>VFFE01007607.1:227249-243130 GCA_008921705.1 Burhinus oedicnemus
CCCCCCACCTCCGCCGGTAGCCCCCGGGGGGTGAGCCCGCCTCCTTAGCCGGGCCTGCAGCGGGGTGGGGGGCACCGGGGACCCCCCTCCCCTCCGGGGTCGCCCCCCGCCTCCGGGCGGCGGCTGCGCCCCTTTCTGAGGCCAGGCCTAGGCCTCTCCCCGGAGCTGGGGGTTGGACCTGTTCCCCCTCCCATAGGGTGAGGGCCCCCCCTTACCGGGGGGGGGGGAGGAGGCCTAACCCCACCCTCCCCCCAGTTCTTCCCTTATTTTGGGGGGGGCTTATCCCCCTCCGTGGCTTGACAGCCAGCAGCTGAAGTGCCCTGGCAGTGTCCCTGCAGGTGTGTCCCCCCCTCCTTGGTGAAGGCCCTCCCCTCCTTGCCCAGGCCTAGGTGCCCAGCACCCCCCTCGCCTGCCCTGGCCTGTGGCCCAGCTGCCGGGGGAGGATGAGGAAGGGGAGAGCAGCTCCAGCAGCCACAGCCCAAAGAAAGGCTTTTGTGGTGTTTATTATTATTTACTCCCCGATTTCAGCCTGCGGTTCACGAAGCTTCTGGTGCCAGCTTAGGGATTTAATTGGGGGGGGGGGGCCCCCTATGGGGACTGGCTCACAGCAGACCTGTGGCTGGGTGACAGGGGGGTGGGCAAAGGGCTCCGGGGCCCGCAGCCCATCTCGCAAGAGGTCCGGTTTATGTAACACTCCAGGTTAGGTTAGGCTTTATTATTTTTATTCCCTCCCCCCCCGGCCTCCCTTCCACGATAGATCTGTTTATATTTTTCCTCCTTATTTTTATTCTTGGCCTTTTACAGGGTGGCGAATCCTTTTTCTCTCTGTCTGGAGTGTGGGTGGCATTGAAAAATACCATTGGGAATTTGGTTCTAGGATTGTTTTATTAATAGTTTTTGTTTACAAGGTGGCGGTGTGTGCCGAGAAGGGGTAGAAATGACAAGAGTGGCTGAAATGTTTTTCAGCTCTGTTGACTGAACGTGCCTGACCTCCCTCAGCAGGACTCGGGTTTGGTGGCTCTATCTTGGGGGTGTCAAGGAGTCGGGAAATGGGTCTGATTTAGTTTCCAGAGAGATAAACAAACTTACTTGGATTTTGTGTTTTTTTGGAGGGGGGGAGGGAGGAGCGGTACCAGCTCCTGTTTGTGGCATGAGGGTGGCTTATCGAAGGAAACTTCTGTTTGACGTTCAGCCTGCGCGTTTCTCTCTACAAAGCTGCTCTTCGTATATTTTTTGCCTTGTTTTTAAGCAAATAGGAAATGACTACCGATCGTGCATGAATCGGAGCTATTTTTATCCGGGGGTTTAAAGTTACACACATGTCATACTCTGCCGAACGCCAATTGCGATCAATGCTTAATCGCACCGGGAGGAGGGTCGGGGATTCCAGCTGTTTAGTGCGTGGGGGGAAAAATAAAATCTTCCTTAGGGATAGTCTGGAAAGAGGTCTGGGCCGGAGAGGGGCTGAGGCCCAACCTGATCCACTGCTGCTCTCCTTTCCCCTCCCCCTCTCTCTCTTCCCCCCCCCTTCTTTTTGTTCGATTTGTAGCCGGCATCTCCAGCGATCGCAGCATTTTAGGAGACAAAGAGCAGGTTTTTCTGAAGTGGCTTTGCTCGCTCTGTATTTCTAGCGGCAGCTGGGGCCGTGCGGTGGTAGGTAGAAAGCCCCGAATATCTGGCATTCCTCCCGATGCTGGGTAGTTTCCGCTCTGCTCTCTTTCTCCCCCCTGACAAAAGAAACCCAAGGCTTTTCCAAAAGCGAAGCTCTTGTTATTGTCGGCACAGCCTTCCCGGTGTTTTGAGGGGTGAGGTTAGAGCAGTCGGTCTCCTGCGGACAACAAACTTAGGAAGTTGGATGTGTCAGATGACTCTCCTCACCACTCCTCCCTCCCCAGCCTTTTTTGTTTGTCTGCCTGACTTGCCTCGCCTGCCTAGGGTGAGTGCAGCTCGCTAGGCCCAGGCTCCCGAGACGCTTCCCTGGGGAATCTTCCTCTCTGGAAGGTGATCTGAAATAAGGGTCTGGTTCCAGATGTGGAAGCGAGGAGGGTCTTGGTGGTGACCAAAGGAGAGAGGGCTCGTCTGAAGGAATGTACTTGAAGGCTGCTCCTCCCTAGGGCTCGAGGGTTTTGTTGTTGTGGTGTTCGGGGGTTTTTTTCCCCTTTTTTGCTGCCATTTTCATTACAGTTTCCCTTTTCGTGTCTCTGATGGAGAATAATGACATGGATTTATGGCCTGCCAAGGGCTACCTTTTTGAGTAGGGAGGGGGTGATGGCCAGAGTGAATAACACCGCTGCCTTCTCCTGCTCTGACAGGTTTAGGAGCCGAGTGGGGTCTTTTTATTATTCCTATTTTCAATCCTAACACGTCCGTGTCCTTTTGTGGATGCCTCTTTGTGAGCAGGGAAGGGGAGAGGTTGCTCAGCTCTCTGGGGCTGGGGGGGGGGTAGGGTGGGGGGGGCGGGCAGAGCTCTGTGTGTGCACGTTAATGTGTTGAACTGATGTTTAATAATCGCCTGGATGATTATGTGCTGAAACTCTGAGTCACTCATTGTTTCTCTCCTGATCGCGCTCTCAACCTTGTGCAAACGCTGGGAAAGGGCCTGCAGTGGGGAGCCACGCTGCCTTCCTCCCCTCCTGGGGGGGCTGCTGCCCCCCACCCTGCTCGCTGAAGTTTCCTGGATGACCTGCACTTCCTACACCCCATCTGCGAGTAGGGCATTGTAGGAAGGTTCCGTGCCCCCCAAAATGCCACGGGACCCACTTGCCAGTGGCATAGAAGCGTAGGGATGTCCCGTGGACCTGCCGGGAAGCATTCAAGCTCAAGGCTGAGCCTCTCCAGGATGAGCCCCCAGCCCAGATGTCCCCACCGTGGGGACTGCGCGGTGCCAAAGGCGGGGATCCCATCCCCGGTTCCCCACATTTCGGGGCAAGCTGCCGGCCTTGGAGCTGTGTTTGCAGGCAAGAGGCCTCGGGCAGAGCTCGCAACTCCGCGGATTGGCTGCTCTGTTACTACCCGGAAACTGGGACCGGGGCGGAGCGAGCCGGCAGCTGATGGGGTGCCCCAGCCAGGCTGTTTACACCCACGGGGGGACGCACCCCGACACCCCGCAGCCCCCCCCCGACACCGCAGGGCCGTTTGCTACCGACTGCGGCAGTTCCAAGCTGGGGTTTATTGTTCTGCGCCGGGAAGCGAGGCGGGTGCTCCAGGGAGAGCTGTTTGCAGCCTCCCCTTGGACGGGAGTTTATTTTGTGCTGATTTATTTTCCTCCTCTTGTGGATAGATGGTCCTGGCTGGGCTCTAGTCCCCGAGCTCTATTTTTAAGCATCGGAGCTGGAAAAGGGAAGTGTCACCCTGTTCTGTGCATGAAAGGAATTATAAATAGTGCCCAGCTTCGTTTGAATCTCCCTGTTCTGACCAGTTTACAGAGCTGAACGTTTGTAACGTGCGTCGGAGCTACCGCGGAGCGTAATACATGGAGCGTTGCACTCTTCTAATTTTAGGCTTGTCCTGAGTCAAGGAGAATAAAGGTACAAAGCTCCTTAGTTTACCTGCGGAGTATTTTGTAATCGCAAAACTCCCTGTGTTTGCTCCGCTGAGATCGGCTGAGGCAAAGGGTAGGACACAGTTTACATTTGGGATAAATTCCTTTTTATGTTCATTATAGGCTTACACTGCACTTATCATCCTACTTGAACACCTTCCAAGAGTCGCATTGAGCAATAGGACAGTCACGTGGCTTTGTTCTCTTTGGCCTGTCCCCAGGGGAAGAGCATGTGCACTGGAATGTCTTGTTTTGGTAGGGTTTGGTGGTGTTTTGTTGTTGTTTTTTTGTTGTTGTGGGTTTTTTGTTTGTTTGGTGGGGTTTTTTGTGTTTGTTTGTTTGTTTTTAAAGGATAGTCAGTTCTGGAAACTTTTACGAATCAGAATGTAAATTTTAAAATGTCACGCTACACTTCTTTCTGCTCTACTTCTGGAGCTCCGTTTTAATGAGGTCTCCAGGGATGAGGGTAATCGTGTGGTGGTGCTTCAAAATGCACAAAAACGCGGCAACGGCCCCGTTTCAGAACTGGTAGAGCCCCCCCCCCCCGCCTTCCCCCAAAGCAGTCAGAAATGCTGGCACAGGTTGTGGCTTATACATAAAATCCAGTTAAACATGGCTCAGAACATATAGTGCTACCTGCCATTATGAGAACTTTAAATCTGTGGATCATTCTGCCAAAACCAAACCAACTAGAGGAAGAAAATAAATAAATACCTTTGTTACCTAAATGACAACTTTCAAGGGTATCGTCTTGCTACTTTTAGAGCTGAATGTGGCGTCTTTGCTGGCGGCTGGATTGTTTTTCCCCCCCCAAAAGGACGGGCTCTTGGCTGGAACTGTAAGTTCACTCTTCCATTGTTGCCTTGTCAGTTTGATCACGGAGGCTATTGAAGCTCGGGCTTGTTGAACAGACCTGAAAGCGCAGTGCACCTGCTTAATCATATAATTGCGATGGTCATTGAGATGAAACTGTAGAATATGAATTCAGTTAAGACGGCTTGGAGCAGAGTGCCTGTTCCAGCTTGACATCCCGGCCCTATTTAAAATAAGAAAAATAAAGCCTTTGTATCGCTCTGTGTTTGGGTGATTTTAACTGTTTCTCTGTCTCATTCTCCAGACTCGGAGCGGTGATTTTGGTATTCTGAATAGTATGGCAGTCATCTTTAGGATTATGCTTATGGTACCCAGTTCTTAAGACTAAACTGGCATTAGATTACTAAATGCTGATTAGTAAAAATCGTGGAGGCTGTTTCTTTGTAGTAACAGTTTATAAAAAAAAAAAAAAGGCAGCGCACGCAGGATTTCAGTAAAACAAGTGGCTTGCCTTGTAAAATGGTGTCCCTGCTCTCCTTTCTGCTGCTGTGTCTAGAAGGGCGTGCTTGATATTTCTTCTGTCTTTTCTAGTGAAGCTATACTGTGATCTAGGCAGGCTTGGATTTGTAGTAGGTGATTGTTTTTAAGTGTCATCACGACTATCTTACAATCCCGGCAAGCTTTTGGAGATGCGTCTCGCTGAGTGCACTCCCACGTGTTCAACATTTCTTAGCAGCAGCAGCCAATAACGTTAGCTTTGAGCATGGCTGCGAATCTTGCAAACCCTGTTAAAGTCTTAATATGTAGGATTAAGCAGAAGATGCCCCCTGATGAGGTTCTGCATTTTTTCATTTGCCAGGGAAATATTACATCTAATCTTCATGTAAGTACGGCTTGTGTTTTGTCCTGGTTGTGGTTATTGCTGTGCATTGGCATTAAAATTATATTATTTTTTTAAAAAACATAAACAAAAATCTTAAGAAAAGCTTGTAAGCAAAGCTTGAGGTTGCTGGATGCTTGCATTGTTGATACCTGAGTGGCAAGCAGGAGGAGCTGCCCGTGTTGCGCTTCTGCCTTCCTCTCCGGAGTTCACAGGAAGCAGAAGTATGCTCTTTCAGAGTGTTTTCTTACTTTGTTTTCAGAAGAACATCAATTAATTGCTCCTTCAAATACATGTTTAATGCTGTCTTACCTTGTGCCTACCTGTTGTACCTGGAGCAGGTTGAGCAGACTGTAAGTCTGGAAGCTGAAGGAGTAAATCCTGCAAGGTGCCGAGCACCTCCTTCGGAGGGTTGGGTGCGCGCGGAGCTCATGCCTCGCCGCTGGATCGCTCTGGGAGAAGGTGGTAGCAGCTCGCTCTGTGGAGGCTCCAGGTTTGCTGCCTTCACGCGAGTGCCGGCAGCGAGGGGAGATGCCGGAGGGCAGAGGTGGTGGTTGTCAGTCCTGTCCTCTTCCCAGAGGGACAACTCGCTGCACAGGCCTCCACTTCTTGGGCAGGATCCTGTTCTTGGAGCCCTCAGCCCTTCTCTGTATCCTGTTGCAAGCAAAAGCGAAGAAGTGCTTAGATTAAGAGTCCTGACAGGCTTTTCTCCTTGATTGTTTTCTTATTTTTTTTCCTTCAAGCAAGGTAAAGTAGCAGGAATTGGGTTGCTGTTAGGAAGGGAAGGGTGCATCTAAAACCACCCCAGTGTAGAGCGATTGCCGGTTGCAGTATAACTTCATGTTCTCAGCACCTGTTGGTACTTGGTGCCCTTCTTAAATAGTGATTTAATTGGAGTCATAACCAGGATAAACACGTAACAGGTTGTTGTTCAGGCAGCAAAGTGCCCACAGTTAAAGCGACAGGCTCCTGTATGAAGTGGGTTCCGGGCCAAATAGTTATCTGTTTTACTGTCTGGTTAAATTAGAGGTGATGCGATGCCGAGGGAGAGGTGTCTGAATTTTCTGCTTTGCTCTCCTGCTGTTCTGGATGTTATTCTGGCAGCAAAAATGAGAGCTTGCTGAATAACACTTTTTTTTTTTTTTTTAAATATTGAATGTGAATTATACGTGTGCATGTGCATATAGGAGTTCAGCGTTCCATTGCGTGTCTTACTGTGTGCGTTCAGCTTCCCTCCCTTTCACTCCCTCCATTTCCCTGTGGATTTTGTCCATGTATTTCTGGAATAATGAACATAGAGCATTGCTCTTTGTTTTTTCACCAAAATAGAGCTCGCATGACTGAAGAATCATACGACCTTGCCATCTCTAGTTTCTACTAGGTCATGCGGCCTGTGTGCCGGTGCCTGTGGATTCTAGTGGGCAGCTTGCAGACGACCTGCCCTCACCGTTTGAAAACTCCCCACGTGATGGATCTTCTGCCGCATCCTGGGCAAATGGTCCAAGTTAGTTTTATTGCTGGCAGAACCATGCGATTCTCACTTTCTTTCTTTTCCCTATTAATTTCTTATTTCTTTTTTTCACCTTCTTGGAATGTTCAGAATTCTTTGTTCCTTGACGCTGACACTTTGCTGGTCAGCTGTTGCAGAGGAGCACAAGCACTCACTCGCTCATCACGAAGGCAATCTCTGCTTAGTCTCTGCCAGGTTCTTCCCCCTCCTGTCCCAGCTCAGTCCCTTCGGCCTTATGACCGCTCACCTCTAAACGCTATCTCCTCATCTTTGGTCTCCATCTTCCAGTTCCTCAGCTTCCCTGATAATGATCTGTCTGAGATTGAGGGTGGATTTAGTCTCTTGGGGAAAAAAGTGCTTTCACTGCCTCTTGGGCTTGTGTAGCCATTAATGATTCTGTGCAAACTGGGGCTGGTACTGGATTCAGGACTATGGTACTACTTCTTTTTTGTTTTTGTTACCGTTGCAGCTTCCAAGAGCTGTCCTCTAGTCTTAAATCATTTGACTTATTCCCTGAAGCAAATTGATTCAGCCTTCCAAGAGAAGCCAAGTCACTCACAGTCCATTTTCTTGGCATTAGGTGTTTCAAGTCAGGTAGAGGGGTGGATCTGCGTGTATCATTTTTAAACCGAGACGATGGTGGTCTGTTGACAGTAATCCCTTTTAAACTGTGAATTACAGAGCATGCCTGTGTATTCTGCATGATCCACATACAGGAAAGCGCAGGAGGTGGTGTAGACTTCCAGGTATTAGTGACTCAGTGTGAGGAAGGGATTTTTAGGATACCAGTTTTCAGTTGTTTCCAGAGGGTCAAATGCTGCTTTCCAGAAATGATTGCATTTTCTTGGTGCATGCTTTCCTTGGACTAAATGCTAGAAGAAAGAAGCATAAAATATTTTCTTTGAGACTGTACAAATAGTGTCTGAGTGGATTATTCTGAAACGTTTTGCACTATCTGGCTGTAGCTGGCTTCAATATTTTTTGTGATGCTCCCTTGAAAATCAATGTTTTAAATTTGTGTTAATGTCTTCGTTAGGAAAAGTCTGCATTTATGACAGTTGCTGTCCTTCAGGGGAGCTTAACCCTGGAGGCATTTGTCATCCCCTGTGAAAGGCTGAGGTTAAAAGCTGACAGTTGATTGTTAGATAAATTTTGCATTATTTCCAAATTCCAGTGGGCTTTTCACCTGGCCTTGAGCGCCGTCTCCTGCGAGAGCAGTGGTGGGGGACTTAGCATGTAAATTATAGATGTGCAAATCATTGCTGCCTTCCCGACTGCCTGGGTACTCTCCGTGTTAACAGCTGATTGTTTCTAGTCAGTCGTCTGTGGACCTTTTATAATGACTGTATTGGGACAGACTGTATTCGAACGGAGGTGAACAAGAGGGGATGAGGTAGTGGTATGCATAATGAATGAATGGTATTGAGAGAAGATGAATAGTGTCCAGCCTGCCTGCTCCCGGCCCCTGAGCAAGGTATGACATTGAAAGGTAAGCGTAAGCATGTTTGCACTGGAGAGAGAGACTCTGGCAAGCCATAGAGTCTGAGATTTTGACTAAAACCGAACAGGGTTTGGGGTAGGATCAGATACTTACACAGTTATCAAGCATATCCCCTAAAAAAGGTAAAAATTAGCATGTGGCACTATATCAGGCCTGCAAGTCCCTGATTAACCTCCGGTGTGGTAGATTATTAGATGCAAAGTTGAAAAGATTGATAAATTATTAACTTAAGCACTTTGGCATATCTTGGTGGGCTGTGTCGCTTTGTTTTGTCTTGACGGTGGCAGGACCAGGCGTGCTCTGGAGCTGCAAAGCGACGCGTCAGGGCAGGAGTGAATGTCCAATGAGACACCCGTTCTTTTGCGGTAGAAAAACTGGATGATAACATAAACCCAGCTTGTCTGGTGAGGTCTGACCAGAAGTTGAAAATCATTTTGGTGTTTCTAGATTGAAATGGTATTTTAAAACTGTGCTACAAAGCTGTCGGATCACCAGTGTGGACGTGGTTGAAGAATTAAGACTCATCTTGGTTTTAGGGGCAAGTGGAGCTGCTCCTCTAAGTCTTGCTCAGTCAAGTGTGAATAGTTTGAAGCCAGATCTTTTTTATTTTGAAAAGAACCAGGTTTGGCTGTTAAATGCATTTGGGGAGAGGAGTGTCGGCTTTTATTTAAACCTAGTATCAGCCTCAGGAGATCAACACTGAGAGGAACCTGGTGCTTTTGAAACCTGGAGGAACAGAACATGGCATAGAGTTGGTGATAGATGAAGTCCAAAACTTGCCTTTGTGTCCTGGCTCTTCCCAAGCTGTTTTGTTTGGGGGAAGTTGGGGTTGGGTGGGGTTTTTTCCCTTTTTCTTTCTTTTTAGGGGTGGGGAGAGGTTTCTCCCTGATGATGCATTCAGTGAAAGCTTCTTCGTCAGGGGAAGCTGGTGGAAGTTAGTGTTCTATTATGCTCTCCTTTCTGCTGAAGGCAAATGAAACCGGTTATGTTTTTCTTCTATCTAATACCATTAGTTCAAACTCACTGACCTTCCCCCTCAGATCTTCAAAGCCAACACAGCTGAACGTGAATGCGTGCAGAGTGCTGGTTTCACGTAGCAGCAAGGCAAGTTTTAAACCTTGCAATAACTGCGCTGCTTTCCTGCTGAGCTCCGGTTCTGTGTGAGAGATGCATCCGTGGTGATGGTACCTGGGAAGAGTCCTCCGTAGCGGTGTGTTGCGATACTTCTTCAAGGCATCTACTTCATGCTTGGCGACGGCAGTTGCCGTTTGCTTGAAGAAGAAGAACATGTCACAGACTGATTTCCGCGCAAGTTTTGGTGATGGCCTTGCTTTGTAATCCTCTAATTTGTATGACAGGATTGTAAAGTAAACAAGGCTGAAATAAAGAAACAACCCTTCTAGGAGTGAAGCGCTTATCCTGGAAATGTCAAATCTAACTGCGATGTGACTCAGCATGGTTATACTGACTTACTCCTTGGTGCTACTGAAGCCACCTCCTTTTTTTTTGTTTTTTATTTTTCTTTTAAGGCTTTCAACCTGCCACTGTGTCAGTTGTGAAAATAAGGAAGCTAAATGATCGGCGTTTTGTTTAACAGGCCTGGCATTGTAGGTAACTTAATACTCCTAGCCTAGGGGAGGAATCTGTGCACCTATTGGGGTAAGCTTAGATCCCAAGAGGAGAGTGCGGCTTTGAGAGAGTGGGGGGGGGAGGGGGGGAATGATGCTCGGTTGAAAAGTTGAGATGTCAGAAATCAGATCCTTGTAACTCGGTACTGGAGTCTGCGTTCCTTGAAAGGGAAGGTATGCGAGGAGGTGTTAACTCATCCTTCTCGTGGCTGATAGGAGCGACTGCGCCCTGCAAGTGAGCTTACGGCTAGTGCTGCTTCATGCTTTTTTTAAAAGTTGTGGACATTGTAATGAACTCGTGTGTTTTGTGTAAAGCTCCAAGGTCTTGGATTTAAACAGATCCTGGCTTGCTTGCAACTGCTGAGAAAGTTATAAGTTAGTCATAATCCAGGGGGTTTTATTACTTCACGGTTTCTGCCATGTTTTCTTTTGTTTGATGTTGGCAGCGTGACCAGGAGGTTGCCCTGAAAAGATAAGTTTAAATACTTGCCTTGTTTGGATCAAGAAGGAGGAGATTTCACCAGTAAATAGCCAAGCTCCGCTAACTTTGCAGAAGGCAAAAGCAGTGCATTGCACATGTAGAGAAAAGCCACAGCACTAGTGGCTGCGTTGGGGGACACACACACAGACTCTTAAAACACTAGTTGTGGTTGAGTGCAAGACTGAAGGAATATACTCCCATGGCTTCAGCAAGTCGTTTAAACTGCCAACCCCACTTTAATTGTCGGTCACTGCTTGAATTTCCCCAGCGTAATATTGAGACTTACATCTTGCCAAATGAAACAAAAAATGTTGTAAAATTGAAACGATCAGCAATAGTGTACTCCTAATGTTAAGCCCTTGCATCCATGAGAAGGTACAGTTTTGCATTTAAAAGCATTCCACAAATGTGCATATGCTCTGAAAGAAATAAGAAAACTTGCTGACCCGCTGAAATGAACTTGGTGTTCAGTCCTACAAGGCTTATTGACCGCTGGACGATTAAACCATCTGCCTATCCTCTGTTACTGAACTCAGTTTTACAGATTTAGAGTATAGATCGTTTAGAAGAAGGGTGTGTTCGATTCTTGGCATACATTGAAGCTAGAGGATTAGATTCTTGCGTTAGGATTCAAAACTATCAAATGCCAACGTGGGAGCTCTTCTTTCTGAGCTGCTTTGCATCGGTTCCTGCAGACGCATGTCAATTTTTACTGATCCTCAGGTGTGGTCCCTTGACTCACCTTTATGGTGACTTCTACTTGCTGAAAATTTGTCCTTTCAGGCTGACCTGCTGTAGCTTTTTAAGTGTGAGTTCTCTGTAAAAAGGAAAAAGAAATTCTTCATCGCTTCAGTGTGATGCGTCAGAAGAAGATTCCGGGTTAAGCAAAGATTTGCCTGTTATGCCTGGTTAGTCATAGCAAGAAATGTTTTGTGGGGTTATTGTCTGCGTGGGGATTCTAGCAAAGGCGATTTGAGGCTGTCGTGCAGAGGTGCCTTGAGAGACCCCCAGATGCTGCTGGTGCCTCTTCTGAACGTTGTGTATGTCGCTTCGAGGCCTTACAAACTGTTTTCTTCCATCAATGTTTCTCTGGAGTTGGTTGCGTAAGTGGGGATCGTGTATGAGAACAGCTTAAGTTATAACTGCCTGGTTTGAGCCTGAACCAGCGTCTCTGTCTTGTTAGAGCCAAAAGTTTTTAGTCCTCTATTGATGAATATTCCATTTGATGTGGGTTTCCTTTTTTTTTTCTTTTTTTTGGACTTCAGTTTATCTGTCGGCAAGGGTGTCCTGCTTGGTGTGGCTGGGATGCAACAGGATTCCTCAGGGTCAGGAGTTGCATTAGTGTGTGTTTTTAAGGAGTCTCAGAATACGTACAGCTCAGTAGCAAGTAAGTCCTTAAATTGTCTTCTGTGCCTCTTGGTGGCTTCCAAAGTCATAGGTTTCTTCACTGCTACCTGAAGTTCAGTGTAATTAGGACACTTCAGGATATTCTGTGTGCAACTCTCTCTCGCCAGTTTTCTGCAGACTTGGAAGGCACAAGAAGTGAGTCTTAAGATAGGGGAACTTCATAATCCTCTGTAGGTTTCGTTTTATTTCCAATAGCAGCTGAGGATCTGTTGCTGAGCACCCAGGGAAAGGCTGCGCAGTCAGGTGTATGGTGCTACGATGCTGAAGCCTTTTACTCTCCTTTACAAGGCACATCAAACAGCAGAAAAGCCCCTTAAAGGAAAGAGGGTCCTGAGTGGGCAGGTTATTTTCTTCTGCAAATAAGCGTGCCTTGTCACTGATGTTAGTTTTCTCTTGCTTGTTTTCTTTAATACGGAAAAATTGGGGTCAAGAGCATGTAAAACACCCGGGTTGAGGGGAAATGTTCCCCTAATTCTTCAGCAAGATGTAGAATAGATAAGAAGCTGAAACCGCTTGGCTCAGTCAAAGCCATTGTATATAGGTGTGAATCAATAACTACTTTTCACCATTTGGTTCTCCTGAATTCACCCAAATGGCATCAGGACTTTGCAACATGCACGTTCTTCTCTCAGGAACTGAATGGAGCTGACCAGGCTGCCACATGCGTCACAGAAACCCACATCAACTGTTTTTAGGTCATTACCAGACTGGGCTAAATTTAGCATATGAGCCAGAAGTGTGAGGTGTTGTATCCAGCCTCCTGCCTGGTCCCTATTTCTGGGCTGTCCGCTTGGGCTGTACCCTACAAGTAGTCGTACATCTGCTGAAGACGGGGGTTGACATCCCTGTCTGCTTTTTCTTTCTGATCACACAGAGCAGGTACACCGCTGAGGTTTGTTTGCAAAGTTCCTGAGTAACACCATATGAAGCGGAGAGGGAGTTTTAGGGAAGAGCATAAGCAGTTTGGTGAGCTCATAATAGGATATGGAGCTTCTCACCCCCGCAGATGATGGGCTTGAGTCCCGTCTGGGTTGACAGTGGTGGCCAAGAGGAGAAGCCTGTCCGGTTTTTGGTTACCCGTGTATTGGTTGGCTGCCTCTGTAGCCCCAAAGCTGTGGATTGCTGAGCTCTGGTTGGTGTCAGAGATCTGCACTGGTTTGGGGATGGGAACAGCTCGCAGTCGGAGAGAACGGGGAAGCGCTTTTCTCATTAACCTTAAAATACATCTGAAGTAGAGAATGTTCCCACCTCCTTTCTTTTGAGCCCCACATCTCTGCTAAAACAGTCAAGATGGCAGAGATGAGTAAGGGGCGGGGGGGAGATAAGTCACTTTAACAGTACGAGGGGAAATTTCAAGGCTGCTGGGATCAGTGTGCTGGTTCTGCAGTCCCAAGCTGTCCTTTATTTTAACTTTCTCGATTGTTTTGGGATTCTATTTATTTGCAGTAGCACACTGGTTAATTGGGGTTTTCTGCGGATTAGTAATATTGTCATCCAAAATGGCTTAGAGTTTGTCAAGTCTGCTTAATTCTGATTTATTAAAGGCGGCTGTGATAAATGTGTGTCTTTGAAATTCTCGCTGGGTCTGCCGGAGGTCACCTGTAATTCAGAGCATCTGGCGGAGGTCAGCACTAGGCGTTTTGTTCTGTAGTGGTGTAAGCTTTGGAGGTTTTTTCAGCTCATCTCTGAAGGAGGAGATACTTCAAACTCGGTGACAAAATCCCACTTTTCAGGCAGCTGCACCCGCTAACGACTAAACTGTGTTAATTAGTTTTTAGTGCAGTTGCAGTAGTGTTCCTTTGTCCCTTCTATAATGGTGATCCAAACAGATGATGTCAAGGAATCTTGTGTTTCAGCTGAATTTAACTAATTATAAGAAAGCACTGCCTTCATTCTCAAAAGCTCAATAACAGTCTAAAAGCTGGGAATAGCAGGTCTAACAATAGCTTTTGTATTGATAGTGTGGCTTGTATTACAGTTATGTATGCAAAACAATTACAAAGTTTAGTTTTAAGTTGATTGCTTTTTTTTTTGATCCAGATAACAAACTTCAGGTATTGTTACTCCTGCAGGAAATCTTGAGGCAAGTGTTCTTCCTGGAGCTATCAGAACTACATGGACATAAATTGGGATGGTTGATTTGTAAAACTCCCCTGGGCTTTGTCGTCAGATTACTGATGTGCCTCTCGTTAGGGAGTTGAGAGGGAAGGGGGATAATTAAGCCTGAGCAGATGTGCTAGAACAAGCTCTTGGATCAGAAGCAGAAGGGCTGGGTGATGAGGAGCTCCAGACTCCAGCAGGTGCAAACTTGCTCCTGCCCTGATTCCCCTCTCGAAGTGGATTTGATGCTTCTGCTTTTCTTCAGAGTGCTTTAAGATGGGCAGTTGTGAGAGCACCTTCTAAACCCTTCCAGGGAAATTTCCCAGTCTCTCTCCAGCCCTTCCATCCGTATGGCTCCGAGGTGCTTTCAGAGGAAACCACCTGGCCATGACGACGAGGACTATGCGTTCCTGTGTTTTAGCAACACCCTCTGCTGTTCTGCTGGTCATGTTATAAAAAACCCTACCTTTTTCCCTTCCTCTGGTTGTGATGGTGTCGCTTGTGCCGGAGTGGCTTTAATGAACCCCTGCCTTCCTGTGAGACGCTGAGATTGGAGGCTTCGCGTAGCTGGAGAAAGCCATGGCACTTGAGAAATAGCCTGGACAACTTGCTTTTGCTTCTGGCACATCTGCTGAGCAAAGGCCCAGTCTTCAAAGCCTAGAAACGTTTTTTTTTTTTTAAAAAAGAAAAAAAAGGTATTTGACATGACTGAATGCATCGTGGCGGGTGTCCCAGGGTGAGGGCACCCTCCGTTCTGGGCACTGGTGCCACCCCGGCTCTGCCTTGCCACGGTTTTATTGGTGGCTGGCGAGCTCAGGCCTGCGGGTGCATTCACATCTACAGACAAAGCCCCAAACACTTTGTTAGGCTCCTTCCTTGGCAACCTTTCTGCCGCGTCCCCAAAGCTTGCCTTTCCGTTGCACAAGGAAGCTCGTGTGGGGATCATTGTTAAGTCTCCAAGTATGGCTCTTTCATGTCTTCCTCTCGAACACAATGTATCTTTATACCTTAAACTCCAGGAAAATCCTGTACAGTTAATCCTTTGGGAAAAGCCAAAAACCCCTCGGAAGCACTCGAGACTTTTAAAAATACTCTTTTGCAGGCAAGTATTTAACTTCTTGTTGCAAAAGCCAATGGTAGGAGTGGGATGCAAGAGGAATTGCTGAGACTAACGAAGCGCCAGCCTGATTTCTTAAATTTCCAGGGCTGATAAAGGAGTGAACTTTTACAGGTGTTTTGGTGATTAACTGACAAAGCTGTGCCATGTGTGCAGCTAGAGTTAGTGGCTTGATGGATGGGAAACGGCACGTATTGACCCTCCGTCTAAACTTGGAAACATCTGTCTATCAGTATTTTCTCGAGACAGATAGGTACAGTGGAAGCTGACCTGACTTGGAGTAGGTTAGAAAGCTGAGTGCTAGACCCATCTGTATAAATTAAACCTTTAAATACAGGTAGCCAGATGGACTGAACAAAAATAAAGCTGGGGCAAAACCATGTGCCTTGTGCATCTTCTCTGTTTACAGCCAGCGCTGGAATGGTGGATCTGTTTATGGGATCTACTGAGGAAGCGCTGAATAGGCTACAGTCCCCCGTTGCTCTCATTACATAGTAAGAATAAAGGGGATAATTGATTTAATAGCGATGACAATGGCATATTGGATTGTTGTAGGCATTTGTGTGTACAAAGCCGTGGCACGCAGGAAGCTCCTATACCTTTTAGCAAAACTGAACTGCAGTTTCCTGGTACGTGCGACTGTTTGGTGTTTTCTCTTTATTTTGCAGGTGACCTAGAAAGAAAGAAAACAGTGTCTATTAGCTTCAGTGGCTGTGTGTAACCAAGGTCTGAAAGGTGCTTGTTCCTAAATCACTTTTTTTTTTTCCTGCTCTGGGTGGAGAGAAAACGGTGTATGGTCTGCGTTGGAAACTGTGGTAATGGTTGTCATAACTTCACCAGTTCTGTGATTCAGATACGGAGTAAAGTCATCTCTTGCTCTGTCCTTCAGGTCATTTGTTTGTG
>VFFE01007607.1:243150-282506 GCA_008921705.1 Burhinus oedicnemus
GGTGATTTTTTTTTGGTTTAAAAAAAAAAAAAAAAAAAAAAAATCCCAACATTGTGTGTAAAATCCTGTCTGAGGTGTTCCTTTAAAAACCGCTCCTGAGATACCTTTTAACAAAACTGAGGAGGGGAGAAGCAAATCTGATCCCTCCGGAAGGTCTGGCAGGCTCTGTCAGGGCTCCTTGCTGTAGCACAGAGAAGAGGACAAATCTGATCCTCGTGGCTTTGCAAGTGATCTATAAAAGGCATGCTGCCCTTAGGTTCCCCATCACCGGTTTCACATGTGCCCTTACAAGGTGTGGGTACTGTATCAACAGACTTGTTAATGACAACATTTTGTTAATGGACGTAGCAGTGCAAGCCCCTTTGCATAGGGAAGAGGTAGACAGCCCCAAGGGTGATGTTCATCCTGATGATTTTCCACCTGCTAGTGGAGCCGGTCTGTGCGTTGTCTGCTGAACCCGAGAATCAGCAGAAAAGTAGAGTTTAACTTGTTCTTGAAAAACGTATTTCTAATGAAGTGGTTTGAAAGGAACAGAAATCCACAGGTGCCTCGGGGTATGATCCATCCTGAAACAAACACCTGTATCTGGGTAGAGCATCATGTGTTACTTCAGACTGGGCTGTTAAAGGTGGTGGGAGATCGGGACTGAAGCCACACAATGACTTTTCCCCTGTGTTACTTGAGGTCAGAGGAGTTGTATGAATCTCTGTCTTAATTTCCAAACTTAGTTTGCTTTTATTTCCTGCACGCATGCTATAGAAATACAAGTTGTTTCTGAGATTTGTTTTAAAGCTCGTTTCTTTGAGGAGTGGCAGATAAAACCCTTCTCTAGGAAGGCTCAGAAATGCTGGAGCTTCTGGCTCAAGAAGCAAAGTATTCTGTAACAAACAAATGTCTGTTGTGCCCTATACTTCAGAGGGAGAAATATTTTCCAAAATGTCTTTGAGGGACCTTATTGCCTTTCTGGTTGGTACAGAAAACACCCAGATGGGTGGCAGTTCACTAGGATTTTTTGATATTAAGCACATAAGCTCAGGACATTAATTGTTATTGAATGCTTAAAGTTGAAGAAGCTTTGTGAGGACCAGTGCTGCTTAATTTTCACTGGCACTGTCCACTTCAATGCTTGCTCTGGGCTCTGAGTCTTAGTCATGGTTTAAGCAGAGCTTGCTCTAGCTGGCATTTCAAATAGTTGTTGTCTCAATTCTGAAGAGTGTGGTTTACAAAATCCTTTTTTTTTTAAAAAAAAAAAAAAAACAACCCCAAAAAACCCCCAAAAACCCACGAAACCAAAACCCAACCCAGTGCAGGTGTGAGCTCAGTGAGCAAGAAATAAATCATTGAGTATTTCCATGTACTCTCGCATCTGCTGGTGTAGGGTTGGAAGGGACTTTGCAAAACAACGCTGCGTTGTAGGTAACTCAGTATCCTGGGTGTACGAGGTGCTTACGGAGCAGCTCTGTCTTTTGTTTCTGCTCTGATGTTTCAGGTACTCTGCTCCAGCTGTCGGCTCCATTAGGTTTATGGCGAAGGTCAGCAAAGCAAACCTCTCCCATAGATCTGGTTTTAAAGCAAGCGGAGGCAATACATCTAAGTAGGTGCCCCACAGCTATCTTTCCAGTCATGTTGCCAAACCCTTTTACGCTTGTTAGAAAGGCAGCCCGAGCAACTAACCGTCTTGCTCTCATCGCATATGCTTATCACATGGACCAGTTCTTGGTGTGTTGCCAGGGGTTTTGCGCTAAACCAGCACTTCCTGGTGAGTCTCACCTCTGCTGTGCCTGTACACAAAAAAAAGGAAAGATTCCACTGAATTATGTTCCTGGCAGGCCATAGAGAGCTGTCGTGATGTGTTATCCTGATTCCAAGGGAGCGGGATCCTCAACAGGACTTTAAATGTGTTTCTTCCCTCCCTTGGAGTTTTAATAGTTCAGGCTTGAGTTTGTTTGTGCGAAGCCTCTTTTAAAGAGGACTTCAGGATTTTTGTTGAAGAGACATCCTGGTGTGAAGCATTTATTAAAACAATTCTCAGGATTCCCATATTTAACACTTTCTCAATTCAGTGTTATGATGTAGCTCAAGCTGATGCAGAGTATCAGCATCCCCTCCGTGACTCTTTGTGGCCCAATTCCACATCCCTTGCAGGCAAGAAAAGATCCCGGTGAAGGGGAGCAAAGAGGATGGGGACTCTGGTTCCAGAACTGGTAACTGCTCTGTGCCAGAACATCTTAAAATTAAGCTTATGTTCAACAGAATATAACTCTGAATTTACCAGAATGAAAATACTGCTTTCACACTTTCTCCTTAAACTCTTTATCTTGTTTAAAATCAAGAACTTGAGACACTTCTAGATTATTTTTTTTCCTAAATAAAAGCTCTTGCCAAAATTCAGCTGCTGACCTCCTCTGCATCTGTCTGCTTTGACTACAAACATGTCACGTCCCAAGGGCTTTACAGCCTGAGGAGATGGTTGTTTGTACGTTTGGGGTTTTATGTCGCTGTTGCTGAGGTGGCTTGACATGCTCGCAGTTTCTAAATGACTGTGTAGGTTTCTTGGAGTAAAAAAGCATTTCAGTAAAGTCTATAGAAACCTAAAACAAGCTTCACTTGAGGGGAAGAGGCCACATCTTAAAATAATGCAAGTCTTTGGGAAGTCTGAATTGGTGAAATATTGTGACTGCATGAACATGTGAAAAGCATTTTGCTTTTAACAGACCTAGTATGTTCTTGTAAAACCTGCGATGGGGCACAGCCCACAAAACACAGTTAAATCTTAGGCTTGGTGTCAGATCTAGCACGCGTTTGGGGTCACGCTCTCAATTCTATGGTTTTACAACCACGGTTTCTCTTTCAGAAGCATTTCAGCACCTCTTGAATCCTCACAAAGAGGAAATCAGCTGTACCCAACACAACTGGAAGAAGAAATGATTGTATTTTCTCCTTCTGATGTTTCACTTAAAATGCACTTGAAATTTCTTGCTTATTTGAGAAGTTTGATTATTATTCGTACATTAAATACTCCGTTCCCACCAGTATGTACAATTGCCATGGTAACAAACTTCTCTTGATGGAAGCTGTAGCAATGCAAGTATTATATCTAGTGGTTTAGTTTAGAGACAGATGCATGGTCATGTAAACTACTGCTGCTGTCGTCTTCGATGCTTCTGGATCTGACTGTGGTTTCCCCCGTGACTGACTTTCGATGTCAGTGTAGTGAATTCTGTGGCTTCTGGCTCGGTGGCTGGCTGAGAGTGCAAGGTTCCCGATTATTTCCGCCTTATTCATGCCAGGTGAGCAGCTTGTATTGAGCTCTTCTGGGAGGCTTGAGCATAGGGTCAGAGGAGACCAGTGCAATCATATTGTGGGGACCTTTTTGCCTTTCTAGTTACACTGGAGAAGCCCAGGGCCTTATGCTCCTGTGTCATGGCTCCGTACGTGGTCTTCCTTGCTAGTCCTTTCTGATCGGATACCTTCCTCAAACTGTGCGGTCAGCATACATTTAAGGAGTTTGCTAATTGACAGTTGCTTATCATTACAGACTAATGGCGCTTAAATTCTCTTGGTTTCTCTTGTGTCCTTTTTACTGAGATTCAAAGAAATCTTGTTCTTGTGGAGGCAACGCTATGTTGTGTTATGGTCAAGCACGGGAACATCTGTTAAGCTGTATTAACCCCAACTCATTCTAACTCCCTTTCATCAAGTCCAGTCTCTTCCTTTCATGTTTCAAAATCTTGTGTGCCAGCTTCTTCTCAACTTGACTAATACATCTCCCTGCCTTTCTCCAGCAGGTCCTCAGCAACCCTTGTGTAGGTCACAGTTTTAGGTGGTTTCAAGCCATGTCCCTCCAACGTGCTGCTCCTGGGACTGCCCAGCATCACGCGTAGCACCGAAACACAGTCATCTCGCAAGCAAAGCTCTGCTGCGATGCAAATCAGGTGTCACCCTGGGCTTATACATGTTCTCATCCTGAACCGTGCTTGGCTAATGATACCTAGTAAAATGAGGGCCTGATGCTTGTACATGTTGTGCTCTTCCATGTCTGTAAATGCAGATGAATTACACACTAATCAGCACCGCAAAACTGGAGCTTGGCTACAGCGCTCGTTATCTGCTGCCAAAATGACACTGATTGTGATCCAGTCTAATCTGATTGTGAAAGGAGCTCTTGGTGCCACGGCTGCAATTAAATGTTGACCCATCCAGTGGAAGCTTGAGAACACAGTTTTAAACAAGTTTATTCCAATCTTTTTTCTCTACGGCAAAAAAAAAAATGTATCTGTCTACTATCTCTTTTTCTAAACAAGTTGAAACTTTTCAAGGGAGCAGTACAGAGTTGGGGAGAGCAATAAATTAATTTGTTTCCTGAAGGAAAAGGGCAGTATTATTCAATCCGGCATGGTATGCGATGTACAGTGGTGTTGTCTTTTGGTAGTTCCCTTCACTTCTGGTGAGGGAAGACCAGGTTTGAAGCCTGGAGTATCCTGTCTGTAGGAAAAATGCTGACTTAGTTTCTAATTTGTTCATAGCAGGCAACTCATATGCAAAGTGTCTTCTGGGGAGAGCTGGCTTTTCCTTCTACCTTTTCCTTATTACTCCAGTTTCTTGGCACAAAGTTTAGTGGAGAGCGGCCAAATACAAATCATCAAGAGCTCCAAAGAAAGCAAGCCAGACTAGAGGGCTTGCTGGAGCAGCAGTTCCTTCTCCCAAAACCCCTGATCGCACTCAGGGGGTGTCTTTCAGTACCATGTGGCTGTGCTTGGAAAGTGCCTTTTGATGGAGTTGCTGGTGACTAGGTTGTTTATCTTGGGGAAATTTGCCATCCTTGATGTGAAATTGTGAAGGGTGTGTGCAGAATAACTGAGGAATGCTCTTTCTTATGTGACTTCTCATCTCAGTTGGTTAAAATCTGGTAGAAAGGCAGCGAGTAAGAGCAGTGGTGTTTTTTTAACGCAAAACTGCATTTCTAGCAAGAAAATACTTGTGTGCAATAAAATAAAAACTCAGCAACCAAGCGCAGGTTGCTGTTCTGTTATTTGTTCGCTATTCCCTCGCTTCTAGAGGGTGTTTTTTTGGCTGCAATCATAACCGGCCGTCATCTTGCAACGAGTGAAACCACCTCAGTGTAGTGCTGTCCCTGGTTCACTTGTCACAGCGGTCAGGAGGGTGAAGGGGTGGGAAAGCTGGTTGTCTTCAGAGCTTTCCATGACTGCCCGCAAATGACTTGCTGCCCTTCTTTACGCTGTAGGATTTAAGTGAGTTTTGTGTCTTTCAAAGCTGTGGGATTCCTGGGCAAGCCCAATTCAGACAAAGGAAGACTGAGATTTGCCCCAGGTACGTGAAGATAAATTGCAGTTTGCCCCAGTGGTGTCTTCCCTTCTTGGGGCTGATGTAGACCATGGGGCTGTGGGTACCGGCACCAGAAATTGTGCGATACAATGTCCTTGGCAAATAGCGAACCTATTTCTGGTGCTAGAAAACCCCTTTGCTTGAAGCTGGAAATTGTGAGTGGCGCCCTGTGGCGATGAGAATAACTAGCTTGGGGGAAAAACCGATGGATTTTAATAATCTGCATGGGTTTAGCCTGGAGTTCTCAAGAAGTTTGCAACACAGGGTGACTAAAAAGTGCTGCCTCTTGCTGCTCGAAGAAACCACAAGAGATATTTTTTTTTTTTCTTTATAACCTTTTTTTGCTTCTGACTAAGTGTCCTTTCTTCTGGTGTGCTGCAGGGATAGACAACGAAGTGTGAAGAAAGTTAAATGTGAGTAAAGGGCAGGGACGTTTACTTGAGGAAAATACGAAAGCTTAAAGCATCAGAGTCTGGTGCCGGCTGTGGTTTCACGTGTGCAACTGGCACCTCGGGTAACTTGTATCGGATAAAGGCAGGGAGTTTAGAGGAGCAAGGCAGCCTACGAAGGCTTGGAGGGAGGCAGGTGACTGAGCTGAACTTGCCCTTTTGCTGCCCACGCGTCAGTGTAACCGGTAACGCTGCTAAATCATAGGGCTCCGTACAGATAACTGCAGGTTGTGGAAGTGCTTCTTAGAGTAGAACTCATTGGCCTTTGTAAGAAAATAAACATGAATAACCATCAGTCCCACTATTAGAGGCTATTTACGTTGCAAAATTCTGCTTGCAAAGGCTTCGGAAGAATTCACACCTCTGATGCCTCGAACAAGCAGAGCGAGCGGTGCTCTCTGTACCACGAGCAGCTGGAGTGGCTGCACTTCTACCGCATGGGTGGTGTGGCAGCCCTCACTGCCTGCAAAGCTCTTTGTGAAGGAAAAAATCAGCTGTGTTCATCTTATTTTTAAAACACCCTTTGTCACGAAAAATGCAGGTGGCGAGTTATTTCGTGAAAGGTTCTCAGCTGCTTAGGTAGCAGAGCTGGATGATTGCTGTTTTGTAAATATACACAGATGCGGTCTTGCCATTGTACCTCAAATTCAGAATGTCTTCTCCGGTGAGGTCCTTCACCTGGAAGGATAGCTGTAGGCAAGTCTCCGTAAGTAAGAGAAGACATGGCAGAGCTCCTTAGAAGGCAGGAACTGGCTTTCTGGTAATGACCATTGACCTATCTGCAACTTGTATTGAGATACACGTAGATAAATATACAACTTTATTTTTTCCTGGGGCACTCCAGCTTTCTGCTTTGTCTGCTGCTTTGGGGCAGGGTGCTCATGGCCACTTGTGTCACTAGGCTTGTAAAAATATTTTCGGTGAAATATTTTTAGCTGGAAAACCGATCTGCCCAAGCTTATAACTTACGTTAAAGAAACTTAATGAAGGGATTTTTTTTTTTTTTTTAAGGCTAAATGTTTGCCAGGAAAAAAGTCACTCAACCCTGCAAACACACTAGCCATCTGTTGGCCGTGATGTTCATCTGGGATTTTGGGAGATCTGGGTGTGAAGTCGAATCCTAACAAATTTTTTTTTTATTACTGCAGGGGAGATCCAGCCCTGTGGTGGTGGCTGGCCCCGCACGAGGATGAGGGAATGGGAACTCGACCCTGGAACAGGCGAATCCACAGTGCCCAGTCTATTTCTGACTGATGGTTGGGCAGTCTCTTGCTCTCCAGATCTGAAAGGTTTTGTGTGGGTTTTTTTTCCCCAACGCAGAACAGGCAAAATGCTTTAAATCGCTTTTCGTTCTGACCGAAGAAACAATTTCCTACCAGCTCAACTCTGAACAATAGAGCCTTGATCTTGATAGGGGGCTCTGGATGTTACTGTAATGCTAATATGTGGTGTGGTTGGCCTTTGCGCTTCTGGCACATTTCAGGCACTATATAGGGAGTCTGTAATCAGCTGCAGAAAAATTCCCTGCTGTCTCTCTCCTAGCAACTCCTTCTGAACTGATATTGGAAAATAAGCTTGCTTTCCATATCATCACCTAAATATTTTCGACACTTACTGCCATTAAAATTCTCTTAATAGTCTTGGGACTAAGATAATTTATCTTCAGGTCCTCAGGACTCCCTTCTAGTTTCTGTGGTCTTAAGGTAAAGCTTTTGAACTTCTTATCTCTTAGAAACCTGACTTGTATCCAGATTTTTCTCTTTTCTCTTGACTTTTACACTGGCTGTATTTGATACAAAGTCAAATTAGTATACTGAGATGATAAAGACATAAAAGCAGCAAGGCCTTAAGTCACCTAGACTAGTAGGAGCAAGCTGAGACTCAAAAGGGATTCGGTTGTATTTTTGTTAAACATTTTAAAGCATGTGTTGTGTTACAGGCTGGTTTGGTAGCTCGGTAATCTTGACCCCATATACACATGGTGTAGCTGTGTGCTCTGCTGTGGAAACAAGGCAGACTGCTTGTAGCAGTGTGAACCACTGGATTGCCGCTAGAATCAAGAACGTTAAAGTCTTTATCTGTTACCTGCTCCTTCTCGTTCTGCAAATCTGAATAATGAAGAGTGCAGTGACAGAGAACAGGCATAGAGAAATTCAGCTGGACAGAGTAGAGTAACAGGGTGAGGGGTTTGTGGTCTTCCCCATAAATGCTGACTGCGTCTTTGAAGTCCTGAGCACTTGCAGGAGCGCTTTCTGCACAGGTTTACATCAGTAGCCGATGAAAGAGGTGGACGGGAATCCTGGACGCGAACATTTCCTGAGAGAAATGTGCGGGGGTTACTGTGAACAGTCTGGTCACCTTAATTGTGGAAATCTTGCCCCAAAGTCTTGATGCTCTTTTCCTGGGGCTTCCTGAAGTTGTACTCTGTTTTCTGAAGACCTGGGGCATTTCTCCTTTGTGGAAGCTACTTGGGCTTTCTGCAGGATCTGGCACCAGGCATTGTCTAGCTCTGAATGCAGGAGAGGGGGGTTTGTTGTGCCCTGGGCACGACGGGCTTCCTTAAGTCTTGTGGGTCTCCAAACTGGCAACTCTTTCTTGGATCTAAGACAGCTGATTAATTGCTGGTGTGTTTGGAATGGGATTCATTTGGGATTTGGTTGTAAGACTTTTGCCTTATGGAAAAAATCTGTCTGAGCTGAGAAAATAGTTGGGTCAGAGCCTGCATTCTTTATTTGGAGATACATTGCCCTCAGCTGTGGTGGAGCTTTCTCTGGGAATGTGGTCTGGAGGGCCAGTCCTCCAAAGGTACTGAGTCCCTTCTGGTGCTCCCCCATGCTCTTCCCTTGTGCTGCTAGAGGGTTCCCTGGTACGGCTTTGGGGGATGGAGAAGCCTTGAGGTCTGCCCCGGGTTCCTGGTCTTCCTGGAGTCCTGGCTTGTGCAATAAATGTTTCCTTTTCTGAAGAATTCCTGGAGATGGAAAGAGCTCGTAGGGTGTAAATGTTCTTTTTTTTGTAATTACTCCATGCACTTCTCCTGCTAGTACTTTCAGTCATTTCCTTAGTGGGATTTCAAGGTTTCAAATTCCTGGGCATCTCTACCTGTGGAGAAGGGAAGACAGTTTACCCCACTCATGTTAGAAAGTGGGGGCTCACGTGGACTTCACTGTGTGCCCAGGAAAGAGGGCTTCCCCAGCTTCCTCAGTTCTGCTAGAGCATTTCCTGTGTTGATACAAGGGCTTTATTGCTCAAATTCACTTTATGTTCAGTCTGTCCCCAAACTCTTGTATCGTGTTAATAAACGATGCAGTTGTTGCCAAACGCAGCATCCGCATCCCAATACATATCCCTTTTGTGAACCTAACTCGCTGGGTTTTTTGGTAGGAATTTTAGGTCCTTGCCACGGCAGGGAGAATAATCAAATATGGCCTTACATTGCTTACTAATATTTTTTTGAACTTGGGAACACTAGGACTGAGTCTGAGTGCAGAAAGCTCTGCTTTAATTTATGGTCGGTATTAACTTGCGGAGCCGAAGAGCATATAAGCTACAGCTGCTCAGGAGCTTGCTCTGAAGATCAGGCTGGGAGAGCTGTTTCTTATTAAGTGGTACTTGATTTAGTCCTAAGTAAAACCATTTGTATTTAACGTGATCCGCGAAGCTGCTGTAAGTGTTAACATACTTCAGTATTAAACATTTCACTCTGGGGCATCATCATACACGGCAGCTTTGTGTAAGAGCCCGTTTTTGAACCCGGAGTAGTTATCCATTAGATGAGCGTGTACATTTGCAAAGGAACTTAAACTCAGTCGAGCTTATATTTAAAACTTACTGTCACGGTACTGGGTGACATGAAAAGATCTGGTGACGAGTGACCCTTAACATCAGGTCTGAAGCAAGCTGCAATACTTTGGTGCTAAGCTACTCTCCACAAACCTGTAGGGATGTGGCTTTTCCCAGAGATGCCCGTTGGCTTTTGGCAGAGAAATCGCTTGCGCTTGGGGCAGTTAGGCATCGATTTGCCCTTTGTGAGCTGCTCTTGGGTGACTGCCAGGTGCAGCGAGCTACTTGCCATTTAACTGTAGGGCAGAGCAGCTTATGCTGAACCAAGAGAACTCTTGAGCCAAAACAAACCGCTATAAACTTTTCTCCCTCCCCATGAGAATGAGGGGAAGGAGGTTATTGCGTCCAAACTCTTTTGGAGCTGGCACTGTGGGAAAACGCTGTCCAATCTGGGAGTCATTGTACTTGAGGAACTGTAATAAATCCTGACGGACCCCGCAGATGGGGCTTGGATCTCCTGCGTACGAGTACGCACACAGACTGCCAGGATTGAATTGGCACTTCTGGATACAGGAACCTCTTAAAGTAGTTTGTGCCGCACCTTAAGCAGACTTCGTGGGTCGTAATGTGGGATCAGGGATAGGTCTGAGCTGAAAATTATTTGTTGCTGGTGGTAGGTCCCAGGCAATTACATTCCTGGTGGGTCGGAAATATTTAAGTGGATGTGTATGTGTGTGCCCAGGCACATGAGTGCCTGTTTGCTCAGTGCCCTGAAGGTGCAAGGGGGTCTGCGTAATTGTTCCAAAGTAGAGAGCTTCCTGGGCCAATTTTGTGCCTTGAAAGCAGAAAACCTTTTGCATCCGAGTGAAAAATCTTGGTTGTAAAAGGGAACCTGGCTTCAGTTCCTCTTAGCCTGAGCGTTTCTGCCAAGCTTGCTGCTGTGATGTTAAGGATCTTTTATTAGATATTCTGTGCTGTTGCCCCCTTCCCTCCAACGGGGGCAGCCTCTGTGGTGTAGAGCTGAAACAGTGTGAAGTTCAGGTGGGAATAAACCTTTGATTTTTCTCCTGCTGTGGTTTTTTTTTTCTGATGCTTCCCTCATAATTCATATTAAGATTATTGATTAAAAGTAATTGCTGTAGGATATTATTCACAATCCATTAACCCTGATTTATAGCAGAATTCTTCAGCAAGCTTGGGTGCTGAAACATCGCCATTAATTGTCTTAACTGAGCCTTACCGAAATGAAGATTTCGTGCCTTTCTGTTTGTATTCCCTTCTTCCCAGAGCGCTGGTGCTTTGATTCTTTCCTTTAAATGTTGAGAAATACAGTTGTTCTTTTCGCACTGTAACAGTGCCTCATAATCTCGCCCTTCTGCCATCTCTCCAAAGACACAGAGTTTTTTGGTCTTGCAAGTCAAATTAACATGAGATTGCCGTAATTTGCATTGTAGCTGTGGGAGGCCATCTGACAGCGCCGAAGGCAGCCAAGGAGAATTGAATTCATCAGCGCCCGCATTTGTCAGAGCAGGGACTGGGGCGAGTTCTGCTCCTCTAATCTGGGCAGGAGAGTAAACATTTAATGTGAGCAGTTGGCAAGGGTGACTTTCTGCTTTGTGGCTTGTCTCCTGACCGCTCGAAAGGATAGAGATTTCTCCGAGTCCCGGCCTCACCTCCGAGCCTTGCCCCTGGGGTTCATGTGTGTGTGCAGTGAGGCTTTGGAGTTGGTGCTGTTTCTGGATTTTTAGCTCCCCTCCACAGCCCGAATATGTTTCCAAATACGTTGCTGATAGGGACTTGGCATTTTCTTAAATCGGAGCTCATGCTCTGCAAAAGTAGGTGGAAAACACGAAGCAGCTCTAAAGGGAAGGGAGGCATCATCTCAAGATTGCTCAATAGAGAGGGAGGGATTCTTCGGTGTGTAGAATTGGCTTTTACTAACGTCATTGTGGTGGTGTGGTCACTTAGATGTGTCAAGACACTTAAATTGCATGTTGTAGAATATTTTGAATATTTGGTTTTAAACTATTTGGTTTGACAGGCTTCTAGCAAATTACCCGTATCTGAGTAAATGGGTTTTGTTTCCCAGACTAAACGTTTTCCTTTACTTGATGTATCAGTATTGAGAGCAAACACGAAGTCACAATCTTAGGAGGACTCAATGAATTTGTTGTGAAGTTTTATGGACCACAAGGAAGTAAGTATATGACCCAGCCCTTCTATAAAAACAAACTAATGGCTTATGGTGGGGAACAATGAAATGACACATTCTTCTGCAGTGGAAGAAGAGATGAGCAAATCTAAGTGGGGGTGAGAAATCAAAGGGTAGCAGTGTTCGAAGGCTGCTCTCTCAAGGGTGGGGGGAAGTACAACTGTGAGTACTAATGCAGACGAACCACCTCCCTTGGAGCTGAGCAGAGCTGGATACTGCTTTCGGACAGCTAAGCCCTCTGCTATGGCCTTCAGCACCGCTCTCGATCCTTAGCTTTTCTAGACCTGGCTCATAAGTTTTGCATCAGTCATCTGAATTTTTGCAGAGTTTGTAATTAAGATGGCTTTTCTAGTGACTAGATCACAAGTCAGGTCTCCAGTGTGCCTTAATTTAGTAACATCTCTAAAGGTAAGTAGATTATTCTGAAGTCTCTGTTTTTAATAAGGCTCTTGTGTCTTTGTGCCAAGATCTTCTGCAGTATCAGTTAAAATCATGTATTTCTTGTCAGGCAGCACAGGAAAAAGGCTTTTACCGTAGGAGGTTTGATATGAAATCTTACCCCCTGATGGAACTAAGTATTCTTCCAAAGATGTGTTTTCCTTAATGCTGTAGTTCTATTTATTCTCTCCTGAGTTACGAAATGTCTAATACCTGCATTTCTTTCATTGCAGCACCATATGAAGGTGGAGTATGGAAAGTTAGAGTCGACCTTCCTGATAAATACCCTTTCAAATCCCCGTCTATAGGTAACCAATAATCACTTTCAGTCAAAACTCTTTTACTGTTTATGCAGGAGGATGTTATTGCTTGCAGCATTGTTGCAGGTGAAGTTGCTGCAACCCTCAGTGCAGTCATAAGGTCTTTACTTCAAGTCTGCAGAATGCTTTTACCGTAGACTTCCAGGTATCACGTGCCAAACAGAGAGGAAGCTTGGCCTTTTGGCTGAAGGGCTAGGAGCTGGAAATGTGATGATGAACTGAGTCTCTCTACCATGTGCTTTTGTTAATAACATAGCCATTCGTGGGTAAGGTGCAGGATACCACAGTGAGTGCTGGAGCCTGTTTATATAAAATGACTCATGTAGTCTGGAGAACAAAGACCACAGTGCATGTTCATAGTCTTGGGGTGAACCTAGCTTTTTAGGACCTCTTGCCCAAACGTAGACAGAAGTGAAGACAGGAGCTGCAACCTGTGTCGTCTTGGACTAGGTGATGCATATGTGGAGGAATATAGACGCAGGGACCTATAACCAGAAAAAATGCAGCTGGCTAGACTGGTCAGGCTTGTTAAACCTTTGAGAGCAAATAGGAAGTTTGATAAGGAAATGTTCTTTAGACTGTATCCATCCTATCTTTGGCCTTGGGTAACGGTGATCTAACTTGGATGTCTTCTGGTACCTAACTTTATTCCCCTAACTTTATTCCAATCACTTAAGCTATAAATAAAATATCCAGTACTGCTTGAAAAACTGGAGCAGATGCATGAAGTTCCAACATCTCTATTCTGGCTTATTAAATAAGTGCTGGTAACTCAGTGACATGGCATTTCTCTGTCAGAAGGCTGTGCTTGTGGCTCAAGCCACCGAAGGACTCTACAGAATGGAGAAAATAGCTTGAGGAGAACTGATGTGGAAAGTTGGCTATATGGGTTGGACGAGATGGGTCTCTTCCAATATCAACATCCTGATTTGGAGTTGATAAGTATTGGTTGCTTTCTTAAAATAGACTCTTAAGCTAAGAGTGCCTTCTATTTAGGATGTCTCTCTCTGGTGTGAGAAATAATGTGTTGCTTTCCAAATATGAACCGTGCCTTTTGGGAAAGGGCAATGCTGGTTTTATGCCATCCTTTACCTTTCTTGTTTTCTGTTGAAACCTTAACTGAACCACAGAAATGTGCACGCAGCTGAGTAACAATGCAGTATTGCTGCAGCTATGTGAACCCTCTGCTCCTTCCTCTTGAGTCAGCTCTGAAACTTGCTATAAACCTTTTAGGTTGCAGACTGTTTGCAGGATGCACAGTATGTTATTTGGTGCCAGTCATCTTTCCCTCCCCACTTCTCAAGTGGCACAAACTGATGCAGATCAGGGTACTGTCATGCTGGCAATCTTAAATGTGGGCTGGCTACAGACAACTTTCAGAAAGCATATGAAACCCAATTTCCTTGTTAATTCTTTTGGTGCTAGTCTACTCAAGATTATTTTTCTCTCTCCTGATGTTCTTCCAGTGTGTATCAGAAATCAAGGTTGCTTGCTTAAAGGAAAAACAAACTTTCTTTCCAGTAGCCTGTGAAGCCAATGCAGCTAAACGTTGGCCAGGCTCTTGCATATTCGTAGCGCTGTTGATTTAGGCTCCAGTTAGTTGCATGGAAGGTGGTAGGTTTGACCTTTTGGTGGTTTGGCTTGGAGGCTATTCAGTGCTGGTTGGGATAGGCGGGAGTAAAAGGCAGCCTGGGATCAGAGTTGGCCCAGCTGCGTTTTCTGAACTGACACCACAAGGATGGCCTTTCTCCTTATGGACTTGGCGAGGGGGGTGGGTGGGTGTGGTGGGTGTTATTTTCTGCTCAAATTGCTTTGTCCCTTCTAATGTTGCTTTTGCTGTCTACCTTTTAGTACAGCAGCTTTCCCTCCATCAGCTTGCTTATACCTGCTGTGTTGTGACTGTCACATTCGGGACTCAGCAGACCTTCCAGCACGATTCCCTGGCCCTACGAGCCTCCGGTCCAGTGGCTGAAAACCACCTCTTCTCTCACCGAGCTCCCCAAAAGGCTGGCTCTTGCTCTAGGACCTGCCTTGCTGTCTGTTGGGTGAGGGCTACTGGAAACGCAGGTTACCTCCCGGGCGAAGCAGCTGTGCCACTGAGGTTTCAGGTTGAATAAACGGTTGATGCTAGACGAGAGCTGGCTTAGCAAAGCAGGGCTCAGTTCTTGCTGCAGGGAGGAAAGAGCTGGGGAGTGGAAATGCCAAGAGGAGCGCTAGGACCCGGGGAAGCTCCCACCCGGCTGCAGGAAGAGGTTTGTTTTTCTTTGTCTGGTTCCCATTTCTGCTGCCCCAGCCCAGCTTTATCTGGACAGCCAGGGCTGAGTGACGTCTCGGCCCCTTCCTCTGGGCCAGCCCGATCTCCACACCACTGCTCTTGGAGACAGAGTCAGTGTGTGGTGCCTGATACCAGTGGTTTTGGCATTACAGATAGCTCCAGAGCAAGCCTGTGTCCCAGCTGAAGCAGGAGCGTTCACAAGCTTGTAAATGAGATAAGATCCGATTCTCTCTGGGCTGTGTCAAAAAAGTGTGGCCAGCAGGGCCAGGGAGGGGATTCTGCCCCTCTGCTGCGCTCTGGGGAGACCCCCCTGCAGTGCTGCCTCCAGCGCTGGGGCCTCGGCACAGGAGAGACATGGACCTGCTGGAGCGGGGCCAGAGGAGGCCACCCAGATGCTGCCAGGGCTGGAGCCCCTCTGCTGGGAGGCCAGGCTGGGAGAGTTGGGGGCGTTCAGCCTGGAGAAGAGAAGGCTCCAGGGAGACCTTCCAGTGCCTAAAGGGGGCCTACAGGAAGGATGGAGACAGGCTTTTTAGCAGGGCCTGTTGTGATAGGACAAGGGGTAACGGCTTTAAACTAAAACATGTTTAGACTAGATAAAAGGAAGAAATTCTTGACTGTGAGGGTGGTGAGACACTGGCCCAGGTTGCCCAGAGAGGTGGTAGATGCCCCATCCCTGGAAACATTCCAGGTCAGGTTGGATGGAGCTCTGAGCAACCTGATTGAGTTGAAGTTGTCCTTGCTCATGGCAGGGGGTTCGATCTAGATGGCCTTTAAAGGTCCCTGCCAACCCAAACTATTCTATGATTCTTTCCCAGGTCTGCCTGTTCCCGTGAACGCTGGTGTCCTAACCCAGCAGTCCTCAGCCAGATTGAGCTCTGGATAACACAGGGGTAGGAATTAGTAGGGAGGAGATTTTCCATGGCAATCTCTGATCTGTAAAGAGGTGGAAGTGAAGGATTTCAGAGATGGTAGATCCCATAAATGGACGGACGGTCATCTAGAGCGCACATGTAGCTTGTTTGCAGCCTTTCTGTTCTCAGCACTGCATAGCTCCCACTGCGGTGATGACATGCAGAGTTCAAATTATCTGTGTAAGTCACTGGCTTGTATAAAGTATAGAATCCAACAGTTTCTTTTCCTTTAATAAATTACACTTTTATGCTGAAGCTTAAAGCCAAAATGCTGTTCTTGCAGCTTTCCTTGTTCCTCTAGTACTGTAGGCTAAAATTTTCTTTCCATCTTAGTAAATCTTAATGCAGTCTTGGACATAGCATGGGCTTTTTGCAGCAAATAACATGATGGCTTAAAGCGTATCGATGTGTTCTAGAAAGCTGCTTCTGAAAAATGACTGCTAATAGTTGCTTTCTAATCTGTTCAAATTGCTTTTATCCCAGCATGGCTCTGAGTATAAGGCACATGAAACGTTGGTATTCTCTTCTAAAGTGTGACTGACAAACCTGAACAGAAAAGGTTTTTAAAGTGGGTTCCAAATTTGCCACCTGGAAAGGTGCAGACCTTTTCTTAAACCCTGAAGAGTGGTGGTCCTCTTTGCCTTTGAGGGTCTCTCGCAGAAGCCTTTGTTTGGTGTGGTGACTCTTCTCCTGCCAAATCTTTGCTCACTTGTCTCATCCACAGCTCCCTTCTCAAATATGCGTGGCATTTATTTCCTGCCCTTCTCAGGTTGGTAATTATTGCTGTAGTCTATTAAATGATGCCGCCCCAGGGACAGTGCTCTCCTGACAATGCAGGTAATGCCTCTGCTTAAAGACCTAAACCATCCTGGGACCTATGTGAAAAGAGCAGCTCTTGGGAGAGCTTCCAGTGTTTCATCATGTCCTGCAGTACCTTTCCGGTATTTCTGGCACCGCCTGTTCCTTGCTTGGTCTTGGCTGCGTAATTGGACAGATCCCGTATTGGTGTCGGATGAGCAAGAGCTATATGATATACAATAAAAATGGAAATGCACACCCTAGAAGAACACGAATCTAAAGGGAGACAGTTACAGGGCTGTCATGTTGGCTCCGGGCTTGAGTGCTCCCATTGAGATGAACTAACTCCGCTCGTGATCCCTAAATATCTGAATCTTCAGGGTTGAAACAAACCTCCTGAACTTGAGCAGTTTGTTAGAACAAAACCAACTCCTGAAAAATACCCAGTTGCCTTCTGAAGCTAGCGAATGCTGCTGCTCTTAATGCTTTTGTCAATTAATGTAAATATCCCTGCGTGCTTACGAGGACCCGAAGCACTCCCCTGCTAGGTGTTTGGTTCCATTTTTGCTTTCTCCTAGACGATATGTTTTGAGCTGTTTATGATTTCAGTAACTCTGCTGGCACTGCTGCGCTACTTTTCCCTTCCCCCTGGGACTGAATATCTTCAGGGGAACTTTCTGCCTAGTCTGTTCCTGGTTTTTTCAAAGGGGAGTTGTGAAGGACTTGAAGTACTGTTTTGAGCTCCCAAGTCATGAGAACACTTTGTGTAAATTCTGTATGTTTTTAATCAGTCCATACGCCTGCCAAGAGCTGGAGATTAATGCTCTTTGATGCCATAAACAGGGGAGGAAGCTCAGAGTGTGAATGTCCTGCCCTGCTTAGAAGATAGGAGCAATGAACCTGGGAGCCTGAGCTCTTACCTGAAAGCACTGTGGCATTTATTTTATTGCTAAAATCTGCAGAAATATTAGGCCAGCACTGAGTCACTCTGGTTTCTTAATAATCAAATGTCACAGCTGCAAAGTTTGCGTACAATATGCTCAGAGCCTCAATTTCTGAAATAACTTCTGTATATTTATACACAGTTCTCATTTTCCTTCCTTCTCTGGCCCAGTTATCTGCAGATATCTTGCATTTCTATTTCACCTTTCTCCTAAGTGTTTTGCAAAACAAAATGCCTAGTATGTACACAAAACATAGGGAAGTGTGTGTGTGTGTATGTCTATAATGAGACACTGTGGCAGCCAGTACAGGAATGAAGCAGCGTTGTTTAGCTTCAGCCAGGATTTAACAGATCTCTCCTGGCCTCTGCTTAATTCTTTTCTTTTTAACTGCAGCTGCTATTTTTACTTTCAGCTCCTCTCTGGATTGCCTTACGTTTTGCTACTTAGAATTTCATGAGTCACTTATCGCCTGTGACCATTCTGAGCTTGCTCTTCCCTGTGTGTGTTGATCCTTATTCTGACCTATAAGCGATGTGAAAATGCTTGTTCTTTCAAATACGCTTAGCTTTGTCTAAGGGGAAAGACGAGACACCTAAAGGTAATTTGTATCCCTGTCTCCACTCCGGTCTGACGCACAACTGTGCACCCGCTGCAGATTCCCTGCTACAATTGGAGAATAGGAACAGGCTGACAAAATGGGGGTAGGTGTTTTCAGCCTGACTTGGCGCAGATTCGCTGCCTCCTGTGCCAGTCTCTGAAGCCTGGGCATCAGGTGATGGTGCACCTAAGTAATGAGATGAACTGATACTGGGAAATTGCTTTGTGCTAGTTCTGCATTTTTTCCAGAGATTGCTGCTCTTAGCACCAGTCTGTAAGCTTGTGGATACTGCTTTTCTGCTTCCAAGAAGGACCGCTCGGCGATTCACGCTGAGCAGGAGGTCCAGAGTTGATAGATCTGCCACTATTTTCCATCAGCTACAGCCATATTTTTCTGTCCTTATCTTTCCCTTGTGAAGCTGCTGCGGCTTTATTTATGGTATTGTTTTGAAAAAGCTACTAGAATTTGAGTATGGTAATATAAACTGTTCTACTTCTGCTGTTAGCAAGCTGACATTACACAGCGCCACACGCCACCACCGTGCAGTGAATGCCTCCACAGTGAGTGCACAGTGTTATATTTGACTTGGTTGTTAATGCTCTGAATGGGCTCCCAACCTCCAAATTTCATAAAAAAAGAAATCCTTGCCTTTGCCAGTGAGAGCTTTCCGACCTGAGAGCGCTGGACAAGGTATGCACCTCTAAAGTGGGCAGATCCTGTGCCCTTCAAATGGGGAACGGCCACGCGCTAAACCAGTTGTCCCAGTCTGCAGAGGGGAATAGGTACTAAGTTGAGGACTGGGGCAGAGGTCTTGCTCTCCTGCCCCTCTCCCACATCTCCTACCACGGTTTCTCAACCTGTGGTGCACGGCAGGCTCGTGATCAGTTGCACAAGCAGGTAGTGCCTGAAATGAGTGCAATGTGTTTTTAAAAATAATTTAAAAATAAAAAAAAGCATGTTGCCTTGCAGGCTTTTGGGTGTTTGGGAGGGCAGGGGGCGGGAAGTAATAAACATTGTTTAGACTAATCTTATCTGGCTGTTTGGCAACACTGCAGGAGTACTTGGGAGATCTTTTTCCATTAGGTGGGTTTGTCCAGTGGTTAAAAAAAGCAGAGGAAAAACACTACTCTTGACTTCTCTGTACTGTACGCAAGCTCGTGCGTGCTGATCTCTGTGCACATAGTTCTGCCCTGAGCCTTGGGTGGTCACCCAAGCCACGTTGATTTGGTGTGGTATTTAAAACTCACTGCATCCTGCTTCAGAGAGACTGTAACCACCTTCCCATCTCGCCAGCCGGGCAGTCTGAACCGTTTCCTGATTTGGCCTTAATCTCTCATTAAAAATAAAACTTTGAGGCTTGTCAGTCTCGCTGCACTGGAAGGTCAGGTGTGGTTACACACATTTGTCCCGTTGGCTGTTTGTTTGGCACCACAGTGGAATCTGCTGTCACAGTTGTTCAGGTAGAGAAGTGTCCAGCTGGCTTTATTTTATGAGCAAAGAGAGCCGACACGTGGGCAAGCAGTGGTGAGTTTGGGATGGGTAAGTGGATATAAACTAGCTCCACTCTGGCACGTTCCCCGGAGCTGGTGGGAAGTCCTCTTAAGTTATCACTGGTGTGGGTCGGCCATGCAGCTGACTCCCCGCTGAGCAAGAAGGACACAAAGCCGGGAGGCTGGGATTTGCTGTGTTTGCTGGCACGCTGCTCTGTCTCCGTCCTGCGTGCTTCAGCAGGGCTAGCAGCGCTAGCATCGCTTGGAAGAGCTGTGCTACAGGGAAAAAGTCTCTTTTGGGGACCTCGCACCTAACCTGCCAGCTAAGCTGGCTGTACTTTGAGCTCAGATAAACAACGGACTACCTTTTGAAGCACCGCTTGTTGGATTGCAGCCGGTTCCTGACTTGGAGGAGAAGCACCAAGAGGTACAGAAAGCTTTTTGTTGCTTGTGGGCCAGCATTGTGCAGCTGGAGCTGTGGAAAGAGCGAGGAGGCGGTCTCCAGCCCAGGTTTTTGATCCCTCTTACCTCCAAGTTTTGCATCCGTTCTGCCTGAATGGTAGATGAAGGCTGTACCAAGGCAGGGACCCTTTCTAAATCACAGTCCAGCCCTATAGACATAGTGATAGGGGAGCAATCGACGTGGAACAACCTCTTGTTGGGAGCCTAACGGCTCCACAGGGTAACAAGAGGTGCCCTGGGAGTCCTCAGCATTCTCTGAGTTATCCAGGTATTTGGGCTCTGTCTCCTGGAGAACTTGCTGGCAGAGCAGCTCACGACAGCGTGTTGGTTCTGGCAGTGCCTTCTAGCCATTTCCTGGGAGCTTTAGTCTGCAGTTGTTGAAGAGAGATGTTGACGTCAGCATAAGTCTGAAATTCCTCCCTGGAATTACCCCTCGCTGTGGTTTTGCTCACCTGGAGAGCGTGTTCAGCTATCGCCCAGCCGCAGGGGCCCGATCCTCGGAGTGACCGCCTTGACCCAACTGCGAGTCAGTGCCCTGGATGTTCAGACCCATCCATGGTCGGTGTGTGAGCATGGTGAGAGAACTTCATTTGATGCTGGAATATGTCCAGCTGCTGGAGCTTTATGAGTGTTCCTGTGTTTGCAGCATCAAGGAAGATTGACAGCCTTCCGGTTAGCTGGGTTTTAATTTAAAAATGCGCTTCTCTTCAAAGATTTTGTCGATCCAAGGAGTGATTACTCCAGGGCTATTGCTGAACTACCAGCGTTTTTGAAGGTCAGCATCTGCATATTGGTCTTGGCATCTTCCAGTATCAGAACAGATGTGTCCCCTTCTATTGTGTAACTCCTTTGTGGATGTACAGGTTTTTTTCTGTTCTCACCCAAAGGCTTTTTGTCCGTACGGATTTTACGCAGTACTGCTTTACTTTCAAAGGCAAGCCTGGATCATCTTGTCTCTGTATGGAAAGTGCGGACTGCAGCCGTTCTGCTGCTTGAATTCCTCCTAAGCATTGGCTTTTCCAGGGTTCAGTGCGAATATTGTTTTAAAATGTTAAATTGTTTACAGCCAGTCCAGCGCACAGAATCACGACTGCTCGGCTGTGACTTCGGCTTCGTGCTGCAGACCATGGTGAGAACCCAAAATCAAGAGCCTTTCTCTTGGTACTCTTCATGGAGTTCTCACCTGGAGTTTGGCGCAGTGTATTAATTGGGGTGTGCTGTGTTCAAGGCTATGGCAGTAAACCTGCTGACATGGGAGGTTTGTGGGTTTTTTTACTCCTGGCTTCCTCTTTAAATTGGAATTTCATTTTTACATGGATGCTTATGCTTGCTTTGTCTTTTGTATTTGTAAAAATACAGAGCAAGTCAGTATTACCGGAGTAATATTAGTGCTTTATCGCTGCAGGTGACTTGACATTTCAAATAAAGGAGGAGATAATAGGTTTGAGCTTATTTCTGGGTCAAGAAAAGGAGGAATGCTGAACAGAGTTGCTCTTGGCCTGGGCAGTTCGTGTCTGCAGGAGAATGAGACTGGAGGGACCTTGAAGAGTTGCAAGAAGATGTTGCAACAAACCTAGGAAACAAGGAGTGCAGGGAGAGGGTGTTTGTGTTCTTTCTTGAACAGCTGTTTTGTTTGCAAAGCTTGAGACTGAGGACAATGTGAAAGAAGGGATTGTTCCTTGCCTGGGTGAATGCAAAGATGACAGAGAAGAATTTCAGATCTCTAGCACAGGAGCTGCTTGAGCAGACAACCTGATCCCGTCTCCCTGGATATCGAGTGCAGCTTAAATGCTGAGATTGTATGAATGAAGAGTTGACCAAAACCATACAGGTGGCTTTGCAGCACAGCCCTGTCCAACCAGCTGCAGGTGGCTGTGGTAGAAGGTCCTAGGAAATAGGCGAGATGGTCAGAAAACCAGAATGAGAGAAGGCAGAGGGATGTCTAGCTGGGTTGAAGAGAGTCTGTGTCCCAGATACCAGAACAAAGAGTGTTTAATTCAGCAGGTTTACACATTTACCGTCCCATTGTTACCTGGTGTATTCCCCCATCCTCTCTTCTATTCTGCTTTATCAGAATCTTAACTTTTTTTCCCTCCCCCCTAAGAGAGAGACAGGATTTAGAATCAGGATTGGTGCTCACTGCAGCTCTCCAGTGCCAGCATAATGGATCCGTGACCTGATTTAAACCTGAGAGAGCTGCCATAATGTAAATATTTGATGGAGCTACGGCTTCCCTTTTTAAGTCTGCTTCAGTTTTTCAAGCTAAAGCATGGCAAAGTATTCCTGAAAGACACTTGTTAGCGTGGAGTTGTTTATGCAGTTCTCGGCTCTTCTTTAAGAGAGTGTTCTGGCTTCGGGCATCATTTCAGCCTTGCGTTGTATTTATGCAAAATCCAAGCAGCACAAGTAAACAAGAAATTATATTTGTGTCATAATACATGGGGAAAAAAGGGAGTTAAATCCATATGTCAGCTCTTACCCCAGATGGGAACCATGCTGTCACTCAAATGGCGATCACCCCTTGTTTGGGCAGAGATGGTGCATCAACATCACTGCAGTGTCTCGCCTGGAGTGGCTGGATAAAGGTGGTGAAAGTAGGGAATTTGCTGAACGGTAAACAGTGACGTGTTTCTACACTCCTTGGGCTGCTCTAGAGAGAAAACTTCTGTGTGCTTTGAGTCCTGGATAGAGCTTTTTAAATGGACTGAGTCGGCATCCCAGACCTAAATTTCTCACTCATTTTTATAAACATAGACCTTTGTCAGAAGGAATAGTTGCTATTAGCTAAAATGGATTTCTGCTTATTGCGGAAAGGCATGATTCCCACATGGACAGTGTTTGTAGGGCTTTACAGGCTGCAGGATGGCAGTGCAACAGAGGAAAGAAGGTTTTATTTTACATTCTCAAAAAAAGCAGTGCTAAGATCTGGAAGTAGCTTAACCTGGTACTGATTGAGGGTTGCAGCATCCCTACTGGGCAGAGCTTGAATGATTCGGCCAAACCGGGAGAAGTGTATAGGAATACTGGATCCATTTGGCAGTGAAATAACTGGAAAACCCAGTTTTGTATCCCTGCGCCATGTGTGTTGTGTGCTGGGGACATGTCCCACACCTAGGTGTTTGGGGTGGTCCTATTGAAAGGAAGAGTTTGGAACCCGGAATCTGCATCCGCTCACAGCCATCGTCTGAAACACTTAGCTTTGCTTTTTGGGGTGGATGTGCTTTACTTCTACACAGGCTATGGTGCAAAGTGCGATGTGTTATAATTCCTTTAATGTCTTTGTTTTATGAACTCTCATTTGTGGGAGAAGAGGGGAGTGTTTTTTAGGTGCCGTCTGTCTTGAACTGGAGGTTAAAGTAGGCAGCTGGAAAACATGGCTTACCTCGAGCTGCTGCTGTCGGATACAGCCTTTAAAGTGTGAGGCATCTTCTGCCGTGATGTCATAAGTCTTGAAACCACAGGATTTTTTTAAACAATTTAATTTGCAAGTTGGAACAAAGCACTATCGAATCTAGAAGTTTGAAATGTGGACAAAGCCAAGATGAGCTTTCTTATTCTAGGCCTTGCGTCTGAGCTGTTTTCTTTTCTAGGAGACCAGAGGTACCAACTGATGAATTAATTGCTGTATTGATACAAAACTTGAAGTATTAGCTCTCTGCCCTGAATGGCTTAGAAATGTAGACTAACATTGTGACTTCAAGTTCATAGAAAATCTTTGTTGGGAGCCGCTTTTTTAAAAAAAAAAAAAAATCTTAAAGCAAATGTTGAACTTAAGTTTTGAGTTTAGAGTTTATTCAAAAGATCCTTGCAGCTTTTAAAAACGCTTCATCAGATGTGGGCGCTTGATTGTGCTGATGGGCAGTTCCTTTCGAGATAATACTGAACCACAAAACCTTTGCGGTGTGGTTGCACTGTAAGCAGAGGGTTTTGCTGAATTTCGAGGGAATGGCTGAGGACCCCGGGGTCAGAATGTTGCCTGCGTATTTTAAAGGTTACATAGCTATATATAGCTAAGGCTGGGTTTTCTTTGAAACTAGTGAGATGAGTCCTTGTTCAGTAAATTCCAAACTTCTCTTGTAAAAACAAAAAAATCTTTGGCTGTTTGCTGCTATTTACCAGTGTGTCTCTTTGCAGGATTCATGAATAAAATTTTCCATCCCAACATTGACGAAGCGTAAGTAAATCCCTAGTGTGTGGTTTTTCTAAGGAGTTTGTCTAATTGTAACTGTATTTTGGCTTCACAGTAATATGCTGATGAGTTGAATAATGCTTTCATCAATCTAAGAGTCCAGAGTGAGGGATTTGGTAGAAGTAGATGTTGCCACAAGTTAACTCTCAGGAGTAGTTAAGGCTGTGGGCAAGACTGGAGAACTGCGTGCTGCAGAGACTTCTGCAGATGTGATCTTTGTATTGCAATATGCTTCATTTACAGAAAATTCGAGGTTGCCAGTCCCGCTCCTCGTTGGCACTGTGCCGGCCTTCTAGAAACAAGGAACAGCATCGGCTAAGCCATAGCTCCCTCTTTAGCTGGAGTTCACGCCTATATGAAAATTCTTCAAAACATAAGATGTTTTGCTGCATTTTATTTCAGTTAAGGTTGTTAAGGGGAGCCACCTATGCGTCAATCTCTCCAGCAGAGCCCCATGTGGACCAAGTAATTCAGTAAAGGCTCCAATTTACTTTCTTCTGTGCAGAATATGAAGATTCATGTAGTTAAAGGCTGCTCCTCTATTAACCACAAGAGAGGGGTAAATCATAGCTTATCTGAAACTGTGGGGCAGAGGAAGGGCAGAGGAAGGGCGGGGGTAGATTATATTAAATCCCCAGAGTATTTTTGAGTGTGACTGTGTTTAATTCCATCCTTTCCATATGTTTCAGGTCAGGAACTGTATGTCTAGATGTAATCAATCAAACTTGGACAGCTCTCTACGGTGAGTTTGGCATTCCCCCGAAAGCTGATCACGTGAACATTCGTATTTGGTGTGTTAACATAACACAGCTTGCTAGAGACAGATGATCTGAGGCCAACATTTTTTTTTTAACTGAAGTTTTAGACTCCTCACTGAGCCAAGATCACGTGAAAAATAAGATTTTCATGTGAAAATACTTTTGTAAGCTCTCTCTCTGCCAGAGAGGAAAGAATATTCCATAAACCTCACAAAGGATTGCTCAGTCCATTGCCAGACAATGCCAAGCAACTGCACGACATCACCCTGCCATGATTCAGCATTGAAAGAGAGGAGTGACTTTATCTAAAGTGAAACCTAGTTCCAGCTACCCCATCCGCGTTTTGTACATGCGTTCGAGCTGGTATTCTTTGTGCACGAGACTATGATCCCACTTCTACAGAAGATGGCACCAGAAACCGTTCCTGTTTGTCATGGCAGCAGCATTTCATTGCAGGCTAGGAGGTGGTGTTGCACCTAATGACTGCACTGCCTGCTGCAGAATATTTTGGGTTTCCCTTTAGGTAGTTTCTGCCTATAACTCTCCTTTTTAGAGACACAAAAAGATCAGCTGGTAGCTGAAGGCCCATTGAAATAGCATTTAGGGAAAGCTGAAATTGTTAAAAGGAATGCAGCTGAGTATCTAGTCCGGGTTGGCTGCATTTTTAAAATGTGAACTTCTTCAGATGTTCCGCTTACACTTTGTGGAACAGTATTCAGGGAATGTGTACATCAAATCCTTCACATTCTTCCATGAAAATCTGATTTTACCTATGTAAGTTGAAGCTTTGAAGCAGTTGCTAGAGAGACAAGCTACTTCACCTTCCTTGCAAGCACAATTTGTAAGGAAATACCAGACTTGGTGAATCCTGGGTGGGAAATTGCTATAGCAACTTGTTGAACTTTACTCCTCATCAGAATGCCTGAACTCTTTATGTAGTAGTTGCGTGGCATACACTTCACGTGGTTTTGTTGTGAGAGATCAGCATAGCCGTGAACCTGGGTGGTGTTGCTAATGGAGGAAGAGGATGCTCTTGTGTCCTGGGAGGATCTGATGCGAGGTGGAGGAATTACAGCTGTATTAGCAAACCAAGCCCTCTGCTGGGGATGAACCTGTATGGTTCAGTCAGCAGCAGAATCCGGGACAGTGCAGTGTGGGCTGCTGTTCCAATCCTTAAATGCCACCTGCAGATCGTGGGGATGACTGGACAAAAGAAAATCGCTCCACTGTAACTGTGGTGCTGGTTTTTTGTGCTCTGGCAGTCTGGGTTTTGCTTTGGAAGCCGTGCATGGATGGCCTCCCTGTTCTGCAGCACGCTCTCGCAGACGGCCACAGTGAGGTTTCTGCAGTATTTCCAGTTTCATAGGAAGGTTTTCTGTGAGAGATTTCCTAATAAGTGCTGCTGTATTTTTGTCATTCTTGTTGCTTGTAAAGGTAGAAAAAGCAGCTTGGTATTTACTATGCTTGTGATGTATTAATATCAGCAAGCTTGTAAAAATCTCCTGTGTTTTTCCTTGCAATATCAATGGTGGGTGTTTAGGCAACTTGAAGGTATCAGGTGTGTATTCTGTACGGAGCACCTTCCACAGTAACTGATGAAACTTGGCATTAGAAAGTGCATTGCTTAACAGTCATCGTATTGCAAACTTCCCTCACCTTGCTGCAAGATGTCTTGAAGCTGCAAGGAGGACACTGGGGTGACTGCATTCGCTCTGCCCCCTCGCTCAGAAGTCACCAAACACTGGAGTGCCAACACCACCCCTTCACTTCCAGTGCTTTGCCTCCTTGTGTGAAATAAGGACGTGGCCCATTTCTGAACATGAAATTAAAAGGGGGAAATAATATTTCCTGGTGCCTCTCAGCACAGCTGTGTTGTTTGGAGTGTCACCCCTTTAAACCAGAGTGCTCCTGCGCTGGCAGGGGATATGGGTCAGATAATTCAAGGAGCAACTAAGGTGGAAGAGACCCAGAATAGCTACCAATAAATTCATGAGGACCTCATGGTTAAATTCCTTCTCCTTCCCTACTGAAGTATCAAGTCCTTAGCGCTATGCTTAGGCTTCCCACACATGTTCAAGTAGTTCCTGCAAAGTCAATGCTACTTTGGGGTATTTGAAAGAAAGGGGAAATTACTGAGTTCTCTTAAAAAAGAAAAATCCTTGCAGTGTGTCCTGTGAGCCATGGTTGGCCTCGCAGGGCTCTGCTTGCTCAGCCTACATTAGAGTTTAGTTGTCTAATGGCCACAAAGAGCTACTTGATCTAAGCCTGCTCCATGCAGAGACTTCACCCAAAAGCAGGTGGTTTCACAAACTCAAGTCACCTTCTTGCTGACAGTGTCTGAACCAAATCCCTAGGAGGTTTACCTGGTTTACCCGTGGCAAGCCATTACCACGCAGAAAATGTTCTTATAGAGCATTCTCACTGGTTTTTGTGGTCGCTTTTTGGATTAGGATCCTTCCAGTTGCCATTGTGCTTCATCCTAGAAGCAGCTGGTGGCATCTGGCCACTCAGCACGCCAGCCATGGCAAACTTGGTCAAGGCACCATGTGCTCTCCGAAGTGCTTCATCACTGTCCTCGGGCAATATTGGAAGGGGCAACAGCTTCTATATAGCAGAGAAAGATTTTTGGGGTAAAACCACCTCATTTGCTAGTGGGGTCCCTGTATAGCAGAGACCAGCCGATGGCTATCCATAGCAATTGATGTCACTGCTTTTTGCAGTTGGGTGATGCTGTATCAGCTATAATGAACCCTGTGCTCCTGAGTTTGTAAAGCCACAGCCTTTCCTCCTGCTCAGCAGGGTTTATGCTGAATGGGTAACTGAAGTAGTCATAGCACAGTGTCTGTATGTCCCGGATGTGTTAATGCAGGAGGGAAGAAACATCAAGTCTCCTTTAACCCTCTTGAGCAAGCTCTGAAAGCACATTCTGAAAGCACACCCATTGATAGACCTGCAGAGGTGGTGACATGGGGCAGTGGTGAAGATCTGCCTGGATCTACTGTGCAGCTCTTCCGAGGCAGTGCCTTTGCTGATGGAATTGGAGCCTGGTTTTCTCTGGCTGCAGCCCAGAGCTGGAGTAACTGTTTACACAGGGAGACCACTTGGACATCTCTCCCCATACCTGCCCACCCATTTTTGTTGAATCTTTAGAAAGTTAACATCTCTGAGGTCCTTGCCCACCATCAGATATGGTTGAATTTAGCAGCTCCGTGAGGCTGGGTGATGGCTGGGCTCAGGAGTAGTCACACAGCCTTGTTCCTGTAAGAGGCAGGTTGAGATGGTTAACTGCTCACGTGGTGGATCCTAGGGAGCGTTGGGCTTCCCTTCTGACAGCTCTACTTTGATCCATGCTAGAGGGGACTGGTGATGCTCATCCACAGGCAGGATTTCTCTGCCACCCGGAAAGGGATGCTCCCTTTAATTAGGGAGGAAAGGGGGAACCCTGATTAAAAAACGTTTAGAATATTCACAAACAAAACCCAACAGAAGACCCCACACAACAAATGCTGGTCTGCCTGTATCAGCGGCTGTCCAGTGGCTAAAGCAAAACCTGGTGCACAGCCCTGCACGGGGGGTTTAATCTCCGCTCTGTGTGGGTGTGCGTGGTTCTGTCGAAGTCCCGAGGAGGAATGATGACGCAGGGCTTGTTTCTGAACACCTCCACCACTGAAGTGTGGTACTCGTCGTCTTAGGGATGTGGGAAGAGGGTTTCGTGTATCCACAATTACTCATCGGCACCAGAAGTATGTTTCCTGTTGTGGATTATTTAGTGACAGATGCCAACTGGCAATAAGGTGTTAATGTGAGCTCTTCACATTCTGCGAACTGTTTTGAGTTGGAGGAGGGACTTGTTGGTTGCTCTTTCTATTAACACAATCATTTAAAGCGGTTTGGAAGATGCTTTGTGCTTGAGATACGTCAGTTTAGTCATGGAGCATAATACATTTAAAGACAGTGATAGAAGGAGACAGAATTAGGAGAAGAATTCAGTGAGGGGTGAAGCACAGCACTTTTTCTTTTTTCCTCCTTTTTTTTTTTCCCAGCCAGGGCTGAGCCTCAATGAGAAACAAGACAATTGTGTCTTTCTACTTCTTTGCTTAACCCACAGATACCTGTATCTACATTGCTGGGATGTCGAGTGGTTTGTGCAGTCAGCTGAGGAGCTGCAGCACACCTCCAGCAGCAGCAGAACCTCTCTTACCAGCCCTGTATGTGCTTTCCCCGATGCCATTTCCTTTATTTTTAACTTGTGTCCCGATTTTTCAGTGCATTTGCCCTTGAAGCTTTGTGCTGCTGTTTCAGTGCCGGTGCTTGCCGGATGATTAATCGGACTGACTCTGGGCCTGTGAACATGAACAACCGTGTCTTTCACTTGCAGATCTCACCAATATATTTGAATCGTTCCTGCCCCAGCTGCTGGCCTATCCTAACCCTATAGATCCTCTAAATGGTGACGCTGCAGCCATGTACCTCCACCGACCAGAAGAGTACAAACAGAAAATTAAAGGTAAGGGTGTAAATAACATATTGCAGAATGAGTGGCATTGCTGTGATTCCACCCTGGGGGAATGAGGTCTTTGCTGTACGTTTGTGTGTGTCAGTGCCTGTTCCTTCCCATCACAGGGTCCTCGTCCATTTTAAATGGGGGTAGTCTGAAGTAAGGGGGGGGAGGAATTCCTGCTGCTTGAAGGCTAAAGCTGGTGTGTGCAGTATGTGGGGCGGGGTTTTTAAGTCATTACCAGACCCTACGCAGGGAAGGCTGTAAGCAAACTGGGTTAGGATTCAACACAATTTTGAGAGATCGGGGAAATGATTCAGAAGAAAAGGTGTGCGATGGAAGAAGGGACAAGGAAAAGTGCTAAACTGAAACGGGAGCATCCAGTTGCACAATTATGGGATAGAAAGTGGCTTGTTAGCAGTTCAGTGGAAAGTTATCTGAGAGCAGCGATCAAGGAATTGGCGGTGATGCTGTTGCAGAAAGCACTTTTGTACTGTGATGGAGCAGGAATTTTTTGTAAATGCCAAGTAATCCTTCCTTGCTACTTCCTAGTGCAGCCGAGGCTTCCTGGTGCTATGCCCAGTTCAGGGACTGCCACTTAAGAAAGCTGCAGACCAATCACTAAAGTCTGGCAGGGTGTAACAAGGGCAGATGGTCTTGAAGATGTGTCTTAAGAGGAGAGAGGGAAAGAATTGGAGGAGTTTAGTGTAGAGGACCAAACAGGGTAATGAGTTTTGACATGTCAAAGGTGCCTTCAAAGAGGAAAAGAATGATTTATGCTGTGATCAGTGTGAGCAGGATGTGGTCACAGGCAGGTAACTTGGCTGGGGGAGCCCAGGCCAAACGTTAACAGTGACTGGTGAGGGTAGGTGAGCGGTGGCAGAGCCGGTGAAGGGTGCTGGTTTGTCTGCTCCTGGAAGGATTGGAAAGACACGTTAGACAAGGCTGAGGAATAGAGTCAGTGCCTCCTTGGGATCAGGGAAAGCTCCCAGTAAGGAGATCCAAACGCTTTGGATAAGCCTGGCGATAGAAGGACTGTCCTAGCAAGCTGGTACGTGAGACGCAAATTGAATCATGCAAACATAAGAAATAAGATAAAAAATAAGAATTGCGCTTGAAATTTATGCTCTGCCTTACGTAGAATCGGCTGCATGCAGCCAGGAGCAGGGCACCATTTCCTGATGTGACGAGCCTATGGCAAAGGCATGGACTTTGTGTCTCCCGTCATCCGGGGAACACAATCAGCATTGAGTCCTGTGGTGGGAAGTTTACAGCCTTTGGCCCAGATTTGGTCTTCAACTAAATTTTTAAGAGACCATGACCGCCTGATTTTTATATTTTTTTTCCCCTTTTTTTGGTTACTGAATAACCATAAGACTTGTTTGTTCGTGGGAGCCCTGCCAGAAAGGTTTGCAGGGCCTGTTCAACAAGGAGAGCCTCCATGAGCAGCACGATCTAATCATCTTCCTGGTGTGAGGTGTGGGGTAGCAGCTTTCCTAACGGAGCATTATGAAAGCTCACTCTTGCTTGGAGAGCGCAAGTATCCCAGAAAGACGTGGGATTTGGTAGTGGAGTTCTTCCATCAGCTCTGCCACGTCACTCTGGAGTGGTTAAACCTCGAGTCACTTTGTTCTGATGCGAAATGACTCTTCATCAGCTGCAATTTTTGTTTGAGGGTGGAACTGCAAATGAGGCCAAGCAAAGCTATGATTTAAATACTGAGTTATTCAGCCCACTCTGCTTGACTCCTCTGACAGCTGCATGACAGGATTGTAAGAACTACCCTGCAGATCTGGCCTGCTCGGTATCCTGAAATCCATAGCCTGGTTTTTGGTTGTTTTTTTTGTATGAACAAGTTTCCAGGCAAAATGGTTTGTCAGATAAAATCTCGAGGGCCAACACAAGGGACAGTTTGGGTGTCCTCTATGCTTTAATGAAACAGGAATAAAAAAAGATACTCCCTTGGAAAAAGCAAATAAACTGATGCTAGCCAACAGCAGGTGCTTCAAGGAAGATCTGAGGACATCCCTCAGGGAGGCTAAATGGGATAGTCTGCTCCCTTGTTTCCATCCTGACGGCCAGGTACCAGGCAGTGAAGATGATCTGGAAGGAGTTTTAAGTGCTTGCAACGTGTCTTATGTTCCATATACCCAAGAGTCCTGCCTCTGCTGTCTCTTCCCAGGCTTGCGTGACAAGTATAAGATAGACCTAAACACTGTCATTCTTCATACTGTAGCATTTTTAAAAATAGCCTTGGACATGTTAAAATTGATGCAATGGATTGTAGCAGCTTCTCTGCTCTGGGAAACTCAGTAGTGCAAATACATAATTTATTGCTGCTTTTCTTCATTTTTTAGTTATGAGCACATAGAACAGTTGTTTGACATAGTGGTAGTGAAGACATGGGCGTAGGCTTAAAGATGTGGCCAGAGATTTGTAGTTCCTGTGATTGTTGGTATGAGACCCCAACAAGTAAGGATTTATTGTGAAACTTGTAAATGTCCATTAATATTACCGATGTGCAGCTGGAAAGTGTGATTCTTAGTATTAGAGCCTTCAGTTGGCTCTGTGTCGATGAACTACTTGATCTAAGAGCTCCTTTAAGATCTCCGTGACAGTCCTTGGTGAGATGGCTTGCCTGATCACTGGCGGAGTGCCAGAGGGTGGACTTCAGATACGCAAAAACGGCTCAACATCTGCTTGTGTTGAGCTGATGGGAATTGGTGCTTAACTTGCCTGTGTGCTGCTTTTCTTTCTCTTTGGCAGATCTAATCTGAAAACTTCTTTTGAGAGGGTGGCAGTGGTGAGTAACAGCAGCTGAAGGGTACTGAGGGGCAGGTTGAGTGTTTGCTAGGAGCAGAGGACATCTCTGGGGGCAGTTCTCTCATCCCACGTGTCATCTCTGAAGTTCCTTTGAAACACCAGTATGGCTCACAGGCATGTACCGGCCACAGGGCGCAACCACATCTTGTTCTTGTTGCTCCAGGGTTTCAAAACAGAGGAATCAAAGCGGTGTTTCCGTGGTAGGAATAGGTACATCGAGGCTTTCCCTTCTTCATGTGAACAGGCTTCTGTGGAAGACGGTTTGTCAGTATTATTTAGATGTTGCCATTTTCTTCCCTTAAAGCCTGAAGATCCAAGCTCAGTACAACATTCAGCGCAGAAGCTCCCTGGAAGTTTGACCTTTCCCAGATTAAACCTTTAGAAAAACCCAGCCCAGAGGCTTGGTAGCTTTCCTGGGTAGAAGATGGCATTTTAATTTTGAAGTGCTTCAAGTTGTATTTTAGCTTGGGCTCAAGCAGGCCTTTTCCAACAGTGAGAAGCAGTGCTTCCATGTCCGAATCTCCATTGGCCCAGAGAGCACTTGAAGTAGTCAGTGAAGAAGTGTTGCTGGCCTCCTGTACTGCCATAGTCACTGGCTTGTGGCTACGGTGTTTGGGGACTCGTGAGGCAGGTGCAGCTTTTGTTTAAGTGGGTTTGGGGTGAGCATAGAGGGAATGTATTTCTGCGGTGCTCAGTAAGGGGTTGCCTTTGTCATCCAAGGACGTCCAAAGTCTTACAGCAAAGGAACTTGTGTTCCCTTTCCTGGATTGTGCAAGGAATAACAACTTATCTGGGTAAGCATCCCTTTTCCAGAGGGAGATTAATTCTTGGAAAGCTGTGGGAAGGGAGTGAGTAGCTGCTACAAGGATATATCATGTCGGCATCCCGTCTCCTTAGCTCTGTTTGTCATCTACTGCCAACCCATCTTCCTGTGTAAATTCTCTGAAGACGCGCTGCTTTTTTGGGTCCCTCTCATCTTTAAACCGTGAGGTCTGTCACACCAATTATTCTCACTTTGCAGCATCCGTCTCTTTGGGCAGATGGTCCCTGCCCCAGACTGCAACTCCTGTTCTCTGGTACAGGCAGGAGACATGATCAGGTAGGGCCTAGGCTCCATGGTGACACGGGCAAGCACCTTCCAAGAAGAGGGCGTTCTCAGTGGCCAGGACCCGAGGATGGAGCACAAGGTTACTTTCCTGTTGACGCTACGTGGGCTCCAGCAGCCTGAGGGCAATCCGAGACCTTGAGCTCTCCGTGCTTCCTGGTGTTTACGTAGCTGCCTTCAATACTTTATCAGTTCTTAACAAGTTCTTGTAAAACAGATTTGAACAGCTGCTTCTGTAGTTGGAGTGAGCAGGTTAATAAGGTATATTAAACAGTTAGACTGAAGCCATGTGCGTCATTACATGGAGAAGCTGAAGCTCACTGGGCTCAGAAGCACCTTCCAGCCAGCTCTCACAACTTTTCCAGGGTGGAGCAGGTCTGCCAAGGCCACCAGCTGCTCCATCCTGGGAACTCCTCCGTGAAGTGTTGGCTTTGGGTTGCTCTGTCTGTACTATACTCCTGAACCTGCAGTAACATATCTGGGCTCGGTGTCCCTATGTCAGCTCCAGAAATGTGAAAAAAAACCCAATGATGCAGACTTCTTGCTGAGTATTTTCCCTTCCAGTAGACTGAAGGAGGGAAGTACAGAGGGAAGGAGGGACGGCTTTAAGAACAGCCAGGCTCTGCAAAGCGGTCTTTAAAACCGGTGTTGTAGCACTTGGTTATCTGCCATTAGGTGCATCCTCCCACAGCTTTGTCAGTGCATCCACCTGCCGATATGGTATGGAATAAAAAGCAGTGATCTGTGCTCCTGGAGGAGAGATGTGCCTTGTGGACCTCGTTTCCTGGGAGGAATGAAAGAACGTACAGTTGGGACAGCGGCTGGGATGGGACTGGGATGTGACACTCACAATTCCATGCAGAGGCTCGTCTTCGAGCACAAAGAGAGGGTGGTATTCCCTCTTCCTTCAGTTTTTTTTTTTTATATTGCTGTTTAGAGGAGGCTTTGTTGTATTTTAGTACTTTTATATATGGAGAGATAATGAGTTGGCAACTGAAATTCCCCAACGGCAGCGTGAGCACAGCACCCCTCTCCTCCCCAAAGTCTGTGACCTGCGGTGTGGAGGATGTGCTGTCGAGACACTGAGGTTACATCACTTCTTCGTACTATGAAGCTATTTTCTCAGTGTGAGGTGGAAAAGAGGAGAGAAATATGAGGAAGACTTGAATTTGAAGCTGAGCGCCCCTTCTTTAGCCCAGTTTTGCGCCAGGCTTTCACCCCTGCTCCTCTCTGCCCACCTGCATGCGTGTAAGGAATAGGTTTTCTCTGCTCAAGGTAGCCTGCCTGCTGGGGACACCAGCCCCTCCTCGGGTCTTGGAGGAGACGCTACGGGAGCCTCCTGCGGCCGCAGAGGAAGGAAGGGGATTGCCAGACTCGGTCTGACTGATCTGATCCACTTTGTGTTGCGTTTTTGCTCTGTCCCTCTGCACGGTGGTGACCGTGGAAGCTGCGCAAGCCACAGCTGGCGGCAGTTACTTTACCCACCTGCAGGAATCCCAGTAAACCAGTTTTCCTGCTTGCTGTACAGCTTCCTGCTTGCTCCTGGCTGGAGTTCAAGGTGTTGATCTGGGTGCCTAGAGCCAGTGTGGTTCGGACCCTGCTGTGAGACACGGTTTCCATCGATGACCTGCAGTGCGGTGGCCCTCCTCCCTGCGGAGGGCTCCCTTTGGGTCCTTCTCGTCTAATCCTACGGCTGCTGTCTGATGTGAAGCAGGTTGCAAGAGCTGTGCTTTGAAAACAGAGCCTGGGGCAGACCTATGTTTATTACAAGGCTGGGGAGGGGAGCTTTTGCTTTTTATTTAAAAAAATCCAAACAAACAAACAACTCGGCAGCTATTCCTGCTTCTGCTCTGCTTTTTCTGTCCGTCCTTCTTTACACTCTGCTTATGCAGAGTTTAGTCTGGAAGTTTAGTCTGGCTCTCAGCTTGGCTTCAGTGATGGTTTTTCTGCACTATGGGTTTAAACTCTCAGATCTCCATTTCTTAAAGTCAGGCTGTATAACGGTGACATCTTGGTGGCTTTTAGGCTTGTTCTCTAGGTCACCACGGTAGCTCCTATTTTGGCAGTAAATCGAATCCTGTCCTATTAAGTGAGATACGGCATACTGGGGAGGGCTTTGGTTGTTTCCAGCTATGAGTGTGTGCGATGCTGATGCAGGAGCCCTGGGACTGGACTTGTTTTCAAGGGTCTTGCACGTCTCTAAGGTCTCCATCAGCTGTTCTACACGTTGTTGGACAATGCTGCCTTTGGTCTGAGAAATGTGGTAGTCTCTATGACTTATCAAACGTGATGTCACCCAACCAGCCGTTAATCATAGTTCAGTCATCCTCTGACTGTTGAATATATGCTGCTGATATGTCTTTTCTTTTCTCTCACGTACAGAATACATTCAGAAATATGCAACAGAAGAAGCACTAAAAGAACAGGAAGAAGGCACCGGGGACAGCTCATCTGAGAGCTCCATGTCCGACTTCTCTGAAGATGAGGCTCAGGATATGGAGTTGTAGTAGAAGAGGCAACCTGCTTTTCAGAGAGACTCTAATTTCCTAACCATGAGAAGCAGACTATAATATTCATATTTAAACAAAGCAATTTTTTTTATTACTAAACAAGGTTTTTATGAATAATAGCATTGATATATATATATATATCACCCTTTAGATCTTGATTTTCTTGGTCATTTCTCGAACCCGAGGTGCATAGCATATTCCCACATTCCATTTTGGTAGCAATATGCAGCCCGAATGCATGCATTCAAATTCCATTTGGCCAAGTCAACTTGTGTGCTACTGAACTGTCAGCTAAAAGAGCTGCCCTGGTAGGTAGGGAGTTAGCAAAGATGTTCGCTTTCTTATCGATGTTTCCAAAGACACCACCTTGGATGCTAACATGGAACAGCGTTTTCTCAAAGTATAAAATCTGGGGGATGATGTACTAACCGTGTAGATCAGACAGTGGAATAAAAGGTGCTCCTTCAGGTCAACCTTGCTGATCGTATTTTACGTGGAGTCACATTATAAAAAAGAAAAAAAGATAAGAATAAAAACAAACAATACAAATGCATGGAGCTATTCAGAGCATTGAAGCTTAAAAATTTTGACTTGGATTTTAAGTCCGTTTTTATATGTGGACTCCTGCCTGCCCTTCTGAACTGTAGGGACTGACAACCACTGGTCTATTTGCTTTTGGGACTTTTGAAAGCCTTCATCTGGATGTTACTCACTTTCTTGGTCTGGATTACAAGCTGTTCCCTTTTTGGGAGGAAAAAAAAAAACCACCCACAAAAAAACCAAAAACCCACCAAACCACAAACGATGCTCTCTGAACAGTGCTTTGATTTAGCTGGAGCACATGTGAAGTCAAACTCTTACTTTTGTCATAGTTTTGAAACTGCTGCCCTTTTAATGGCTTCAAGTTTGCTTTTCTCTCTTGCTTGAAGTATGGTTAAACACCTCGCAAACACTCGCCATCTCCTAGGAGGGTCCTCTCGCCAGATGGATTAGCCTTGCTGAGAGCTTCAGATCCACGAAGATTGGCCCATTGGCTGTAGTCCACGAATCCATCGGCACTGATTTTCTTTTCCTTTTTTTTCCTCCCCCTTCTGCACCAGCTTGGTAGCCATCTGCTTGTGTGTGTACAACAGGATTTAAAATTTCTTAAAAGTTAACAAAGAATATGATCTAGAAAAATTTGAGATGAATAAAAAAAAGCCTAAAAGCACCAATTGAGGAAGCAAGTGAATCTGCTCTGTTTTGTTTTGGGTTTTGTTTTTTCGGTTTTTTTTCCAGGATGCTTCTGAATTTGACATGTTTGATTTCTCCTGGTGTCTTTCAGCAAGCTGAGATTTTTGTTTGTTTGTTTTAATGCTATGAAATCTAATACAGTAAATGTCTACCTGGGATGCTGGTATACTTGAATTTGGATAATTGTGCGTTGGAGAGTCAAACTGAGATGGATTTTTAAAGCTGAATGTTACCTGCTGTATTCTTTTGGGTTTTTCAGAGGGGTTTGGACGAGATGTTTTAATTTGTGGTGCAACCTACAGGACAGTGCATGGAAAAATCAACCCACCCTGAGCAACTCTCGAGCAGAGTTTTGAATGTCAGACTGGTACATTTGTCATTTTCCCAGAATTTGGGTTTGTTTTTCTTCCTTTAGAAATGCCACCGAGTTTTGAGTCATTGGGGTTGGAAGGTTACAATCCTGTCTCTAATTCATAAAGCACAATCAATTTATTTTGTTTTCTTTGGGGGGGGGTTGGGGGGAAGGCAAAAACCACAACCTCGTAAAGTATCACTTTGCTTTAGCATGATTTTCCTTAATAAAAATATACAAAGAATTTCCTTTATGTTAATTACGGGCATGAAGCAAAGGGTTTTTCCTCTCCTTTTTCCCTTTTTATTTTAAAGCAGTAATGTTAGGGCTGTGGCTAGTGACTGTGCTGAAGTTCTCTATCTAGCATTTGTGGCTTGTCGGAAGGGTAATATTAACTATTTAACATGTAATGGTGTACTTAACTCTTATCTAGCACGCTGTTTTTCTCATTACTTTGGGGAGGGAGGGGCCACGTTTTGCTGGCACTGTTTAACTTGCTTACCTGCTGACCTAGCAGTTTGCTTGTGCTATAACCTTTACTGTAGGTGCTACTTAGGAGTAGAGTAAGTGCTGGGTGGTGATATCAGTTTAAAAGATTTAAAAAAAAAAAACAAACAAAAAAAAAAACAAAAAACAACCAAAACAACAAAAAAAATCACAATAAAAATTTGTATTTTTTCAATATTGTATAAAAATAGTGTTCTAATTACCTCATCCCCCTTCCTTTGCAGGTTTTTCTTCCCCCGCCACTCCATCCCCTAACTTGGATTTAGTGCATCAAACCGCTCGCACGTTTTCCCCCCCCTTCCTTTTGTGAAACATGTATTGTGCTAAACAGGGATTTCCCCCCAAAAAAATACCGGTAAAGCCGCAGTGAGCCAGGGCCAGCTCCTGACCCGGGCAGGAGGACACAGTGGGGCTCCTGGAGCTTGTCCCAGCTGTGCGGGCTGGCGGCTCAGCGGGTCTAGAGCCACAAAAATGCGTGTCCCTGACTTTTCCCGATGTTCCAGAGCTGTGGCAAAACTCACCGCTCCGGCACAGAGGCGGTGGAGGAAAACCCGGCTGCCAAAACCCTGCTTGCAAAAAACGTATGTGAAGATGCTCCTAGGGGACGAGGTGGACCAGGGTCCGCTCTGCGGATCGGGAACGCCTGCTCCTGGAGGCCGTGCCACCCCTCTGCTTCTTCCCCTCCATCACTTCTCACCTCTTTTTTTTTTTTTTTTTTTTTTTTTTTGGGTCACCTTGAGTTGTTTTTTTTTTTCTCCCTCTTCAGAAAACAGTGTTGGTGTCACCTTGTGCTCTGTTGGGGTGACAGGAATGTCTCAGCCAGCCCGTGATGAGCCCAGATTGAGTTCCCGGCTACCAAAACTTGCCACAGCCCCTCGGCGCTGTTTTGGAAACAACCTTTGGCTTCTATTCCTGTAATCTCCCCTTTTTGCCATCGAGGTTTTTGCGTGATGTGAAAAAGCTGAGTCGCCGTGTCCCTCGATGGTGGCACCTGCTGCCTTGGGGCCGGTCGGTGACTCTCCGTGCCCAGTTTTTCCTGACCCACAGGTTGGTTTGGCGGAGGCAGAAGGATGCTGGTGCAGGGACAGGCTGGAGCAGAGCTTTGCTGTCAGCCCCGTATGGCAGAGACTCGTCCTCCTGCCTCCACCGTGTCCGCATTTGAACCCCAGCCCATCTCTCTCTTCTTCCCGTGTCTACCCATCCCTTGACACGTGTCGGAGAGACGGGGCTCCCCTTCCCATCCCCGCCTGGCGGGTGTCATCCATTGGCAGGGACCCTCCTCGCAGACCCTTGGGAAGGCTGGGAGGTGTTTGACAATTTTCCTCTCTTTTTTTTTTTTTTTTTTTTTTTTTTTTTTT
>VFFE01007608.1:0-126121 GCA_008921705.1 Burhinus oedicnemus
AAAAAAAAAAAAAAAAAAAAGCTGTAAAACACTTCTCCAAATCTCATAATCCCTGAATTCCACTTCCTCAAAAGGGCCACAATATCTTAAGCGCTTCACTTTAGCTACTTTGAAAGCAAACTTGTGTTTAGTTATTTTCTATGTATTGATGCTGGTATGAAGAAGTGACTAGTTTTGTTATGCCCGATTGTTAAAAATATAACTGAGAAATAACCTATAAATACCTTTCTTCCTCTTTTTGTTTTTCCTCAGCTTCTTTCTCTCTACGTTTTTGTTCTTCTCTCTGTTTTTCAAGCTCTTGAAGTTTTTGCCTTTCAAGCTGACGTTTCTTAATTGATGCATCACTAAGGTGTTTTGTTGAGTCAAAAGAAACCTTTACGAGATACAATTGAAAACAGTTTTAAGTAGACCAAAAAAAAAAAATATCTCCAACAACCTACACAATCCCAAACAATTTTAACCTAGCACAAAGTTATTCAAACCGCAGTGTAAGTACAATCAGAAATATAAAACCTTTTTCAAAACAAAGAGAACCTCTCTATGTGCCCAGAGCAAGCATCAGAGTACTATAACCAGATAACTGGGAACTAACTGCCTGCACACTAGCACAATTAGGTGCCAGTTTACACTTTTGTGTGTGGCTGACATCCAAAAGTAAACCCTAGTGTGGTTTAGGCCCGAGCTGTCCAATATTTTCAACCTGTCAGAACAGGAACATATAGAACTCTTTCAACTCATGTATGATATTAGGGACTGTACAGCACTAGGTAGAAATGGGCCCTAATAAAAAAGCCTCCCTTTCTGTCTAACACTGTGATCCTTAAGTTCAGCAGAAGAAACAGTTCTACAACATTCAGCACCTGGTTTAAGCAAGTGTCTCCCCACCAATTCTAACACCAAGATTCCCAAACTGAGGTACATTGGAGTGAAGCTCCAAGTTTGAGACCCGGAACACAAGAGAAAAGGAAGTTACACACATCTGAGCAATGAGACCTTGGAAAATGCTCAGCTTCCAGGACATATGGGCACACCTTGGCTATGTCCAGCTGCATGCTGGAACAGGACACCAGCAGAGATCACAACTCTGGTGTCCTAATCTTCATTCTAGATACCAATGCCTCTGCAGGCAGGCAGGGGTCCATAATACATTACTGCAGGCCCATCATCATGAACCATAGGGCAGAGAACAAAAAGCACATATTCTGCAGTTTAATTCACCTAGGTTCTCTGTAAAATTATGTTTCATTAGCAGGCTGAAGGACAGACAGGTAGAAACAGACAAGATGTTGTGACCTTGTATGAAAGGGATCCGCCCTGACAGCTCAGTCACAAACACAGCCCTCGCTTTTTCCTACCAATCCCCAGGGCAGCTGCCAGGAAGGCATGCTTCCTCTTGCACAGCCAAACTAAATTTGGGAACCCTGATCCCCTGCATGTAAGTGACAGTTTGAATTTCACATCTCCTTGAAAATCTTGAGGGTCAAGGTAAAAACAGTTTCTATGCTCCAACTGACAAATTTTGATAAAAAGATAAAAGATTACAGCATTTTACTTATACTGACTAAATTAAACTTGAATATTTGCATGTTCCCACATTACACAAAGTAATACTCAAGCTTTTTCCTGAAATACACTTTCTGATTTGATGAACGACTATTAAGCATACTGAAATACATCTGCAAACATTTCACTCAACTGATACATAAGTGCACAGACTATCTTCAAACACATCAGAGCAGCTTTTCTTCAGGCCGTGCTTTCATAGACACTACATCTGAACAGACTGTCTTGTTCTCTCCTGTCACAGTTGTATTTTCTAAGACAATGAGGTTACAGAAAAAAAGATCTGGAAAACTCAGTATGTAAATATTATGAATTAAGCACACTGCATTCACAGGAAACTATGCTACAGATTAACTTTATCATTTAATTTTTTGTGGGGCCTTTCTGTATGTGAAGTACACTAATGATTAGCTGTGTATTCCCCATGACATACAGGCCACATGCTACTAAACTCCACAGTTCTGACACTTGTCTGGTAGACCTCATTATCAATGCTAGGATTAAACACAGAGGCTGTGAAATTCTCCCCCAAAATTTCTATTTGTAGTGAACACAAGAGAGAACAATGCACTTTAAAGTCAGCCTTCTGGTGAAATATGTCTGAACTTGTTCAGAATTAAATTTTTAAGTGAAATGACAAGATCTATAAACACATATTACTTCCTAAAAACTATTTAGCAGGTCACATTCATATACTTCGTCCTTCCATCACGAGGTTCTCATTTCTAGAACTGCCTTGTTAAGAAAAAAGCAAAACCCCACCCACTTTGTTTACATAGTCTAAGACCACATTTTTCTTCCATCATCTTCCTTTAAAAATTCTATTACGGCTGTTCCATAAAAATACATTAGTGCTGTTAAAGTCACCTGTTGTCATCACTACAGTACACAGATGTAGGTTTTAAGCACTAGGGAAATAACACTTAGCTGTATTTGGTCTTTCACATGGGTTTCCACAAAAAAGCTCAGTTTCTCACCTTTATATTGCAAGCCACTGCTTTGCCATCATCACCTTTATACATCAGCTTCATCCCTCGCAGGGCATTCATGGCCTTAATGAAACCTGCGTACTCCCGATACTGAACATAAGCTTCAAAATTTAAATGGCCTCCAAAACTGAAAGTGTGAAAATTTCTGCCAGTCATTTCTTCTCTGTAAGGGTCCAGCATGGGTATGTCCACATTACGTATTTCTCCAAATGTCTTGAAAACTTTTATAAGGACTTCTTCACTTGGCTTTTCTGAGCCAGAGTCCTTTGCTGCAAACCACTTACAAGGTAAGCCTTCTAAGTGAATAGTATCTGGCCTTTCCCCTGGCAAAGTTTCATTCATATCTTTTGCATCACGGAAAAACGAGTCCCAGTCATGTCTGGTAGGAAAGTCAATCTTATATTCTGCAGCACGGACTTTTAAAATGTCAGAGAAGCCACTCAGCTTTATTGTTTTGCCATCAAGGCATGCCAGAAAAGATTTAACCAAACTTTTGTTTTCAACCTCTCCTTCAAACCGGATGAAATCCATTGTGCTTTTAGAAATCCGCAGAGTGGAAAACTGATGAGTTTGCACCATCCCTTTCAATCTTTCCATCACTTCCCAGTTCGAAATGGATTTTCCCGGTTGTTTCAGCTGAGGAAGTGCCACACTGATGGTCATTTTTGTAATGGGTTTAAGATATAACCCACAGGGAGCACAGAGCTCTACAGCTTCTGATGTATCATGAACTATTGTTGCAGCAGCCATAACACAGAAAAAGCATAGGATAAAAAAAATAAAAGATGCAAGTTTAAGTTGCAGGCCAACAGTAGTCAAATAAAACAGCCCTTATGCGTAAATAATTGAACTCTTTGGCCATTTAACCATTCCCAAGTTAAAACAATAACTCTTAATACAAGAGTCAATTAGAGAGTTAAAACAGAGTAGTACAAACATCTTAAATTACTTTATAACCACTAGAACCTATAAGTAATTAAACCTCAGTAAGGCCTCAGAAAAAAACCCAAGAAGCTGACGACAATCTTAGGAATACATGAAGTTGGTATGTGATGGCTCAGAAAGCAGCTACCCTTTTTACAGAAGGAAGGGACTGGCGGCACGATGTCACACCACTCTGAAGTCTACTTAACAAGCAGTAAACCCCAGCAGGGTAGCACCGAGGCGGATCCCACGTTCTCCAGCAGAAAGACTTGGACGGCGTCTGCAACGAGAGAAAACCGCCCTGTACTATTTAAAAGCCAGAAGCCCCACCGCCCTCCCTCCCAGCAGCGCTGAGCAGCCTCAGCAGCAGGAGGCGGGGAAGGCCCGTGAGCCGCACCGTAGCCAGCGACCACGACCCGCCCGCGGGAAGGCCGGCAGCTGACCCCGACGGGAGGAGCCCGGGCGGCGGGGAGAGACCCCGGGAAGACGCCAGGGGGGAAGGACCCCAGCGGGCCGGGCCGGGCCGAGTTACCCGCACCTTCCCCCGCCATCTCCCCTACGCGTTCCCCGGCCGCCGGAACCCAGAGGCGCCCCACTGACCGCCGCCGCCGCCTCCTCCCCCCCTGCCTTCTCCTCCTTCTCCTTCCGAAGGGATCCTCCCGGCGCCCGCCTCACCCGCAGCCGAAGGGGCGGCTCAGCCCGACAGACAACAGCCGCCGGCCCCGGCCCTTGCCTCTACCGCGCGCCGCCGGGGCCACTTCCGCTTCCGCATGGCGGAAGGCTCCCCAGCCGGCAAGGGGCGGGCGCACTCTCTATGGTAGCCCGCTGTGTGGCAGCACGGGGACGGCGGCGCCTGGCGGCGGGGCGGGAGAGGGGCGAGAGTGGAGGCTTGAAAGCAAAATGGCGGCTGCCGGCGCTGGGGCGGAGCGCGGGCTCGTGCTTCTTGCGGTGCATCTGCTGTGCGGTGCGGTTAGTGCGCGTGCACCCGGCGCGTAGGAACAGGCCTGTTTCCCAGTAAGGTCATTTTCACCGTTGCCTTCGAACAGCCTGGGGCACAGAATCATAGACTCGTTCTGGTTGGAAGGGACCTTTAACATCATCGAGTCCAACCATTAACCTTAGCGCTGCCAAGCCCACCACTAAACCATGTCCCTCTGCACCACGTCTACACGTCTTTTAACTACCTCCAGCGATGGCGACTCCACCACTTCCCTGGGCAGCCTGTTCCAATGCTTGACAACCCTTTCAGTGAAGAAATTTTCCTAATATCCAATCTAAACCTCCCCTGGCGCAACTTGAGGCCATTTCCTCTCATCCTGTTGCCTGTTACTTGGGAGAAGAGACCGACCCCCACCTCTCAACAACCTCCTCTCAGGCAGTTGTAGAGAGCGATAAGGTCTCACCCTGCCAAAAGCCACCCCACCACTGCCAGGGGAGCAGAGCCTCTGTGGTCACCAGCTACCCAGAAAGATAGCCTCCAGCTTCCTGCTTACCTCACATTTCCAATAGTTCATGCTTTTTTTGGAAACAAACTCAGACTCTGTTTATGAAAGAATGGCACAAATCAACAAGACATAATTTAGTTGCATAAACATGAGTGACTAGTGCCATGCGAGATACTGTGAGATAGCCAAGCTACATACGTGGGTCTGGAAAATACAGCACCTGACCTACAGGAAACCTGACTACACTGTCAGCTTGTGGTCACATGGGTGGGTAAGTCCGTGGAAGGATGGATCAGTGTGTCCATGAATGGATGAGTGCATGGGAGGACGGATGGATGTGGGGTCACAGAGCAATTAACTACAGTAGAAAACAGACCATTTAACTACAAAATTAGGAAGTAGATAGAACAATTAATTGTAAGAATAGGAGCTAGATTGGAAGGGAGCAAGTGCCAGCTTTACCTGTCTCTGGCAACCTGAAGTAACCTAAGCCTAATTAGCATGGTAAAAGTCACACTCCTGGGAAGAGATCTTATATACTGTCGTGGTTTCGGCTGGACTGGCCACTGAATGAATGACGGATGCTTTCTTTGACCTCTCTCCCTTCAGAGAAGGAAGAGCATCTCCCTTCAGAGGAGAGGAGAGAGAATGAGAGGAAGAGAGAACTTATGGGTTCTAAACTAAACTACTTGAATGAAATATTAATAATAAAATAATAAAAAGAAAAGATAATAGTATTAATAAGAAAATAATGAAATATATACAGTATATACAAAACTGTATCGAGCTCCCTGGATGACAATCATGGCACTGGCAGGCACTGGGGAAGTCCCAGACTGGACTCAGCAACAAATGGGAGCTGAACTCAGGATCTGGGTTCAGGAACACACGGATCGGGATCAAAGGCAGATGAACAGACAGAGTCCTCCTCAAATGCCAGCCATTGAAGAAAGAGGCTGACCTCTTTGATCCCTCAGCTTTTATACTGAGCATGAGGCAGATGGGATGGAATACCCTGTCGGTCAGTTTGGGGTCACCTGTCCTGTCCACTCCTCCCCGCAGGTGTGACCCCCCTACGTTTTTCTGCTTCTGACCCACCAACGGGGCATATTGATACCAAGTTCTTTTGAATGGTTTCTTTCTTGTTAGAAGCAAGTTTGGAATTCTTTGCAAGCAGATAGCTTTAGAAATTTGCTATGTGTGATAAGACAAAATGAAGTCTTAGGACTCTGTATCCTTGAGTAGGATAGATAAAGAAGTCATGCTATAGTAAGCTAGTTTTGTACAAGAAAGAATTGTACGACCAACCCAAAAACAAACTGAGCAGGCATGAAGACCAAGTTCAACCAGTGGACACGGTGAGGAAGACTATCAACGACCACCAGAGGACCCTGGAAGACCACCAATGGACATGAGTGCACATGCATCAAGGACATTTACATATATTAAGGAGTTCTAGAAGATAGTATGAATATGTTAATTGTTTCTTAGAAATGTGATGAATATGTATATTTTGAGTGAATATAGCTTCTGTAGCTGAGCAACTCGGCACGCACACTAGGTGGAGTGATTCCCTGTGCACCCGGTGCCGTAATAAAGAATGCTTGTTTTCTAAAACTTCAGATTGAGTCTTAGAGAGTTCCTAATTTGCCAACTTATGGTAACATATAATAAAGTTAGCTGACCTTGGTTGTTACAGCAATAAGTATAAGCGAGAGCCTCTCTGCATACCATCCCTTGATATTAACTATAAACATCAGGCCTTATCACTCTGATAGCAGACACTGTCTGAAGAATATGCTGTTAATTGCATAGAGTTAGTTAGAAGAGGCTTAGCTGAAAAGTAAAATTACTGAAAAGAGAATTGGTTCTGTTTTACCTCAAATCAGGACATATGCTAATGTTAGACCACCTTTGTATAATGACCTGGAATTAATTAACACATGTGCTGTAGTTTGTAGTTGCGTAATGTCTTGAACAATAGCTAATTAATCAATGAACCTTTTTCCTGATAAGCTAAATGTATAAAAGTCGGTTATGCCTTGTATGGGCATGCTAGCTGTGCGAATGATCACCTAGAACCCTTTTCTGCCCAGAACTGAATAAAGTTTCAAACCTGGAATCTCAACCCTGTGTGTGGTAATTGGCGGCCACACACCAGGCTCAAACCCTGTTAAGGGACAACAAGTTGGAGGTTATGCTGGATACCCTACAGCATCCCAAAGAGCAGTAGGCATGTGAGTTAGATAACTGAACTGAGCCTTCAGTGTCATCTTAGGGGCTGTGGGGTCTGGGTCCTGCTTGGCTTTTGGCTGCTGCTTTAGGAGGGTGTGAATCTTCTCATATCCTGGGTTGAGCCTACTGCACCTTAGCTGACATCTGCAGTACTCTAGAGCATCTCAATAGACTCTAAGCCCCTGTGCCAGGAAGCTGAATCCTTTTTCTAGTTTACAAGTAGCTATCTGCATGCAGACGCCTAAATTCAGAGGTATGAGCCTTTAACAGGATGATATTCTTGGGGTTCTCAATATCCAGGAACTGTTTAATCAACTGGCATCTGAATGGGAAAAGGTTTCCCTTTCTTCTCCCTATCCACATGGGGAGAAGAAAGGAAAATGTGGAAAGTATGGATGTGTCTACATAATTGTTCACCAATAAATATTCAAGGCATACCAAAGCACATCTCTTGAACATGCTGTCATTCTGCACTGGTCCTCATTTTATATCAGTGAGAAAAAGAGGTTTAAATTGCAGTAGTGGGCACAGGAGGCAGTTGTCCATTTTGTGCTTGTTTGCTTTTTATGTCTGCTTTGCCCACTGAACCAATGAGGACAAGTATTTTATAGGCCAGCAGATCCTCAACTACAGTTCTTAAATGATCTTACGCTATTTTGCAGATAACACATCAGAGCTTCTCACTGTAGCTCTACCATCAGCAGATTCCTCAGACTTGGGTTTGCCACAAGTGAAGGATGCAAAAGTTGCCACATATGCACAGGAGAAGGCCTGCCTCCATTTCCTGTGCCACTACCCCCCAGATACATGCTCCCACCTTCCCAGAGAACCCCAGTTTCAACACTGGGACTGTAGTTGCACGTCCCCACCTACCTCTCTCAATTTCCTGCTGCTCATCCCTAGCCCACGAGCTGATCCTGCTGCTGCTGACAACCTCCTGCCCTCATCCAATGACTCACCCACTACAGCACCTTCCTGCCCCTGCTCCAGCGTTTTAAAACAGGCACCAGGTCCGACCTTGGATAAACTCTCACCACTTGAGAAACCGGGACTGCAGTAACCTTCAGCTTGTGCTAACCACTCTGCGGAAATAATGACTTTGAAACATCAATGGAAACCCTCAGCGCAGGAGGTCACCATCAATCCAGCAGCTGCAGTGAGATCATAGCTGTTGTGCAGAGGTGTTATTTCACATCACAGGCACTGGTAACTGCTGGCCCTACTCTATTTCTTTTATGGTTGAGTTAAATACTAGTGTAAGGGCAGAATCGGGAACTGCTGCTACCACACAGCAATTTGAAGTAGTTCATGCTTTATAGTCTGAGAGCCCCTGCATAGTATGTCACACCTCTCCTACAGACTTGCACTTGGGAGCACATACAGCAGATCTAGCTACGTTTTAGAGAGTTTCAGTAGCAGCGCAGTGAGACAGTGTGTATGGCAAAGATTTTGAATCCTATGCATAATGATAGCCCCATCCCCCGAGACTGTGCCAGAAATAAAAATTCTCTGTTTTTAAACTAAAAGAGTGAATCAATCCTCTGAAAAGTTACAAAATGCCAGAATTGAGGTTACCCATGCCATGACATCAGCCACAACCATAACAGCTCCTATAGAATATTTTTCTGATATACTAGAAAGAACCGTTACAGGCATTACATTTAATAATATTGTAAAACATATGGGCAAGAAGAAGTAGTGATAATGTACGTAACTTTTAAAAGATGTAATCAAGTATCAATACTGCAGTGCAGTGAGGGTAAACAGTGTCTGCTGAAATGCAGTCTTCTGCGTTGGGCAGATGTGTCGTTTTTACTTTTTTTTCACTGTAGTGAGACACCTAAATGAGTAAATGAAATGACTCCCTTTGGATTTCAGAGTCTGAAGTGAAGGTCAGTAAAGCAAGGGTGTCACACCTACCAGGAAGAGGACAGATGAACAGGCAAAATAAACATCAGTAAGGGACAGTATTCAAGTGTAACAGCGTATGTAATTCTGGTTTTTACTGTAAGACATTGTGTCTCCCCAACTCTGACAAATACATTGCGTTACTGACCTTAAAAACCATCTAGCATGTCTAAAAGCTTGTATCGTTTTTCTGACTTCGACAAATAGTGTAACAGAAGATATCACTTCTGCCTATAAACTTTCTCGTCCGTACCTTCAGTAGTTACAACTCTGAATCCCACAAAAGTTCACTAGAGGGCGCGCTTGTTATTTACATGTATACAATAGATGTATTCATAAACACAATTAAAATAGGCTATAAACAGTAGATACTAAGTTTTGTACTCATGCCAGAATACAGACCATTCTTCCTTTCTTGGAAGAGGATATAATTCTCCCAACTACACATGTTCTTAAATGTGTACTTCTTCTGCTCTTCCTGAAATGCACTATTTTCTTGACCTTAATGGTCATTTGCGGTAATGCATGCAAGCTCTTACGTGTTTACATAAAATAAAAAAACAACCCAGTATAATTCCATTTCCTTTTCTTCCACCTTCCTTCCTCTCCAAAACACACCAAAGAGGAATAAAGCCTCTTTTTAGCTTAAAACTTAGCTGTATCTGTTGGAGAATGATTTATCTCCCGTTCTTGTTTGAATCTTTTCTACTATATAATATCCAGAAATACTACTAGTACGTATCTTTTTAGAAACAGTTAGAGTATGTGGCACCCTGTGGTTAGTTTCAATGGGATTTCTGTTTTCTGTTTTAACTGAACAGGGGACATCTCTTTGTTCTCTCTCACACCAAAGAAAACCAAAATGATTCATGGTGCAATCGAACAGTTTATGAATGGTACTTGAAGGTGGAGGCAGCAGCACAGGAGAATCTCTTGGATGAAGAGATTGTGTAACTGTTGCAGAGCCATTACAATGTTTTCAGACTCTAAATAGCTTCTCCCCCACAAAGCAAAATTAATCCCTGAAGTGGGCAGCAACAGAGGAATGAACCTGGAATATATTGATTTATTTCTCATGGTAAGAAACGGTTCCACAAATCGTTCAATTTCCTTTCATTAGCTCTACTCATTTTTATTTTTTTTCCTAACTGAATGCTGTGTGTCAGTGAAGTGCAGGAGTGTGGCAGATTGTCTACCTTGGAAAGAATACATAACGTTAGAAGTAATATATGTGCTGATTCAGGGCAATTTCAATTAACTGGAATTAATCATCACTTCCTGCGGCTGGTTCTCCACATGCCTAATTGCTGTATTCTGTTTAAAGCCGTAGAATATGACAATATAGAGGAATAGTTTCACTCTTTCTAACTCATCCTAATGGCAGACAATTGCTCTTGTTAGCACAGATGAGGAGCACACAACGCAGAACAGGCCCTTTCTACTAATCTATCTCAGTGCACTGTGCCCACTGCTGTCTATCTTACACTAAACATAAAGGGCAAAATTTCTGCTTTTTGCTTTCATCGAGGAGGAATCAGCATCTGTAGTGGTACTGGTTTATGAACTCTCTGGTCAAACCATAGTGTGCTGTAGGCTATAAAACAAAAAATTAGATTTAAGTTGCAAACACATATTGTACTATGCTCTCCAGCAAGATGTATGTTTTAAATAGTTGTAGTACCATGCTGTCAGATGCATTACTGATTACTTCAGTTTTTATATAGGCACCCATGAGGTGCTTTCACATACTGACAGATTTCAATAGCTATCACTTAAAATAAGTCCAAACCTAAAATATCAGGAGTTTTTTCTACTTTTTTTCTATTAACTGTTTAGGGGGAAATATTTGAATACAATCCAAATTAACATTTGAAAATTAAGAATTTCCTCCACAGTATTACATGTTACAGATTGATACCAATCATAAAATCATCTCACGTTTTTATATACATTTTTCAAATCCAAACTTTTTCTTAGCAATTTATGGAGTGAAATGCAACAGCTGTTGGCCTATCTCTTCATCTATTTCTAAGGCAGAGAAGAGCAACACGTTAGTACCAGTAACCTTCCTCAGTAGTATATTTCTCTTTTGACAAAGGGAAGAATTCCACAAGATTCAGTACTAGTGCAACTGTTGACACCCAAAGAGATTTTTTTAAAAGAGGTGAAACTGCATTATTACAATTGTAAAACTATGAATTTCTGAAGAGCTTTTAAGCAGACAAGATCCCCTCTGTAGGTTCAGCCTGCTCTCCTCACTTAAGTTTCACCTAATCCAAAAACACCAGAGACATTTTGGTAGATCTGACATAAGTGGCAATAGAATAGAATAGAATAGAATAGAACAGAACAGAACAGAACAGAATAGAATCACCTAGGCTGGAAGAGACCTTTAAGATCATCGAGTCCAACCATAAACCTAACACTGCCAAAACCACCACTAAACCATGTCCCTCAGCGCCACATCTACCCATCTTTTAAATACCTCCAGGGATGGTGACACCACCACTTCCTTGAGCAGCCTGTTCTGATGTTTGATAACCCCTTCGGTGAAGAAATTTTTCCTAATATCCATCTAAACCTCCCCTGGTGCAACTTGAGGCCATTTCCTCTCATCCTATCATTTGTTACTTGGGAGAAGAGACCAACCCCCACCTCACTACAGCCTCCTTTCAGGTGGTTGTAGACAGTGATAAGGTCTCCCCTCAGCCTCCTCTTCTCCAGGCTAAACAACCTCAGTTCCCTCAGCCACTCCTCATAAGACTTGTTCTCTAGGCCCCTCACCAGCTTTGTTGCCCTTCTCTGGACACACTCCAGCACCTCAATGTCCCTCTTGTAGTGAGGGGCCCAAAACTGGACACAGTATTCGAGGTGGGGCCTCACCAGTGCTGAGTACAGGAGGATGATCACTTCCCTAGTCCTGCTTGCCGCACTATTCCTGATACAGGCCAGGTTGCTATTGGTTTTCTTGGCCACCTGGGCACACTGCTGGCTCATATTCAGCTGACTGTCAACCAACACCCCCAGGTCCTTTTCCTCTGAGCAGCTTTCCAGCCACTCTTCCCCAAGCCTGTAGCGCTGCATGGGGTTGTTGTGACCCAAGTGCAGGACCCGGCACTTGGTCTTGTTGAACCTCGTAACACTGGCCTCGGCCCATCGATCCAGCCTGTCCAGATCCCTCTGTAGAGCCTTCCTACCCTCAGGCAGGTCGACACTCCCACCTAACTTGGTGTTGTCTGCAAACTGACTCAGGGTGCACTTGATCCCCTTGTCCAGATCATTGATATATGCATATGATCCCACTCCCTCCCCCCAGAAGTTGCCATGAACTGTCTGATTCTTCCTACAACAATTCTATCTGATGCTGTGGCCTCTCAGACAGCATCTTCCTAAGCAATTCACAGCCACATTTTAGAAGGAGGTCATGGGTCTCCTCCCAGTGCAAAACCACTTTGCAATACCCAGAGATGAATGGATGGATGGAGAGAGGACTTCCTGGATTTATCTCAGATTTGGGTTGTCACTTTGTCTTGTCTGATGATCACTCAACAGTTGAAGGAACCTGTCCCCAACCTGGCCCTGCTCAAGTGCTAAAGGACAGTGAGGGATCTGCCTGCCATTGAGGGCTGAGTTAACATTGGCCACCTCAACTTCAAAAGGAAAGAACTGCAGGTTCTTCATTCTGAGTCAGTTTGTGGCATTATTTGAAGATTTCAAAGTAAGACACTGACACTGTTCATCATGGAAGGACATTTACAGAAAATGGCAAATGATTCTGGAACATTTGGGTACTATTCTACCAAAGACACTTAACTGAAAAGAAAAATTACTGAAAAGTAAAATTACTGAAAAGGAAATTGGTTCTGTTTTACCTCAAACCAGGACACCTCTGTACGTAAAATAGTTCTTGTACATGCTACTAAATCCCAATGACTAGAATATAGTTAGTAGTTATCATCTGGCTTTGGGGTGGGGTTTTTTTATTTGATTTTTAACAGTGGTAGTATTCCTTCTGCAACAACAGGCAGCAACATTTTCTGCAAGAAGAAAAGCTTATCTTCCATTTCCTTTCTATGTTTCCAAATTTCTTTCCTTCTTTCTGTGACTGATGTTCAATAAAGACTATGGAAAAAATAGCTCATATTCCAAATCCAGTGTAAAAGCCATCACTGATGAGCTTAAAAAAGCATATTGCAGGATGTATTGCATGTACCCATAGTATGAGCTGTTTCTTTCTGAGATCTTTTACAGGCTCTTCCTTTCAACTTCGTCTGCACTATTGTTGCTGATTCAAATCTCTTCAGTTTCACTTACGGCTTTCTGTAACAAGTCCAAGGAAACACAGAAACTGTAGTCTGGGTTTTCCTAAATTGCTCATTTCTACAGTTAAAGCAGCAGCTTTGATTGTTCTTTGTTTTGTAACTGCTTCTCACGTGACTTTGGGCAAAATACTTGCCTATCTGAGCACTGTTTCTTAGTGACTTTATCAACTGGAGTAGACCTGAAAGATTCTAGGCAGAGACATGTATTTTCATTTTGCTGCTTATTTTGAAGTGTATAATCAAAATGAAAAATAAAATGGGTATCTAACATTTTAAAAAAATGCTGATCCCTGTGACAAATAAATGCATTTCTGCAAGATTTGTATGATAGAGCATGAAAAATCTGTCATTGCATGTCCAAGCAACAACTCCTGCAGCAGTCAGTAGTGTATTGAAACCTATCAATCATTAATTGCTAGCCATCTTTATCATGGGACAGAACTATGAAGAAAGATGCAAGTGCTGTAAAAACTAACCTGAGTAAGAAATGGTGTGTTATCAGGAAGTGGCAGAAAATGTAAAAGTAAGGAGAAATAAGGCTAATAACACTGTTCTAGTGATATGAGCTTCAGGTATAGTGTGGTTTGTCTTGACACGCACCACAGGAAAATCTGACACACCATCTCTGTGTAGGATTTACTTATTCTGCCAATGTCTAGATACTCACATAAATCCTGGGAGTTTCCAGTATGCTGGCTGCAAGACTCCCAACATCACTGCAGGTGAGCTAGTTTTCCTAACCAGTGATTCTGCAACAACTGAATGGAATAAAACTTTTTTCATTAGTTTTCTGTTTAACCTGCGCTTTCCTATTCTGTTTGTAGTGATGTTATAGGTATGATAGGAAGAGCAGCCAAAAGGAGAAGGAAGTTATTATAGGTTGCCTGATATTTCATGTCTTTGGGCTATAATAATCTCTGATATAGTGACAGTCCTGTTTGAGGATAAAGTGACAGTTTTCTGCAAGTGGGGAAAGAATAGAAGGATTCTTACCAGGTAATTTTAATTATAAAAGGAGTAATGAAATCTAACTTAACTGTATTTTTGTCTACATACACTACAGTCTAATTGTTGTTTCTCTTTTAACTTGCCGTGAAATAACCACATGAAGCAAACTTCACACCAAAGCAAGAGAAAAGTTATTTAGATTAGTGCAAGGGGACCTAATTATGAGTCATGGGATATGATTTAGAAAGGGAAAATGTCACAATTGTAAGATCTTTTGACCTGTAAAAAGGGGAAGGCATCGTAACAGCCAGATTGTTTTGTTTAAAAGGCTTTGCAGGAAATAAATCTGTCTGGGCAAAGCTGCAAAGCCAAAGAGCTTTTTGTCTGTAGCTTCAGTTGCTCACTTTACCCTTTGCTGGTAAATATAGCTGGTATAACAAATTGGTATTTCCACTAGATTTCAGTGATACCTTTCTGGCTTCACAAGCTTGCTAGCATTCCAGACTGCTTGCTACCTCTTTTAGAAAGACTTTGCTCACTGAGCTAAGGGCTGGATTTTTTCATGTTCCTTTCCTTCTGTTTATGTGTTTAAATATTTTACATATATATGGCTCATTGTATATTGTGGATTATGGTATTGTAAGAGGACCTGAAGAATTTAAATTCTACATCAGTGATTATCTACAACTTTATCATTCTTCCCTACAGACCTGGGCTACTCAAATTTTCTTTACAAAGATGGATGTTGTTCTTGTAATCCCAATGTTTATCAGGGACCATGACTCTTTTTTAAGCAAGTGCTGCTGATCACAAGCTTGCAGGAAAGTATAAAGTTTTAGGTAAACATTTGCAGTTGTCCCGACTCTTAGTTCAGAACTCCCTTTTTGTGCTCTGCTTGTCTTTCACTGACATTCTCATGTGTTCCTACTAAAACAGTGCCTTTAGAGATATGACACATCAGTTTGAGAGTAAAGTAGCATCCTTGAAGAATAAATTTGTGAGGCCTGCCAAGTCCAAGTGCATAAGAGCTGATAGTGACTCTCTGCAGTACACAGAAGAAAGCAATTTGGTAGTTGAGATCCTTGTCCAAGAGACTGAAATTGGATTTCCCTCCCTGTCAAAACTTCTGTATAAAGCCATGGTGGCTAAAGGAATTAAGCATGGTGATGCTTAAATTTTAAGTGTGAAGCCATTGCTCCATATGGGCACACCTGCATACAGTGCATGGAGGGAATCAAACACCTTACGTGAGGTTCTAAAAAGCCAGTTGAAAGGAGCCTAAACTAGTTAAAACTGAAGTCAGGTACAGGTTTTGGGTCTTCATCTCAGCTCTCTGCAGGAGGCAAGTAGTGAAGCTCTTTCTCCCACGGATCAAGCAGTTGCTTTTTTCCTTAGGATCCTTCCAGTGGGAGGATCACAGGGCCTTCATGATTCGTAGGCTCCCTTGGGTGAGGTGGGAAACCTAAGCTCATTTCCCATCTCAGACTGAAGGGAATCAAGGCCACAACCAAGTTTGTCAGGGCACATTTTTACAACATAGTTAAAACAGAATATTCTTAACACAGAAGCAACTGACACTGTTATGAACATGAGGTGTTTGGTTTCTAGCAAGCTTGAGCTCTCAGTCCAGGCTCTGAGCACCAGAAATGTGATAGTATTTGCTGCTGTTCAAGCTGATGAGTTTAAAAGATAAAGAAAATTGGGTTTAGCACCTAAATTGCCCAGTATGCAAAATTTGTTGCGAATGCCTTTCTCAAAGGTCTGTTGCCTCCAGGCATGAATCACTGGGTGATATTCTACAGCCTATGTGATGCTGAGGTCTAAGTCTGTGTGACACTACTTGTAAGAAGCACTTGGGGAAATTTTCATTTGCATACACTGTGTTTTTCAATTATTTTCACATAGACTTCATCTCTTATTGAGGTATTTTGTTTCAAACCAAGTCCAGGCATCCTCTGCTGATTTCATGGGCAAAGACAACCATGTCCACTTATGTGTTAGCAAAGCAGCTCCTATGAGCACTCTCCCATGCAGGAGGCAAACACCAGTCAGCCAGCTCCAGCCTAGCTGACCCAATTGATTTTATCTGTGGTAACGGGGACTTTTGCCTCATGCCTTCTCCTTACTCCAGCTGCCGGCTGGCAGCGGGCAGATGGTAACTAATTCCCCAGCCAGAGTCGGCCAGAAGTCACTACGTCAGTTTAAGATGTTATCATCAGCTGCACCTATCTGTTTGGCTCCTCTGCCGGAGATTAAATACCACAAGCAGAGGCAGGAAAAATCGACATTTGTTTTACACCTCTGCTGCCCTCATGCACAGCCCAACTTACTTAACTATGCGGGAGCTGGGGGCAAATGCCACATTTTAGTCTGCTGCAGCCAATGCTGCAAGAGGTCATTTCTAACTCTTGACACAGAAAGTGCACTGAACTGTATATGGGGCAGTTGAGGTATGTGACTTCTGTATGTGACTTTGGGTTCTGCACTGCTGTCAGATTCAGAATCACTTTAAAAAAATTGCACACTAGTTTAAAGTAGATCTGAGCAACAGCAGAAAGACAAAACTTACCTGTTTTTTTCTCCATCTCCTTCTCACCACTCATCAGTGCAAGATACTGCAATTTTTAATGTTGCACCAAAGCAAAGACAATTGCTTGTATAAAGTGTTGTCTTTCAGGAGACTTCTCTACATAGACTGTGTTGCTCTTTTTGTTGACCTTCATTTATAATCTAAAAATCACAAGAGTTCAAGCAGTGTGCCCCAGAGTAACTAGGGTCTCACAGCAAAAGGTTAAAAGAGCTGTATCTGACTTATGATAAAACAAGAAAGTGAAGATTAATGAAATACAGGCAATACACAAAAAATTCATACAATTATATTTATACAATAGTATAAAATTTAGCTTATATAGATAACAACCAAGCAAGAAAACAAATATTAATATTAAAAACTGAAGTTTCACCTTGAAGATCCCTGACAGGAGAACAGCCTAATAGAGGAAAAATTGAATGTAACTTAAACTGAGACTTCAAAGAGGGTCTTGAGGAGTTCTAGGCATGAGCACTCTAGCATAGACATGAGACCATTGAAAGAGAGAGGGACATATCTTCAAGCAAATCACCTCTTTTACTAAATCGGAAATGAATTAAGTAGGGCAAATTATTATTATTGCCACTATTTTTACCAAGTATTCCTAATTGTTATTAGGAGTAATATGCCTAAAACTAACATGGAGTTTTCTATTCTATATAAAGAACTCTGAATAACTACTGCTTTTAATCATCACACTTTCTGACTTCTACTTCTTGGAAAGCCCCAGCTTACTTCTCGCTTCTGAATCTCCTCACCTCTGATGCTTTCAGGTTGTTGTATTTCCTATTAGCATGAACAAAGCTAAGCTGGACGTCTGTAATTTTTTTCATTTTTACTAATGCTGTGAAAGCTGCTATGTGTATTACTGCCCCAATCTATTTTGCTGCTATCTTCTACTACTTAATATATGAAGATCTCTTAGAGGAGCTCATGTTAAATGATTGGTCTCCTAAGGAGCAAATGAATAGCTGAGGTAATAATTTCTTTCAGCATCCCAGCTAGACCTTGAAAAGGACATCCTGTTCCCAGTCTCAGATGTTTGCACCAGTCAGGAGTGATTCTTACCTGATGTGATTAGCATGAGGCACTATGGCTAATGGAGACAAGTCCTCTGGTTTAATGAAAGAGGAAAACAAATGAAAAGCTATCTTTTAGGAAGAAGACTTAGCATAGGAATGGGTTTTACAGGGACAACAGAGGTCTGCTAGGGATCTCGTAGCCACTGTTGGCATGATCTAATGTGATGTCTATGTCGGTTGTCTCCAAAGCAGGGTGCACACACCCTAAGGAATGTGCAAGACAATCCACTGGGATGCAGGAAGAAAATATTTTTCTACCATTAATAAACAAAATAAAAATATAAGTTTTTAAAATAGTGTTTATTTCATCTTTTTCTCATACTTTTTAATGTCTATTTTTTGTAGGTTTTATAATGTACATAATATATCAAAACAGTAGTACATGTGTATAACTTATAAATAAACATACATATATCAGGGGGGTGCTAAAAATTTTTTTACTGTTAGGGGTGCACGATCAAAGAAGTTTGGAGGCCATTGCCCTGTGTCACCTTGCATTGGATGACTGTTTGACCAGCAGCAGAGCATGAGTCTTGTTACATTTTAGGACATCCTCATGTGGCTAAACTCAAATAAGTAGCACTATTGAAACAGGTTACCTATTCTTTCCATTATGGAAAATTAATCTTATGGGTGAATGACAGAGACAGATCAGGCTGGTAACATGGAGAGAAACATATTGCTTCCCTCATACTTGTGCTCATCTACTTGGATTGCACTTAATATTTTAATAAATTCTTTGCAGCTTTCCTTGCTTTAACGAGAAGGTCGATAAACATTGGAATGTCAGCGCTGTGAAACCATATGTTCATTCTGGAAAAATACCTCGGGTGGTGACTCCGGCATTTGTGATGCAAGGTGAGTGAAACAGCCGTTCAGTGCTCCATGAGTAATGGGTTCATCTTCCAAAAATAGATTTTTGAATTGGGGAAAAAGTATGTATCCTTTTAGCAAATATTCTAAAATAGCTTTGTCAGTAATTAAAAGAAATGAAAAGGGGAAGTAGGTGTTACAGTATAACATGTTTTTATTGGTATCCTACAGCAGAAATGCATTCAGTGAGAAAAGACTGAAGAAATTCAATGTGTCTTAAAAAATCAGGTAAGAAAATAATTTATTTCTAAAGATTTTATAAAGTCATTAGGAGCAGAAGTAACTCTTTTCACAGTCTGTTTGACTGACAGGAGTGTTTGATTTGTGGTAGTATTTGTTCAGTCTTTGTAGTCTGAAGAGATTGAGTTTGTCTAGGAGAAGAGGAGTGTTCGGAGGTCTTATGTAGGAAGGAGCTCATCTCTGTGTTCAGGGTGGGTAAGACAGGAGTCCCAGGCTCCAGACTGAGTAAAGAAAAGTCACATCTGGAAGATTTTTTTCTTTTATCTAATTTAAAGGTGTAACCTGAACAAATTGTCTGAGGACATTATACTCCCTATCATTCTAAGATGATGTTAGATAAACATTCTGTGTCAGATATTGAACTGATTCTGCCATAAAGAAAGGATATGAACAAATAAGATCCCATCCAGCCCTATTTGTTTTGTGAAACTGTGATTGCTATTTCTTATATTGTATTTTGAGTTATACAAGGCTAAATCCATGCTTTGGTCTACCTTTGCTTTGTCTGTCAGTGAGACAAATTCCAAAAAAGTAAACCCCAGATGAATACTTGATTTATAAATTCCCCAAAATCCCATGGATTATAAGTGATGTGCTTTTATTTTGCTATATTAATTGTATAATTATGTAAAACTATATTGAACTGAGTACTATAACAAGCCACATTTTATTGAAAATGTCTGTATGGAATTCAGGCCTGACCATGGTTAAATAAAGGTGTGGAAAACTCCCCTGTTTAAGGCAACAGTTCTTTTCTGAAAACAGGGTTTCAGCGTTGTAACTACTGATCTAGTTAATTTATTTAGCTAACTATGTGTTTAGGTCTTGCTCAGTTGTGTATTTCCGCTCACGTTTTATGATGCCAAGTACTTTACATACATATATGCATCTCAGCAAAAGGCTGAAGTTTTCAGAACTGCATATGTAATTTAAGAGCCCAGGTCATATTTTGCCTTCTGAAGTCACCTAGGCTTCATAAAAACATTTTACTCAGCATCCCTTTCCAAAAACCTGCTAGTGTGAAACGTGGGCAAGGTGCCCGCAACAGCAGAAGTGAGTAGGATGGGGACCGCGTAACAACGAAACCCAGAAGTCAGATAGCTGCTCAGTTTGTTTTACTTGTGCTTCATGGGTTTTCGGCAGGGAGAGGGACTGTTCTTGTCCATCTATACGCACATGTGCTCAATGAGCTGCCAAGAGGGGAATTGAAACTGGCGTGGTGAGAGTGAGGGAAGGTAGGTGAGATGTGGACCCTGGAGGGAAGGGGAGCGGAGGAAGGTGACCTGGACTGGTGTCGACGTACCGTGGCTGGCTGGTAAATGTGGAGAGAAAATGGACTTTTCTGCAGAAAGCTTTCACTGTCCTGGACAGACATCTGTGATTTTAGACACTGTGAAGAGGCGTCTGCGCATTTGAGCACAGGTGGTGAAGATGTTACTGAATTAATACTAACTTACTGCATTAAGAGCTTATGAATACTCAGGTTGGCAATTTATAGAGCTTTTCAAGTATTGCAGGTAAAGCCAGGCAATTATAATTAGGCAAAAGGTTCTTTCCATGGAGAAAGACTGTTACAGAAGTGGGTTTTTTGGTGTTTATTTTTTTTCCTGTGGAACAGTTAGTGTGAAAAAGTCTGGTTTCTGTCTTCTCTCCACTGTTTTCCTGTTTACTTGACAGCTTAGGATAAACCCCAGGGAGCCACTGGAAAAGTACAGTGGTTTTTACCAGTTTCTATATGACTTTTTTTGAGAAGGATAACATGTTATGTAAGGGAATTGATGTCTTCTGTAGAAAGTCCCATTAAAGGATTAAAGCAGAGCCTGAAGTCTTACAGCTTTTCCTTTCCACTTTGTTTGCTAAGACACCATAGCCAGGGAGTTCAACATCATAGCCTGATACCTGTACCTCTCTACTGAAAGGATAACTCCCAATGAGAAATCTCCAAAATATTCCCTTTTCTGTTCAGTTGTGCTCTTTTGATCAAATGCTTGCATCTTCACAAACACACACACATAGTAGCTGTACTCTGGGTTTTTTCTCAGTTTTCTGCCCTGACTTTTATTTAAGAAATTACTGGAGCCTGTAAACCAAGTATGTACACAAATTAGAGTAACTGAGAAGTGAGTAAAAGAGCGCCCTTTTTGCTTTAACTGTCCCATAAGGATGTCACAGGGGCTGTGAGGGTGGGCTGCCCCATGGGAGCGAGCCAGGAGCCAAGGGTGGCCATGAGGCCGGCTGGGCCACGGCTTCCCTGACCAGGGTCCATCCAGCAGCACTCAGTGAGGGAGCAGGGATGGGATGGGGATGGTGACCAGGCCAGCCCAGAGCCCTGCAACCACCCAGCAAGGCCACAGGGATGGAGCTGGTGCAAAGTCCAGTGGGGTGCACCAGGTGATGGTCAGCAAGTACAAGGTTGGGCTCAGACTGTGGTGTAGCTCAGGCAAGGACCAAGGCTGAGGATCTGGTCACAAATGCAGTTCCCGAGAAAATGGAAGATCTAAAGCTGCCCCAGTGAAACTCCAGCTTTTTCTGCCCTGGCTCTTTCCCAACAGTGTGATCCCAGGTTACCCAGCTGGTCTGCAGCAGGGCTGGCCTGAGCAGGGGCAGCCAAGCCCCGAGGAGTGGGGATGGGAAGCAGAGCCGGGGGCTGCACTTGGGTCCTTGGATAAAGGGGGCTCAGCAGCAGAGATGATCTGATTTTTTCCTGCGACTATCACTGAGAAATGCTGTTGTTTTACCTAAAGTGTTTTCTTGGAAACTTATTGCATTATCAACAAAGTCGCTGTGTCCCACCTGGGACTCTCAGGGTCCTGGAGCATGGGGCCAGCAGTGTGAAAAAGCTTTAGGGTCTGGCAGGGGCCAGTGTGGCCATGGCCTGAGGACACCATGGTGGGAGCGGAGGCTTCAAGATACTTGCCTGTGCAGCAGGCAATGGGCATACTCAGGAACTCAATAAAATCCTTGAGGGTTTGCTGCACCAAATAAACATGAAACTTTCAGAAACATCCACCTCCTGGAACAGGGACAGAACCCAAAGTGTGTTTCATCTGAGAAACATCATAATTTCTTGGAACCTTTGGTTTGTAAGAAATTTAAAACCAAAACAAAACAAAAGTCTGTGTGTATAGTTTTGTTCTGACTCAGACCAAACCCAAATCTCAAAATTGCCTGAACTTCCCAGAAACCTCAGAACTCTGTCTGATCAGCTCTGGAAGGAGGCTAACTCTACTGCTTACCATTTTGTTCCTTAGAACAAAAAAAGTTGATTTCTGCACAAGTCTTTTTCAGGAAGCACATTATTCTCTTGTGACTGTGGCTGAACTTTTCAGAAAATAATTTAAAAAAAAAGACTTTCACAGTAGAGAAGAGAGAGGAATCTACAGCTGTAATGAGGTAGGATAGATTGGAGCAGCTAAAAGCCTTGAACACTGAGAACATCACCTTTATTTGCATTTACTTCATACAGCCACAAAGATAATGACTTTTTGTAGTGTGGTCTGGACTTAACTGCTCTCAAGAGGGGATAAAGGCAGATATCTTTGAAATCTCTCTCTCTCCAGGTAGTGGTTAGACCATAACAGAAACGTTAATTTGTAACAATGGGACTTACTTGTATTTCAGTACAAACTTTCAATGTTCTGCTTCAGCGCACTAAAAATATTGCTAAGGATATTACTGACGTGAGCATGCAAATGAGCCTCATATTACCTGTTTTAGATATTAAAGTGTCTTTCCAGGCAGTGATGTAGCTGAAGTTACACACAGGTAAAAGCTCTAATCTGAACAATGTAGAGCTTTTCCACTTCTCATCAGAGGAGCTTTTTTCTTTTTAATTTATTTATCACTACCTCATCATTCACAGCTAAATGTAGGGATGAGATTTGGACTAAATATTCTAGGCAATAACAGCTGCCTTGCCAAAACCATCTCGGTATAAAAATCTTAATGGAGTGAAGGAACTGGTCTGCATAGTCTGGGCGACTCCTTTTAAATGGCTTTTGCTTTTGGCAGTTCCGCACAGGGAGGTGGGTTTGGGTTTAGCTTCAGCTGGGCACAACAAAGTAAAAATTAACAGTGTCTGGTTTCTGGTGAGACCCTATGGGGAGAAAACAGACCTTTATTGACAGTGTAAGCGCAGTTTCATTTTGGGATTCAGAATGTGACCCAGCCATGCCATAAAATGAAAGCAAATAGACTTGGCTTTCTATTGCCTCCTGTATGTATGTGTGGTGGAAACTACCTTTTCTATGTACATGATAGGAAATAAGTCTTGCCTTAAATAAATGGATTGAATGCTGAGCTTGTCAAGTTGTTATGTGTCCTTGCTTGAAACAGCTTGAAACTGGTTCTGTGCCAGTGAAGCTGCTCAGAGATAAAGATGGCTTAAAGTTTTTAACTGTTGGATGTTGAACTGACTGGGTAGTAAATCAAGGTCCTGGCTGTAATTTATAGACAAGTCGTGAGCTAGCTGTAGAGGTCAAGGACCCCATTGCTACAACACAAGGAAGGGAAAAGGAAAGCAGTGAATAATTTGCTTCCTTTTTTTCCTGCCTTCTCATGCAGGTGATGCAAAGTCCATTTTTCAAAATCTATTTGTGAAACAGTTGAAAAACTGCTCATGCTCCTTATTAGTGAGGAACACCTCGCAAAAGGAAATACAAAGACTATTTTTTGCCTTGTATTTATGAGGTTAAAGTTCAACATAAAATCAGCATGAAGCCACAGCATTAAGATGAAAAAACTTACGGCACCTGGTCTGAGTCAGAGCAAAAAAGTCCCTTTCTTCAGAGGTGTTTCAGGTGCTTTATGACTGTTACAAGTACAGTAATATGGGAATGAGCTTTCAGTTACAACCCTTCGTTTGGGGGTCAGAAACTTGCCATTTCAGTCATACATCAAAGCCATGGTATTAAACATGTTCTTCCTGCCTTGTCTCAGCAGCAATTCCCTGGAAATGAACAATGGGGGTTTTCAGCAGGTGCTACCACCTCAGCCTTGGGAATCCAAAACTGACTCAGCACCACCTCTCTTGCTATGTCCCAGCTCAACCCAAGGCAGCTCTCCATCTAGCTGAGACGAGGCCACTTGCCCCTCTGTCCTCAAGTCTCAGCCACCTTCATCCAAGGATCTCCTCTGACGTGAAGCCAAGCTGTCTGCGCTGAGCCCAAGGGAGCATGTGCCAGGAGCTCTGAGGCAGGTGTGGGTGTTTTGCTTCCAACATCTGGAAACTCTGTCACCCCACAGTTGGGCATTTTAGGATCCTACTTTGAAAGGGCTATATTCATGTTATCCCAATGCCTTGCATGAGGACGGACTCCTTGTAGCATTTGCGAACAGGACTGGCTCACTTTGAAGTTGTTCATTGAACAGCACTGAATTTTGATAACTGTATTGTGGGCCATTGCTTCTTGGGCTTTAGTATTTTTCATATAATTTTTTTTAAGCTTTTTGAATTATACTTCAGGGCTATCTAGGTGAAGCTATCAGGACTCGGTAACTTTTTCCCAACTCTCTTCCTCTCACTTGCATCAAAGCACCAAACAGCCCAAAGAGCCTCCTAAAAGTGGGGTGTATGGAGAATCCCTTCTCACTTTCTGCCTATATTGCATTATTTATCTCCTGCCTCCAAAAGTGCGAGATTTTCCTGCTGCTTGCAGCTCCTCAGCCCTGCAGACGAGCTTTATCCAGAAGGGGAAGTCAGGCACAGTAGATACCTTGGCAGGAATGAGTCAAATGGAAAGGGGACTAAAGGAAGTCAAATGTTTGGTATAGATGAGTAAACTGTCCTTCTTAGGGAGCTCAGGAAGGAGATGGAAGGCCAAGGGATGAAGATAACCTTCTTTTCAGTTTCTTACTGCCTAAAAAAGATTGTTAAGATACGTGTGGGGTAAAGGGCATGCTGCTAAAAGTAATTGTGAGGACAAGTGGAAGAGAGAGTATTACTGGATGTCAGCACTCACCTCCCACTCTAGGACAGCAGATACGCATATTTCCATCCCAAGCTGTGTGCTGTCAGCCTTGATATCTGCAGACCAAAACCCAAAACTTTTTCATTATTATAAAAACAGTTTTCCTGCTCATTGCTGATAAGCACAATCTTTTCAACACTGAAACATCAACTGAAACTTTTATCTCAGGACTGAATACATGCTTTTCAACACTGAGGGAAAAAAAAGTCAATGGAGATAGTGTCAAAAAATGTATGAATTATATCAATAATTTCTTTCCTGTTATTTCCTTCACGTTTACCTTACATTGTTTCCTGAAAAATAGAATACAGCTCCAAAGAGCAGGGAAGCAACACAGTTGGAAGAATTATCTCCTCGGGTTGATTTCTGCTACAACAAAAAAAGAGTTCTTATAGGTGGAATAATTCAGATTTCTACAGAGTTTGGAGGAGCACAAGGTCCTTGCTGGAGGTACCGCTGTAAACCAGTAAGGATAACTCTTGTGCTTGCATGGCACCACCTGCTGGGTAGCTACGCATCACTACAGCTTCCAGATCCCACACGCGTGATGGCAATTGCTGGACAAGTTTTTGGCATTTTGTCTACAGCTGGACTTGCGCTCAAGCCAAGATGCACCCACACCCCAGCCCATGGTCAGGCACAGGCGTAGCCAAGTCCCCAAGCCTTTATCCCAGTGTCCTTCCCTTCTCTGGGTTTCAGAAGGACGGGGCACAGGTGAGGTCAAGTGTACTCCAGGCTCATCCCCTTGCAAATGCTTGAGTCTGGTCATCCCTAAATACTGAGCCAGAACTGTGGCTAGGCTAACCTGCAGATACAAAAGACATAGCGTTGTGGGCTGGGACTGCACAAACCCAGCTCCTGCTTCGATGAGCAGTACCAACAAAACCTGGTTTTATAGCCTGCCTGATTGGCATCAGTAGTCCTTTACATCCACACAGGCAAGTAAAGCCGAGGTAGCCTGGCAATAGCCATCCTCCGACTGAGGCAGATGCACCAGGGAAAAGGGGGAGTATGGTTATGTAGTTAAAAAGCAAACTTTCTCACAATGTTTGTGCAGAGGGAGAGTGATTTTCATGCTATTATCTCCTAGCTTCCACAAGTTTGACATTCCAAACTAGTTTTTAAAATGTCATTTTACATTTAATAAATGATTGCCTTCCTTTTGGCTTTTCCTGTTGATCTGGAAACACTTAGCTAGTGGCCTGTGTCTCCATGCTGCAGCTGCAACAATATCCTTCAGAGAAGGATTCACCTACATCTTGCACCAGCAGCGTGACTCCTCCTGTGTCAGTGCAGCTGCCTGGGATTCTTCCACCTGATCATATTCAAAATGGCTGATGATGCTGGATTTCTCTCTTTTCCCTAGAGGGAAATTTTGTGTGGATAAATGGAACTGGTTTAGGTTCAACTCTAGATCACCTCAGATCCTTTTTTATTTGCATTAACTGGTTCCTTTTAATTATAATTTGAACTTTCTTCTTCCACTTTTTTGCTCTTAAGGGAAAGTTTTTCATCCCCATAGTTGCAGAAAAAGGATTGAAGATATGAATCTCAGTGAATTACAACCCGTAAAGCCAGTATTTAAGAAATAATCTGACTTTTAAAACAATCTCTTAGTATTTCTCACATTTAGGATTTCTAGATGCATTAGACTGGCAGTAGGACCTCCAGGTAAAATTTTTAAGGAGTAAACATACAGTATTACTTTCTGGTCCCATGCTCTAATTCTGCCACATTTAATTTGAAAGATCTATATGCATAGCTAGCAATACCCAGACTTACTCTGCTAGAGCATCAGTTGCACCAACTGGTACTAACTTGGGCTCGTGTTTTCAATTGTTCTAACCTGTACACCCACAGAAATGAAATAGTTATATCTCTTTATGAGAAATGGGAGGGGTGGGGGGTAGGAAATCACTTTTATACTCATCTGTTATCAGGTTTCATCTAAGCTTCACCCTACAATAATTTAGTTTCATATACTGAGTACACCAAGGCAAGTTTTGGGAAGCTACATGCTGAATATATGCTCAGCAATGACAGTAATGAGTTTAACTCATTAAAATACCCATGAATTAAGACTTGCCTTTCTGGAGTAAGTCACAAAGGATGGGATTCAGCTCATGTAAATTAAAAAGTCTAAAATATAGGTGTCTGGATTAATCTTGTCAACTGGGGAGAGATGGGCACTTCTAGAAAGACATTTCATTTTATTCCAGGACAGCTATTTCAGAGAGAAGGGACAGGCCCCTCTCTGGTCCGTGCCTCTCTCTTCAAGGACAGAAATCTAGCCAGCGAGGGTCGGCAGCTTTTACACAGCTAACGTGGTTCTTACCCACAAAAATGTGGCAGTGTCAGTTGATTAGCACTTGAGCTTTAAACTCACATTTCCCTGGCCTGACAGGGTAGAGGAAGATGAAAAGAAAATGGTATTTTAGCTAACAAGACAAGGGTGGAGGTAGCTACAAACTGTAGCTGAGCCTAAGAGAAATTGTTTATTGATAATCCAACCATTTTGTACAACTGGCCAAGTCTGAGTCAAGCAAAGTAACGGCGGCAGCGAAGAGGAGGCCGAGGGAAGTGTTTGGGTTGCAGTTGCTCCTGCACATCTGCAGTTCGGTGCTAGCCTGTGTCCAGGCTTTGGCCGAGAGATCTCCACCGGTGGTCAAAGCTCCCTAGTTCCTGTTGCATCTGACCATCAAAGCAGAGGCCGGACAGGTCCCCGAAGACCCCTCAGGCTCCCCCAGTCGCAGTCTCAGCTGCCCTGGGAGCGGCAAGCTTCAGTTTTGCATGGGGGCAGTGGGGCAGCGTGTGCCCTGCAGCAGTTTGAAAATGTGTTTCCCGGGACAGAGCCCCGCATTGCATCCAGCCAGAGCCTGCTGGAGGGAAAGAAGCTGAGGAGAGGGGGGATAAGGAGCAAAGACTTTGAAATCAGCAAATTTGGTTTTCCTGAAGCTGACCTGGCAGAAGTTACACACCAGAGGAGCATCGCAGATGCTTGGAATAGGGGCCGGGTTGGCTGTCCCTCCTGCTGCTCCTCTTCCCTTCCCTGGGACAGCAATTGTTTCCTCCTGCCTTGTTCTGGCAGGAGCAGGAGGATGTTTGTGGTGCCAGCTGTTGCTGTTAGGGAAGGGACAGCACAGCTCAACTCAAAAGGGGGAGCCGGGGACTTTTGCAAGGAAGAAGGATCTTGCTGCATGTGGGAGCAAGGTTTCAGGGTTTCAGGCTCATGAAGGTGCACGCCTTCGTATGGGGGAGGAAGGTGGTGTCAAGCGAGGCTTCTACACGTGTGATGAAGAAAATCAGCCTAGCAAAGAATTTAACGTAAATGCATTCAATTTAGCTCAATGAGCTGCAATTACTGACGTACTAGCCTTAGTTTCTATCCCGTTTGCTCAAATTCTTTCTCCTTTTTAAGTTTTGCTGTTCCCCAATGCTTCCTCATTAAGGAATGCAAACTAACTGTGTCATAAGATTGCTGATTTAGAAAACACATTTCATTTTTCCCCATTGTTACAAAAAACAATAGAGGGAGCTGAAACCTACAGGAAGTATCCCTTATCATTCCCAGCCACGGGCTTGTTAAAGGCTCAGCCTCTCACATTTACAGCTATGTTTCTAGAACCAGAAATTATAAACAGGTCACTGCATATTAATAAAAGCTGAGTCTGCCCCTCATCTATGTGTGTGGGAGTCAACAAGGAAGGTGAATAACATCCCCCATATCTGAGGTGAAGCAGGAGGAATCTGCAGGATAGGAAATGCAGTACAAATTAGTTCATGCTGTGGGAACCTGCGAAACACAAAATATTTTGATCTTACATGTGCTTACATGTGCTCAGAGACTTGAAAATCTACCTGCTGTCTAGCTGCCACTGTAAGTTCAAAATCAAAATCCTTCGATTTCCCACCAGAGCCTTAAAGTTAACATTAAAGATACTTCAACATTAGATGGGGAAAAATAAATCAAACCCAGAGAAAAGTTTGCTTCAGGTCCTAGCAGAGGCCTTTTCTTTTCACAAAGCCATAGTGCCAGACTACATGGGAAACAAAGAATTCCTGGAAATTAATTTTTTCTTTTTTTTAATTTTCCCTTTTCTCATTTGGCTCCTAGCTGCTTCTTAGGAGTGTGTTCAGTGCTGAATTGATCAGTGAGGACCAAGAAAAATGCTGCTGCAGATGCTTTTGGACTGAATTTTTACTCTCAGTCAGCTAAACAGGATTGTTTCTCTGCCACTGGATCCAGCTTCCCCAAAGGAGTCCGGTTCATGTAGAAGTGGCTCGTAGTGGTCCAGCAGGTTGGCCACCTCAACTGGGATAGCTATTGCTGCTTTCAGTTTGTTCATTAGAGCTACAAAAATATGTTTGGGCCTTCCTCCAAATGTCTTCAGATTGATTTGCTCACTCATGGGTGTATTTTACTGCGGCTATAGTAAATGCTTCCATAATTGCTGCCAGTCAAGAAGCTGCGAGCCACACTCAGTGACCTGCTCCCTTGCCTTCAGTGAAGTGGGAAGGAGGTTCAAGCTGGCATTTGGCTGCTGCCATCAGGCCTGTAATATGTGCATACAGCCTGTGAGAGGATTTCAGTGCCCGTCAAATAACTGAGGACGCCTGCATTCATTGCTTCAAGAGCTTGGCATCATGGCAGAAGTCACCAGGAGGCACTCTTACCTGCCTTCTCTCATGCTGGCCGGAGACTCGCTTCACACCTCACTAACTTTGCAAGAGCAGGAGCTGTGGCAGGTGCAAAATTAGATTTTCCGAGGTGGCGAGTGGGTTCTCTTGGGAGGAGGGACGAAAAAGGGAAACCCCACATAACACACAGGGAGGAAAGCTGGGGGGTGGCGGGACCTTCACTGTGTTCACGCAGGGAAGGTGCATTTCAGCCTCCAAATTCCTCCCACCCCTCCCCTCTGGTTGCTGTGGTGGCAGTCTGTGGGGTGGGGAGCAGCAAGCAGTGACCCCCCCACCTTCGTGGGGGTGACGGGAATCAGGAAGGCTGAGACGCTCGCTGAAAGCAAGCGGCTGGGTGGGCTAAAAGCAGAGGTTGTCTTTAGGCTGATTGCCCACCGCTAGCATACAGCAAGGTAGGTACTGCAAAGGTGTTCCTAGCAGCTGTGGTGGCAAGCGCTTCCCCACCAGCACATTGACTGGCAGGACCCCAGAATAGGCTGGTGATGGGGGTCCGTGTTTCCACCCGCCACAACTCCGATTTTCAAGCTGCAAAGCTGCAGATACTCTGGTCACAGGTGGGAGAGGGGGGAAAAGGCACCTTGCAGTGCTGCCTGCAGGCAGCTGCCTGCAGCACTGCTGCCCAGTGATGCAAAACGGGACCGATGAAGTGCATCCCTTCTTGTGTAAACAACCAGGTTTTTACCCCCATTTGGGACAATTTGCCTTATCCAAAAAGAATAACCCCCAAAAACACCAAAAAAACAAAACATAGGTTTAAATCCCACTAAATTTAAGAAATCTAAACATGTAGAGCACCTTCTGATCAGAATCCTGTTAGCACGAACTGGACTGGGTTCAGGGTGACAAGGAAGATGGGACTCAGAAGAGAGAAATTATAATTGAGTGGGGGTAAAAACATACATTAATGGAAACATTTATTTGGTGGAACAGCTATTCAGAGTACTTAAGATAACATCCTTTCCTGATGCGTTATGTATAAATGCCTAAATTGCTATTACATCAGGGAGACATACCAAACACTGCAGATAATAACTTAAAAAGAAATATTTATGGATGAAAATGTGTAGTATTTACTGAGATGAAAATGAAGAAGTTAAGAGGTTTCTGACATGTAAGGGAACTTGCTGCTTAAATATATATAATAAATACATTTAAAAGGAAATAAAATGGGTTTATTCTATACCCATTTGGCCATCTTCCATTAAAAAAAGTCTTTTATTCTTATCTAGAAGAGTAATTTCAGAAGAGATCACCAAATCCATCCCACGGCTGTGGCAGCATTAGCTAACAAACCAGGGGAGATGCCCAGGAGCGAACGCTGGGCGCTGCCCTGCCAGCCCTCTGCTTGCTCGCTTCCCTCCTCCTGGCAGGTCCTCCTGGCAGCTCCCCTGTAGCTGCTGGATGCCTTGGGCTCCCTCTGTGAAATTCCCCCTTAACCTGACCAGCAGCACTTTGCTGTACAGCACGAGAGCCTACGTTGTCTGCTGTCTCCGGCTCTTTGGCCCCGCTCTCCGTCCCCCTGCGGCTGGTGCCTTCTGCAGGAAGAGGCGATGCTCTGGTTCAGGCCACGGGCGCTGCCCGGGAACTGGTCACTTGACATTGCAAACGCTGGAGATGTTCAGGACTGCTGCTCTGGTGCGCGTCTTCTTCAGCTCTTTACTTCCACTTAGGAAGGTACACCGCACTTTCCAGCGCAGGAACGGCAGACAGCAGCTCATTTTGATGTGTTTGTTGCCCTGAACCATGTTTTCCTTAGGGAACACTGCTTACCTTAGAGACGCTGCTTTGGCTCATAAGTCTTTTTGTGCTCTCTTCCCTCCTCACTAGCAATGGCATCGCAATTATTCAAAAACTTCTTACGGAAAACTTCCTACTTCCCCTTGTATACAGTTTGGGGAAACCAAAAAGCTCACTACTGCTTTCAAGCTTGTTTTGTGTAAGATTTTTAGTGATGTGCTATATGCTTGATACAGTGATAACAGTGGTCCAGTTAGCCTATATTGCCAAATTGAAGAGTTTGTTTGGGGTTATATAAGCTTTCGCTGGCATTAAACAGTCTCCGCTTTGATCCCGTTGTTTATTATTGTGCTGCAAAGAGTTTCAACAAAAGGCACAAACGAAGACCTGCAGATGCATTCCTGAGACATGCAATGGAAATGAAGATATGCCAAGAACTTCCTGAGTGAAGAATTTCAGAACTGAAAATATACTTAATCTGGAATAGGTACACATTACAGTTTTATTTGGGACCTGAGAAGACTGCTATTTTAGAGCTCAGATTGCAAAAAACCACAGAAGAGTGCACGCTGCTCTCTACCAGAACATGATTGCAATTTCTTTGGGAGACAATTATTGGCACTAAATACAGCTCAGTGTGAATAGCAAGAAAGGAACTGATCTTCCTTGGCATCAGAATGCTCCAGCATATGAAGGTCTCCAACTCAGAAATGCCAGGTATACGTTAGTGCAGGGGCCCTGCACCCTGCTGGACTACATTTCTTGGGCTTAAAAAAATTCTTCTAAAGCTTCTTTCCCATTCACATTGTTAAAGGAAATGACTGAAGACAATACAATAAACATTCAGTCATGCAGCAAAGAAATATCTGGACTGAGAGCAAAATTCATTGTTGCCTGGGTCAAGGGCAAGTACAGATGAGTTGACAGAGCCTGCAGTTAAAAACTGAATGGCAAAAAGACCCACAGATTAGCTTTAATCTGTCTACGTAAATTTGGTTTCCTCTTGGCAATCGGTATTTGCATTGTTGATACATTCAGTGTTAACACGCTGTATGTACATTTTCTAATGGTGTCGGTGGTTTTATCAGCCGTTTATGGGCATGGCCCATCACGTTACGTAGCCCCTAGTAACTGAAGTGTACGGCAGAGCACAGCACAGCAGAAAATCGACCGGGTGCTTTGCAGCTCTCCTCCCTCCAGGCACTGACTGGCCTTACAGCCTCACCTGCTGCCCGGAGTTTGGCCCTAGGTCCCTGTCCGCTGCCAAGGAGCGCCAGCCACAGGAGCGGCTCCGTGGGCCCCGGCTGTGCCCCGTGGGAGCCCGAGTCGTGCCGCAGCCGGAGCGCTGCGGGCGGCCAAGCCGGCAGGTTTGCACGTGGAGCTGCTGCTCCTCTGGAAAGATGCAGCTGAGCGGACACCTGCCACGGCAAGCGCTCCGGAGGGCTCTCTCCCCAGCTGCCTGGGCACTCCTGTAAAGGCTTCCCTGCTTCCTTCCTTGCTTCTTGCCCCTCCCCGATGCCCTTGGTGCTCACTGCACATCCAGAGGGTCCTTACGCTCCCTCTTAGCTGGCTCCCTGCGGCCCCTGAGCATCCCAAGAGCCATGTGTGAACTGGGTTCTTCCCCGAGTCGCCCCAAAGTACCTTCCCTGCCCTGAGCCGGAGTGTTTTACACACAGGGCTTTGCAAGCAAAAGCAACGAGGACGTAAGGAACAAAGCTGCAGCCCCATGAGGATGGCAGTAAGCGTGGAATTGTTCCGGGAGCCGCAATGATGTTACTCCCACCTCCGCAGAACTGGGAACACAATTTGACCCTCACTTTTTTTATCTGATGGTCTGCAGGAATAATTACAAGATCAAAAGTACTGACTGATGCTTGTAGCATAGGAGTAGGGTCCAGGTCTCTGATTTGAGCTGCGATACAGACCCCTTTGGAAATATGCACCACCTAACTTCTCTCTCTCTCATACGCCATTTCCTTTCTGTAAGAAATAATGCTAAATCTTTTTGCATCTTGCTGAAAGGATTTCTTAGAAAATGTGTGGCTGGAAAAATCAAAAGCTATTCTGGGTGTAACTGCCATACAATTAATAATTAACGAGCAGTAAGAACATCTGCTTTTTTTTTTGCCTTTTCTTTTTCTTAAAAAGAAGGGGGAAAAGCAGATTTCTGTTGAGACGTGGATGACACCTTTAAGCAACGGTGCATGATAACTTAAGAAACTGGGTGGAGTGCTTCCTTCCTGTAATCCGTTTGCAATCAGTGAGTTAGAGACAAATAGGACGTCTTACATAACGTCGGAAAAACAACCTTTCTACAGTAAAAAAAAAAAAAAAAGAGGCTCTCCCACCTTCCAGGTGGGCCTAATCCTGAGTCCTCTTAAAGGCCTGGATGATGGTGTCCCTGGCTTGGCAGGTGGAATCACTGGTGCTGACCAGCTCTTTCACATTTTGTTTTCCCTTCTTGTTCAGTAGGCAGGTTTGTTTCTTGCACACCTACTGTTGGGGGCAGAAGTAAATGTGTCTTCAAGGGATTTTTGGTGGCAGCCCAGACTTGACAGCATCTGCTTACCCAAACATGGGTGAATGTATTTTCCCAGCAGCTGTGTGATGCAAGAAGGGGACAGAGGGAAAAAAAATCCCAACAAAAAACTACTTAAACCTACAGGGATCCCACTGTCATGTATGAGAAAGCCACAGCCTCATTTTTCAGCACCCACTGCTCTAGATCTGACGGCTGCTCCGAAACATCTACTCGGCATATTCCAATTTGTCACATCCTACACCTGGGCAACAAAACCAAAAAAATCCACTTTCCAAACAGGTGCAAAACAAAATTGAAACATTTTAGTCGTTAAAAAAAAAAAAAAGAAAGAAAGAAAAAACAAATTCAAAGCATTAAAAAGCTATTATTTGTAACCACAGAAAAATACTTTGCTTCTGTAAGATCAGTGTACTGACCTATGCAGGAGCTGGCCATTTTCCTGCCTGTTTTGTCCAAGGCGCAGAAAGCATGGTTACAAGGAGCTAGGAAGCTGGGCAGCCTGAAGAAAGGCTTTCCCACATGCTCATCCTTCACTTGGAGTTGGAACAGATGATCTTTAAAGGTCCCTTCCAACCCAAACCGTTCTGTGATATATCCATGAGCTTGGTTAATCAGGGAACAGGCAGACAGGAAGAATTGGTTTCCTGCCAGTCTGCCCACCAGTCACTCAGGTGTCTGGGTTGGCTGAGGTCTGGCAGGAAACAAGCCTTGCCTGTGGCTAAGATAACCAAACAACCTTGATGACCACCAGCAGAAGTTTTGCTGGAACCTATATGTTCCTAGTAACACAGTTTTTGACCAAAGCCTTGCCCCTACTGACTTCAGTTGGTCAGTTCTGAGGTGTTTCAAGGCGTGCTCCCAGAAACTGAGACCCAAGAATACGCCTACTTTGGGAAAACTTTGGTTGAAGTGGTCTTACTAGCATGTCCTAGGAACTACGGGGCAGAGGACCAAGACAGAGTTCAGTTCTGGGGCAACACTCAATTGCTTCAACCATAACAGTGTAGAGGGACTACCAGACCACTACTTCCTCCAGAACCATAGAGATTTGTCTCTTGAGCTGACACACTCTTTGGGAGGGCTTCAGAGAAATGGGTGTGTGGCCACGTCAGCAGAAAGCATCATGTCTGTCTAATCTTGGGGGCCCAGCTCAAGCAAGTGCCTGGAGAATGGCAACAAGTGAATGCATTTTCCTCCAACCCAAGTTACCTGAGCTCCTGATCACTCTGCTGCTCTCTGTTTAGGAGAAGCTCCCTCTGCAAAATACAGTAACCCGATGGGCCAAGGTCTGGATCCTGCTTCCTCCCAACCCTTCTCCCACAGAAATAACACTTGGAGTGCTCAGTCCTGAGTCCAGTCCTTAGGCTGAAATTTAAATATATCTTTAACAAAGACAAATGACAAACAGAATTGGACTTTATATGACTGGTGAAAAAATACCTCCAGTGACTAAATACAAAGGAATAAATTCTGATCCCTGCTTTATTTCATTTTTGCCTATTTAATGGCCCCTTTACACTGCCTGGGAAAATTAAGGGAGAGCCACTTATGTCGGGATCATACCCTTAAACAGAAATACTAGCAAGGGGAAGTCACTTTTAAAGTTTGACTGAGTATCGGGATTATCAAACTGAAATCTGCCTAGTAGGGGTTAGTCAGACCAGCAATCAGTCCGAAAACACGCAGTTTTCTAAACGATTTCAAAAGCAGTTATTAGTTTTCTCGAAGCTGAGTCAATTCAAGCTGAGGCTTTAGCCACTTTGTGCTCTGCAGGTGGTTTTATTCAGAGTGAGCTCGTGTACTGCTGCATGTCACTGCAGTCTGCAGCGGAGGCAGTCAAAACGGGGTAGTCAAAACTTTCAACCCCCCCGGCATACTGAGGATCGGGGATAAAAATTTCAAGCATTTGCAGTGAATTAAGAAACATGTATTTTATTTTGAGCTGATGAACAGTTTATTTTTTGCCCAAATACCTATTTTTATTTGGGAATTTTTTTCTAAAAAAGTCAGTGCTAGATTCACGGGGGCTCTGTGAGGTGGCAGCCAGACCTGAAGCAGAGCTCTGGTGCTTCACAAAGTGGGCTTTAGTTTTGGCTGCAGGAAACTGAGGCACCTCTTGGTTCTCGATCCAAGCATCTCTTTCCTCTCAGGAACGGTCACCAGACTGCAGAGTCGTTCTGCACAGAGACTAATTCAGTATTTTATGCAACATAGAACAGAAAAGACAAATTCTGCATCTGGACTTGCACTTCGATGGATGCCACTGCATCTGATGAGCCTGGTTATTCCTGGTTTGCAGTCTGTGCCCCCTGCCTACTCCAACCTAAGGGCTCTTTCCCCTTTTCTCTGCTCTCCTGCTTCTTCCTCCCCCTTGCACATCGTAGAGTATTCACTCCCCTCTGCCATCTGTCATCACTCTCCCTCTCTTTTTTCCCCGACTTTTTCAGACCCCTTGCTTGCAATAAGGTCTCATTCACCTGTTCCCACTCTCCCTCCACACAGAACAGGAACCCTTGCTCAGAGTGCAAGAAAGACACGTCAGGAGTCTCATTCGGAGAACGCCTCCAGTTTTGCATAGAAACCAATGGGCATGTGTGAGGGTGTTTGGAGTGGGAGGAGATGTCGAGAGTCTCAAAGTCTTGAGACAGTTCAGATCTGGGGTGTAACCAGGACACTCACCTCAATGTAAAAGTCAGAAGTTTCCCTGGATGTGATAGAACAGGTCTAGTCGGAGAGATCCTGACTCCAAACTATGTTGCAGTCCACTGACTGAAATGCTTCCTCAGACCCATATCATATACTACTACCACTGCCACCAAATTAGACAGCACTGATTTCCCATGACAGAAATTTCCTACGCTGAAATGAAAATATGTCAGTTTGAAAACACTGAAAAGAATCTTTTTGGCTTTGAGTTTTTTCCCTTCATTTTCTTTTGGGCAAAATTACATGAACCTGATATTTCAGGGATGAATAACTATCCATTGAAATGTTTTGACCCTATGAAGGCCGTGCCGTTGGACAAGGAAGCAGGTCACACCTCCTTGTGCAAGAAAAAACTGTTAGGCACTGTTTTCTTTCACAACATACCACCCCTTCATGGGCCTAGGACATCTGGATACTGAATCTAACTTTAGAAGTAGTTGACCAAGATTGTCTGCTTATTCCCCGGAGAATTAAGGGGAGTGTCTTCTTTCTGGAGAGCTCCACAGGTGGTGGTATGTTAGCACTGAAATGAACAATCCGTCACAGCTGGGGTCCGGAGTTTCATCAGATGTGTAATGGCATCACAGCACTGCCAGCTCAACAGCATGGGCAAAAAAGAGTTTTGCCAGCTGGACGATGAGTGCCGAAGTATTGTATTCTGTCTGTCTTTGTCACTGTTGGCATCACAACTCAGTTCTGAACTCTGGAGGTGGGTGGCTATTAGGGAGCTTGGAGATATCAGGTTGACTGTGAGGTGGCGGTCTCCTCTTTCTTTTCACTAGTTGCCTGCCTTCCCTCTATCCTTCTGCAAAGCTCACCTTGTTGTGGGGCGCTTTATGCCATGATGATCTTGCCTGCCTAGAATAGACTGAGTGCTGAGCCCTGCCCAAGACCTCCTGGTACTGGATGACAGAGAAGCAGAAGTCTCCCAGAAGACTCTTCTCCTTTCCTTCCCATCTGCTATGATACAGGATGGACAGCACCAGACCTTCTTTCCTCCCCTCTCTTCTGCTTGTCCTCCCACAGTTCTGGGACTTGTTCTCTCAGCCTCCCTCACTCCTACCATCTTCCCTCAGTTCTCCAGCCCTCCCAGCTCCTCCTTCTTCCCATACAGATTTACCTTTCTGTCTTCTCACTCCCAAAGCACAGAACTTCTTTCTTGGGGTTGCCCACCCTCCACCACCTTGTTCACACTCCCATATCGCTGTGGTTACAGACCCTTCCACCACCACCACCACCTGTGCAAGCTCTCTTTGCCTCCCAATGCACCTCAAGCTGAGATGAAAAACCCTTTAGGAAGAGCGGAATGTCAGCTTGCCTCTCTTGCTTGTTTTCATGTCACAGCTAACATTGTGCCATGCCCTCCAGTGGTTAGGTCTTCCTCTCTTCATTGACTGCCAGGCTGGGTCCATCAGAGGGACCCAAAGCAGGTCCTGTATGTGGCCTGCAATTGTGCATTACCCCAGACCCTCCTCAGCTGCAGAAGAGGAATTAGTGTTTACTTCTCTGGGAATAACATTGCTGTTAATAAATAACTACATTTAGCCTTAGTGCAGCTCCCCAAGACCATTTACGTTTTCTCTGGTTTTGTGCAAGGGGTCGGTATGTATTGAGGCTGGGGAGCCCTCAGGGCCTTGTGCAAATCAGATCCCCATTTGCATCTTCTTCCTCTGGGCACCAGGAGCCACAGCCACGTTCAGGTCACCATCGTGGTTGGTGCAGATTCACCCTAGAGGAAGATCTCTGCACTGGAGATTACTTTAAAAAAAAAAAAAAAAAAAAAGTCTAAAATATTACCAGAGTAGTCTAAAATGTGTTACACAAAAGTCATGTCCCTGTCTGCCAGGAGGACATACTCCAGATTCTTACCAACAGAGGCAGGAACCCCAATACTCATAGACTGCTTGAAAGGGCTCCAGGGAGGACTCTTACTGAGCTCAGTAAGAATCTGACTATGGACTTAGAGAGGGCTAGAACTTCAACGAAAGGAAACTAATCTATAAAAATGCACAGCATTGCTCATAATCGTTCTGAAAGACATGAACAGTCTTCAGACTGATGCTTTCTTAACACCTGATTGCTTTCTGAGGAAATTTTAACATGGCCAAATAAGTCCCATCAATTTGATTACCTTGTAGTAATAATAATAATAACAGCTATTATTAAAATTATTATTATTAACATAACTTTCTTTTCATGATATATGTTATGATATACCATAGTATATTGTACAGCAGCATTAATTATGGTTTATACTCATATAATATAATACTCCAGGACTGTCAAATTTCATATTTTTTTACCAAAAGTAAATGATGATTGTTTTTGTGCTGAAAGTTCCTTTCCCCAGTTTTAGAGTGGAAAGAGTCTTTAAACAGGGTAGTGAATAAAAGTTGTAAAATTTTAAATAGTTGTAGCCTTAAGGATCAAAAAGTGGAAAAAAGCTCTATTTCTAACCTGCTATATTTGAAGTGAAAGAAGATTGTTATTAAAAAAATAACAATCTAGGAAGCCAACCAAATCTTGTTAGTTTTTAGGAGGTCTGATTCAATAGTTTTTGCATGCTTTGAGGTTGTGAGACTGAAACTCCTTCCTGTTTACCTGTAGGCTCATGGTGAGAAGTGACTCTGGCAGCTGACAAAGACTGACAGTTGATTCGGTTTTTGTATGTGAAAGTGAGAGGAGTCAAGGCAAGAACAACTTGAGTCTCTCTCCTGCAACCATGTTTAATATAAAACTCCCTGATGCTTCTGCAGATGAAACGATATAATAAGCAGCTCTAGCTTGAGGAATCACCCGAATGTTTTGGCCACCATTCAAAAAAAAAAGCAACTAAGCACCTGCTTACATTGAGGATCCTGAGTATCCCCACTATTTTTGTGGCAGACTGTGAAAGGATGAACATCGAGTGCAGATCACACTCCTCATTGTTTCAGAAGCATGCCTCGGGAGTCATTATTACTGGAAATAATCCCTGGAAATTCAATGGAAGAACTTAACTTCAAGAGAATAAGGATTTTATTTGCTGTTTTAAAAAAATATTGATTGCACAAAAAAATTATGCAAGCATACGTATATAGCAAAAAGGAATTCTTATTTGGCTGTTAAAACCTCCAGATAAAGAATCTTGTAAAGGTTTGTTTCTCTCCATTGCCTATATTCCAGAGTACCTTGAGTGACTAGCTCTGGTGTAGACATCTGCAGTGCAAACGCCCAGAGCTAGGTGAGACAACCCCACCCCTGCCTCAGATAACCCAAACATGAGGTGTCTCCACCTCAGAAGCTCTGCAGCCTGCGGGCTGAGGTACCACATCTGCTGTCATCCTGGGGAGGAAGGAAGCACACCGTGATGATGTCTGCCTGCCCGGAGGAACCTGAACCCGGTCCAACATGGGCCCAGCAGTGCTCTCCACACAAGGCAGGGTGGTTGTGAGCAGTGCTGGGGGAGGAGGTCCTAGCCACCATCGGTGCAGTAATCTAGAGTACTGGCCCAGGCAGTCGAAGACACTTCATTCTGGACAGGTTCAGGCTCCATATTCCCACTTTCTGGGATAATCCCCTAAGCATACGGCTGTGATGTGTACCCTTTCCCGTCCATTTGGTGAAGCTGGACCACTCTGCTGAGAGGAAACCAAGGTCTGAGTGACCAGGTCTTGTAAGTAGTAACAACCTAAGAAGAAACCTATTTCCGAAACCTACCATCCACTGAGAGCTGGACAACACTGAGCTCTGGTCCTTGTTACTAAAGTAATTTATGTAGTTCATACAACGCATCTCCCATGGAAAGGTCTGTGGAGCACAGGCTCGTTGACGCATCAAGTCCTGCTTTGTCGGCTCAGCTTTGCTGAGAAGAATGTATTAGATTCCTAGCTCTTCTAGCTTCTGCGGACTTTTGACATGTTTTATGGCTAAACCACAGATTTAACTCTTCTTAAAGAGAAGATTAAACCTAAACCATCATAGCTGAGTGCTTGAGCTATGAAACTGTTTTATAAAAGTGCACGTTGGTGACATTTCTATTCTCTCTTCCTCTACCAACATCCCAAATGCAGGGAGTGACACTTCCCCGCCCCCCCACCCCCCAAGGGTTTTAAAATAAAACACATACATGCCTAGATGAAGAGACTTCAAGGCTGTGGAAAGATCATGTATGTATCTATGTCCAGGGCTTGGTTTCTAAATGATAAAAAAAGGAGAAGAATGCAAAACATAGATCTGTCTTCAGTGTTGCAGTCCAGATTGTTGGAAGTGTTTTCTTTCTCAAACTGCTGTTTTGGTTGGGGGGAATCCACTTTGGGGTGCCAGTCCCCTCTGCACCTGCACGCAGAAAGCCTGCGTGCCACCTGGGGTTCAGTGTAGAGATGCCTGCTCCTCAAAGGCAGCCTGTCCTCTTGCCTGTGCTCTTGTGTGGAACTTGCCTCTACTAGCTTTCAGGCTAATGGTTTTATATAGTGCTGAGGCTCAGAAATGCCTTTCAGTCAAATGGGTACGTCCAGCCAGAGGAAACAGGCTTTTAGGGGCAGAAGGGTCTTTATGTGCAGAGGACCTAACCACTGAAGTTCCAGCATGCCTGACTTTCACCTAGAGACCCCCTGTGCATACAAGTGTCGTACATCGTATGTACATCAAATGCTTGTCCAGACTGCAATGGATGCTGCTCCTTTAAATAACTTTTTTTTTTTTCTTCCTCTGTTGGGTACTGCAGCACTGAAGGCATGTTGAGAATATTGCTCTAAGCCTCTTCTGAAAATGAGAGTTAGGCACTCAAGCCATTACTTAGTCATTTCTGCACTTCATCACAGAAGCTTCAGTCAACAGTAAAATGTACTTGGTCACAGTTATGTAGAAGACACTGCAAATTCTCTCTTCCATGGAGGTGATCAGAGTCATCTCCTCTGGCCACCTGCATATTCTCAGTGTGCAATAGAAATCATGTGTAGGGCATGGTACCAAACTGCAGTGGAAGGGTAAGATGGATTTTTTCACTGTACTTGAAAAAACGAAGACAATTAGAAGTAAGGAAGGAGTTAATCATTGCAAAATACACGGTCATTTCCTGAGCCCTCTGGTTGGATGAGTACAAACTTTCAACTATTTCTAATTCTTCTCTGTCATTTAAGAGGCTTTCAAGGTGCACGGTACATCCCAGATCAGGTAAGAAGTACAGCTTTTCACTTCTTGATTGTTTATTCAAAATTGTTTTTCAGTGGAGTCGGACGCAGTCAAGACTGATTTGTTCTCCCTCCTATTATTTACATCTGAAGGGAGAACAAAGTTCACTGCAATCAAAGAAGTACATGTGTGTCTGTGCCAGACGACTGTAAGCTGTAGAAATAAAGAAAGAACTCTATGGGTTAACAATTGAGAAATGATAACGAAGAAGTTGTGTTACACGTAGTCAGAAGTCAGAATTATTACAGCAACTACTGCAGTAAATGAGAAGGAAAACTCTTGCTACCAGTTTTAAGGAGTTCACTCTGCACAAACCACTGTCAAAATAAGGGGTTATCAGGTGTACAGTTTGTTTTAGTAAGGAGAGTAGTAAAAATCATAGTGTGTCTTCAATGGTATTTTTTAAAAGAGGAAGAAAGAGCTTCTACATATTGGGGAAGAAAAAAAACACAGATAATTTTGGACCGGTTTTATGTGTAAATCTGGACCTGATATCTATCTATAGCTATTGCAGAGTCACGTATTGTAGTCATCCTGAGACTGTTCCTGAGGTTTGCAGCAACAAACATGCACACAGAGTGACTGTGGAACCATATCATAAAACGATATGATTTCATCAGGGTCTTTTGATGCATAAAAACTGAACTCAGACAGACGGGCACCAGAAGGAAGTCTCGTAACACAGTGCACTCTTGCATACTGCATTTGTTGTCTCTTAATAGACAGGGAGAGAGACCATTTGCGTGAAGGTTTTTTTTAGTAGTTCATAAACAAGCATAAAATAGCCATCTGTAGGGCAGTTATTGTAATAATGTGCTGTCACCAGGTCGCCCTACAGAAAGTGAAATTGTAGGTGCCGTGAGGATCCCTGGGTGAATTCATACACTGGAGATTCAGCTTTTTGGCATTTGCTTTTTTTTAAGTCTTTGCTTGTAATCAGTTTTAATGTTTGGACATTGGCTCCTTGACTGTGCTCAGTGTTTGGTATAAACACTTTCTGGATTTTATACATAGTGGTCGGGAGAATCTAGCTCAGGTTTTCAAAAACATTCATTTGATTCAGACACGTAAGTCCCATCAATGTTTGGACTTCATTCCTAAATCACCTCAACCTCACTTGTGAGATTGCTACTATGGTAGCGCTTGGACATCTGTAATGAATTTCACCCTTAAAATATGCCGTCAGCCACAGAAGTTTTGTCACTGTCAGCTACAGATGGGGAACGTGGATGAATCCCAGTTGATGCCAGCCTTATGCCCTGGTTTTCGTAGCTCCCCAGTGCAGGTGATGTGATCAAGAATCCTAGGTCTTCCCTTGCAAACAGCTGTACATCAGTTTAGACACAGCCAGAGAGCACATCACCGTTCTGCTAGGGAAGAGGCGATGGCATGGGTAGAAGCATTTGCATCAGCCTTGGTCTTCTCAGTTGGAGTATCGATGCTCAGCAATTTGCTGTTCCTTACAGCTCTGCATGGCCTCAGCTGCTAAATACTTGCAGCCTGTGCTACAGCTTGCTAGATGAAAGCTGGCGGAGGTGTGCCTACCCATCCCGCAGTCACAAATCCTAGTTACCGCACGGCTCAAGGGAAAGTACTCAGCAGCTTTGTGTGGGAAGAGCAAACTGAGCCCAGGCCTCCCCTGTCGCCAACCAGCAGCTCACCCACTGCTTCTGCCTTCAGTTTTTAGCATCCCTGCAGGTACATTTATTGAAAACGTTTGTTCACCTTCTGTCTTTCAGGGTGGGTTGGGGTTCAACTCAGCCGTATCTGCCTGTGCAGACAATTTTGCTCTCACTGATGACTGTAAGTGCAGAACAGGCCAGCTGAGCTGATTTAAAATGTTTGCCCTCGATGCTGTCTTTCAGCATGAGTATCTTTGTATGGGAAAAGGGTGTACTCTTCAGCTCTCTGTTGGAGGGAGGTGTACGTTATATGTAGTGGCATAGTAGGATGGAAAAGAACCAAACCTGAGAAAAGCCATTCCTTGTATGGTAAATGTGGTCTCCCCCAGTAACTGCTGCCTTCTGGTCAAGTGGCTAGAGAGGAGAAACCCAGCAGCCCGCAACCAAGCCTCAGGAAGTCATCCTGTGGTGGGATCCCTTGGTCCTGCTCAAAAACGAAGAGACACCAAGACTATTTCTCAATGTGTTTAAAAGATGTGGTGGTGTTTTGCACATGTATTGCCGCCTAACAATTTTACTCCATATTTGCATAGTTTCCAGATAAAAAGTTGTTTTGAAGCAGAAGTCCAGGGAGCTTCACAGCTGACAACCACAAAGCCTTCAAATGGACAGAAGGACATTTTTTACATCAGGCATATTTATTGACACTGTTCTCATGTTTTTCACAGTGTGCAAAATGAGCTTGAAAATGGAGCTCTCTGAAAAATGACTTTACAGAAATGGGAGTGTTTGGCCCTTGACAACTGCCTCAAAAATTCCTGAATGAAATGAGCTCATTTTATGAGTAAATGTCTTTGGGACCGTTGTTTGGGGTTTTTTAATTTTACTGCCAGCTCTTGAATGGGAAGGTCAAGTTTGTGTTCCTCCTGGGCTTACTATTTATATGCAGGAAACATGAGAGGGACTCCTAGCCTGAGAGTTAGGGTTGTTATTTTAAAATAGGTTTAAAATGAGTAATATAATCTAATTGTTGTCTAAATTTAGGTGCTAATCAATGAGAACTATCCCACAGGGTTAATTTTCTACATCCTTTGAATCTGGTAATGTCAGTTTGATCTGCTCCCTTTTCATACATTTTTGATTGGAAGCCTTCTGTCCTTACTGAAATTTTCCACTGGTAGTCTTATTTTTCAGTATTGAGTATTTAACTAAAGCTAAATACTCAGACAGAGGAAGAGAGAGAGATATCTGTACGAGCTTCATGCAACAGCTCAATTTTTTATATGCTGGATTTTAGCTCTTATTGATAACGTAACAGAGAGACTCTGCCTTTTTGCGCACAGATTGATGAGGGCCCGAGAGTTGTTCAGGCTGGGGCAAGGCATCTTTAAGCTTCTTCATCAAGAGCTCCACATTTTTGTCAGATTTTCCCACTACTGCATGAGGAATTCAGCCTCAGGAGCTGATGAACTGAAAATAATTTTACCATCACATCCTCACTCTCCCAGCTACTGATTAAGTCTTGAAATAACAAGAGAAACTACCCACCGGTATGGTCATGATGAAGTAGCTAGGGTTACTTACTAGCAGATACATTGCACCTGATTCAGATCTGCAAAAATAAGAAGGGAAAATATCAAGTCACCAAAAAGTATGTGCTCTTTTATCTTCTCTTCATCTTCAGATGTGGATATTACGCATTTTTAGTAATCCTACACAGGTACGTTTTACAGCTAGTGAACTGTGTTTTAAAGCTATGAAAGGCAGTGTTATCTGTACTTGTTACTGGTGTTATCTTTAGATGTGCTTCTTTTAAAAAAAAAATGTATAGCAACTGATTCTTAAAAGATTTTTCTTTGGTCCTTTCTGCAGCTCTTACTCATAGAGGAAATCTGATCTGCTACAGCACGGAAACATCAGTAGTGACCACGGCGAGACAAATTCCTTAGGGAGCTGCCTGTAAGTCTGATCAACATTTAAGATGAAAAGTTTTGCATTTTCTTTGGCAGGATGTTACATGCAGAGTTTAGCTGTATGAGGCAATTGTTGAGGCAATAAGGGAATATTCAGGAACACAAGCCTCTGCTTTGAGTAGGTGAGTAAGCACAAAGAAAGGAATCATCTTGTAAAGATTTTTTATTTCTTTTTTTTCCCCCCACAAATTCTCAAAAATGTGATCGGTCTTTGAGACTCTCTAAATCATGCCCAGTTGAAATCTGGTTCTCCCAGGATCCTGGGTACACTGAGTAGACCCCACTTCTGGACTACAGTGGTTCAGCAGCTGAAGGCTGGGAGAATAAGCTTTTCGTACTTTTATTACTTCATCTTGTGACAGTCAGGCAGTGCAGGGATGAAAGGGAAATCCTCCTGGAGCACAGGGGGGTGACGGGAGGTAGGGTAGGAAACCATGGATAAGCAGGAACAGAAATGGTGAGGGAAAGAAATAAAAAAGAGAAGAGGAAAAGTGCTAGTACAAAATCGAGGTAGAGAAGGACAGAGGGCGGTGTCTGGACAGTGGTTAAGGGGAGAAAGATAGACTTTGGGTTACATGCTACAGGTGACGTAAGTGGGTTGTAGAGGACAGCAAGGTGTAATCCTTTCAGCTCTTTCCCTCAAAGACTCTGGAGAAAAAAACTGAAATATCCAGGTCTGAGTAACCTAAAAATAATCTTCAGGGCAAAGTAGGTTTGTCTGCACCCTCTAGTGGTGTAGACAGAAAATACATTTTACCCAACTAATTTGCAATACATCAATTTGCTGGGACTCGTCATACTCTAGTCTTTAGCTTGCCTGACACATTTGTAACAGCAACTGTTCTTAGCCTCTGAAATATGATGGCTGCATCCAAACTTCTTTTGGGGAATGGCCTTTGGTCTATGATAACTCCTAAACTGCACAAGATGGTTGTGTGGGGACAGAGTTGCTTGGGTGACGGAAACAGAACTGTGCCAGAGTTGTAACAGCCCAAGGAAGTGAGCTTGATGGCCTGAGCCTAGGTTCTGACAGCATTTAATTTACTAATATTGACATACCCTTTGTGCAGTAGCAGCTTCCTTGTGCATGTGGACTATGGTATAGCCCTCAGTCATCTAAGAGTAAATGTTACAGAGGAATACTTCAGCACAAAAAATCAATCAAGAGCCCATTCAGAGGGAGCCCATTGAGATCAGAGGCCTGTCTCCCTGATCAGCCCTGATCTAATTGCTGCTGGAGGACTTACGCTGACGTAAAGGTAGGACTGCAGGAAAAGGCAAAGTAGCCTTGTGATTTTGGTGACTGAGTGATGTCCTGGGAAATGAGATTCTGCCACTGATTCCACCTGAAAGTCTTGTGTGATGCTGAGGAAAGGGCAACTCCATAAGAAACAGATACATGAGAAATGCCTGAAATGCATGTGGAGTGTAACTTCAAAACCTCAGCTCCACGTGGGGACAATTCTCATACAGCCTCTGACTACTAGGGAATTATATCCTAGCAGTTGCTTCTCATAACACAAGATAGCAGTACTTAAGATACTTAAGGACAAGTATAGAGCAGATATCCAGTAGCAATCATAGAGCAGTTGTATTTTGACAGGACTGAGAGAGCTGGCCTAGTGCCAGTAAGGATCATGCTTAAAGCACACCAGTAAAGACTGGGTTTCTTCTTTAGAAATACAAGTGCTTTCTTTTCAAACACAGTCAAGGAGGAGGAAATAGTGTAACTCCTCCTTCAGAGCACTCCTCGGAGAAAGTGCATGCACGTTCAACACTCTCTTTGGAAAGTATTTAAAGCCTTATCCACCTCCTTCCTTGCTAGCTAGCTAGTATGATAACTACCACAGTCTGGACTGATTTGCACCTGGCCAGTTGAAGCTGGAAGAGCAAGCAGTGGTCATTGGACAAAAAAGGAGCAGATGCCTGAAACAGCATTCAGCTAGAAGGCAAAATACCTGATCTATACTCTTATCTTCAAGGACACTCTTTCACATTAAGTAGTCACTGGATAACCCCTAAGGCCAATCTAAAGACTAGAGACCAGGCCATATCCACTCCCTTACAGAAGACTGCCCCTGTCACTAGGCTAGAGAATCTTTTGCCCTCCTGCATGGTGTTTTCATCTTTCTCTGAGCTGTCATATCTGTAGTTTTTTATTGCACATTTTTGATGTGAAATATGGGCAGTACCCAGCAGCTGTGTGGTTAAGACAATCTCCTGCTCAGATAAGTTCCATGGTCAGACTTGGGAGGCAACTTGAGGCATCTATTTCCTGACCTTAACCGCTACTCTGTCATTTAGACGGGGAAGGAAAGTGTTTCTCTTCTATAAACCATCTTAAAAGGTTGTAGCACATCGTATTCAGTCCCCAGAAAGAAAAGGCAATAGAGAATATTCATAAAAGGAAACTTCACAAAGAGGTTCAAGGCTCAGGTCTCCCAGTAGTTTTCCTGTGTGAGAGAGGATGTTCTGTGAGACTCACTAATATTTTTTTCCAAGTTTTCATGTTTCCAAGACTCATCCACAGTTTCCTCCGGATGACCTACATATGTAGCATGTGAAGAGTGCTGACTTCACACTGTACCTCATCATTTTGCTGACTCTTTCAGATCCCATTCTGTGACACCTAGGTCTTCATTGGTGCCTTAATCCTTTCACCCATGTGATGCTCATCTTACAGAGCCTGAAATCCTGTTTCAGATCTGGCTTCAAGGGGTTAAGCTTTCAGAAAGAGGCACCAACTCCGAGTTCCTCATTTTCAAATGCTTATTAAAAGACACCTGGGTCTAACTTGTAGAAGTATTGAGTACTCACAGATCTAGATACAGTCAATAGAAATGTGGCTTTGAAACAGTAACACTTTATGTAATGCCAAAAGCTCTTAGAAATCAGGTCCTAGGCAACTCTGGGCCTCCATTCCTCACTTTCCTGTTTGTAATATGGGGTTAAATAATCTTCATACTAGAGGATGGCTGCAAAGAAAAAATCCATGGGTCTTTTTGAAGCACTTCGATGCTACAACACTGGATGCCACAAAAATGCCCACAAGAAATTATTTATTTGGTATTGAGGACAAGAGTTTGAACAGTACACTCTACATGAGGCATAGTGTCACTCATTGAACAACGAGGAGAAAAGAGTCTAAAGCTTTCTTATGGGGTATTTTGCCTTTGGAAAATTGTTGGGAGGGCATTGGTTCCAACAAATATCCAATGAAAATGGGCAGGCTTAACCTTGTCCATTTTCCAGCCAGCTGACAAGTTTCTTGGCAGCTGGCTCTCTTCAGCTTGTTGACTTCCAGCTTTTCACTAGTAGGATCGTTAAACTGCAAAGCAACCAGGGGAACCTGCTGATGAAATTCTGGCTCCCAGGCTCTTCAGCTATTTATTTTTCCAGGTTGCTGGAGCAGTAACCTTCCTGAGGTATATGAGCATTGTGAGTATTTTGGCAAGGAAGGAAGAGACATTTTCATTATGGACACATTCCCTCAGTCCCAGGGCTCTGCAAAGCTGATGATCTCAGTTATTCAGTGCTTAAATAATCAGTGCAATGATCAGAGCTGTTGTGGTCATTAGAAATACATAGTTAGTGAAAAAGTTGGCAGCTAACAGAAGTTGACTGCTAGTAAAAGAATGTGAGACTGAGTTAAGCAGGAGCAAGATCAAGCCCTCAAGTTGAACTAAATACTGCTTTACGTATTGCATACAGCATCTCTTTATGCGCCCAATTTGTGACCTAAATCTGTACATACTTGTCAAACAAAATATCTGGAACCCGCTCTTTGACACAAAGATGTGCCTTCTCGCTCATGCACTTCTCCCATGGGGCATAAAGATATCGTTAGCACCTCTAAGAGGATGAAGAATGAGGTTTCCTGCTAGGTGTCTGGCTTTAGTGATCTCAGCAATTCTCTGCTGTGTAGATACGTAACCTTAAAATCTGGTCTTGGTGGATAAAATAGCCTGACATCACTGAGATGTTTCAGGTTCAGCATATGTTAAATGTTTGAGATTTTGAATCATATATACTTGTGAAAGCTTTTTTTTCAGCTTTTTAAATGAAAAGTTTTTCATCAACAACACTTCTCAGAGAACCCAACAGAACATGGCACAGTTTTAGATGTTACAGTAGGCTGATAGGTTTGCTCGACTCACATGTCTATTGCTGCTAATGTTTGTGGGCTGTCTTACATAAATACAAGAACCCCCACATGACAGAGGTGGCGATCACAACCGATCTGAGTATCAGCAGCATAGATGGTTGGTCTACCCTCAGCTTGAGAATGTTTACACTGGGTGGGGTGAATTGTCAGCGCCTCTCAGTTTTTGCTGCTGTGGTACTGCAAAAACGAACTTTGAAGCCTGTCACAGCAGCGCCTGGGGATCACCTTGTTATACAGGGAACAAAGATTATTCCTATGCCAGTTAGCAGTAGAAGAGCAGCGAGAGACAAATCATACTACAGAAATACCAGCTCCTTTGGTTGTGCCTGCTCTAACTTGTCTCTGGGACTAGTGTAGTCATTGAGTGTAGATGGAAAAATAGGTGGTCAGAAACATCTTTACCTGCTTCTAAAGAGCATGGGGGCACCTGCGGATTTGACTTCCTCGTGTTTGAAATAAAAAATGTAGTGTTGCAGCTTGCCATTGCCAACAATTTCACAGTTCGGACTAACTTGCTACAGAAGCTGTAAATGCTCCTCTACCCTCACTTGCCTCAGCAAAGGAAAAAGTTCTTCTCTTCCATATATCATCAGCTTAAACTTTTCAAGTAAATCTGAAAAGAAGAAATTAGTAAGTAGGGGTTTGTTCACAAAGGACTGGCCAGAAATTCAAAGTGTGCCAGGCATTGGAAATAAAGTCATGCTTCTATAGCAAAGATATTTTAGTGTCCAGCTGCAGGCCCAAGAGGGCAGAATGCTAAATGCTCTCACTTCCTGTTGCCTTCAATGGAAGATAAATGTATTCACTGGGTCTTGGCGCATTCATAAATTGGGTCTGTCATGTGTTGAGTCAAGCAGCATTTGGTGTAGGATTTGCAGACTGGTTTTTGTAACTGCATGTAATATCCTGCCATTTATTCTGAGGTACAATTTTATTGCTTTGATCCCAGGCTGAAAAGGGGATGGGTGAGAAGCGTTTTGAGCAGCTAGCATGAGACTCATGGTGACACTCTCCCAAAAGGGGAGATAACACCAACAAGCTCTCCAGTGGCTCTGTGGAAAACACTAGCCTATTTTCTTCCTAAAATTCTGTGACTTGCGGTGGATTACTATATAGTGAAGATTGTCCTTATTCTCAGTGCCGTGTCTACAACCTTCTCCTGAGTTACTATGGCCATGGTGCACAGAAAACCATATGCAGTTGCAGAAATCAGGGAAGGGAACTAAAAAACATTAGGTGGAATTATAAATGTCTGAATCCCAGGCTGTCATCCAACTGGCAAAATACTTTTATGCAATGCACAGAAACTTAGTTAATCTTGGGACCTACACCCTTTATCAAATTTGGCTAGAATTAACCAACACATTCACATTTATTGAGGGAGACAGGGGAAATACAGACCTGTGAGTATAGACCAGAGATCCTTTTCAAACAAAGCTGAACAGCAGCTGGGCTCAGTAGTTGTTTGGTTTTTGTTTATATTCTTGCTTCTAAATTAATGATAAAGCGAACAAGTGGAAGTGTTTGATGCCTGCTCTGGCTGACAGTCACCCAGGACTCTCACATCCCCTCCTGGATTCTCCCACAACACATCCTTCCCCTACAGATGAGGTCACATGCCCATCCACAAACCTCATTTGTCAGGTAAGAAGGTGTACTGAAAAACCATAGTCTTTCACTTTTAAGTCCAAGCAGCCTACGCTGTTTCTGCAAACAGTATTTATCGGCTGGCTTATAGAAAGCATTGCCTGGCACATCATCTCAGTCCACATTATCCCCACGGTGGTCCAAAGGGACCTGGCCTTTGCCTTCCATTTCTGCAGTCCAGTGCCACAGTGCCCTTTTACTTTCTCCTAGGAAGAAGACGAAAATCAAAGTCTCCCCTGAAATAGATTCAGTCTGTGCTTTCTATGTCAACATTAATACCTCAATGCTCTGCTCCGGAGGAGGAGAAATGTGCTGTAGAGACTATCTTGTGGGTGCTTATTTCCTTTTTCGAGATCTGAGCCGAAGCTTAATTCTCTTGATGTGTAGCGATCAAAGGCAGTGAAGATAGACAACTCGCAGTGATGCCGGTAAATAAAAATCTTACAGACTGTTACATGCGTTAAATGGGATTATATAGAAACAGAAAGTTAAGCTTGCAGAATTAAACTACTCAATAGCTATGAAGATCAAGATGAAATATTTTCAATTTTATATATATGCTTGTTTTATATTACTTTTGGACATATTTATTTCACTTACGAAATAAATTAATCCTAAACCATCCCTAAACTAAGTCCTTTTCCACAACCACTCACACTGCTGAAACACCGTGCTGTAGATTTTGGCAATGCCCTATGTACAGACAGTTGCAAATGACAGCACTTTTTTGAATGCACATCTGCATTCAGACACAGTGACTTTAACGTTAGAACTTTTTTGTCTATATTAGAGCTATAAAGATTGTATTGCTGCTGAATCACTGCTGTCAATGATGAAAAATGACAAAAATGTTTCCCCAGTGGAGAGACAGCCAAATATAGTATCATTTTTAAAAAGCCAGCATAGCATTCTTAGAGCAGAATTATAGACTATGTAAATGTTCTTTGCAAATCAGTTTGTATTTGTCTTTTTGACACTGACAGTCCAGCTGTCCTTAGTGGCAAACCCCAAGGTAAAGTACTTTACTGCACTTGCTCTGTTTTATATACTTTTGATCTAACAGATCTCAAATGAAATAACTGGGTAGAAAAAATGGTGCTACCCTACAATGGAAGGGTTTGGAAACCAACCTCTCTTATTATTAGAAACAGTCCCTTCACTTCATGTTTCAGTCTTGTTGGGTGAGCAACCTGTGCTTGTTCTTTGGCTAAAAGTGCAGACTTCCATTTCTGAAGTTCCCATTACAGTTTCCACCAGGTCTGAATGCCCCCACCCCCCCAGGAAAAACTACCTAGTTTGGGGCTCTTCTGTGTTGTTTATACACTCTGTTTAAAATGTTATCGAGTCTTTTTTAACTTTTTGTATGCTTAAAAGCAGATTGTTTCAACCACTACTTCCTTATTTCTCCTCCCTTCCTCTTAACTCTTTAATATACAATCTGTTAGATAGTCATGCTTTTCTTCTTCGTTTACAGTCTATGAATAAGTTGATCTATGCATCTTCCGAACCAACTGGGAGTATGAAAGCAAAGCAAACTTTCAGATAGCTTCTCATCAGAAAAGCAAGACGGGGTTGAAGAGGCGACAACAGTTTGGTAGGAGTGGGATTTTGTCAGGCATTTACCACCAAGAATCTTATGATCTTCTCATTCATCCTTCTAATAGTGTTTTATGTTGACAAGCCTACATCACACATTGCATCGGAAGTATCAGGATTTCTTGCTGTCTGGCACCACACACCACTAAAAATGACCTGATCATCTGTTACTTTCTTCAAACCTTGTCCTTCACAGTTATGCATCCATATACCCACTGATACGAGTTAGTCATACCAGCAATGACAGGATGTCGCAAGAGATAGCTGAGGTCTCGTGCTGGGGTGAGGAGGTGTGTGTAAACTACTCCATGTATGTCCCACGAGCCTAGTTCTGTTAAAAAAGCATTAGGTTGATCTCTGCTCTGCGGCCAACCTGCCCCTCATTGTCCAGCTTTCATTTTTACTGAAGTCCTTGTCTCTGGCCTTCAAGTGGGGAAAACAGCTTCCTAGGTATCTCCCTGTGTAATTGGCCCTCTTAGTAGGAAAATGTAGTCAGTGTAACTATACGATCTTTATATTGTTCTTCTCCCATCCCAGCCTGGGCCAGAGTGGCGGGGGAGGGGATATGTAAAGGATGTCAGCAAGAGGTAGACCAAGTAGATACCTAATAGCCCTGTAAGCCAAGGCTCATCATCCTTCTCAAAAAAAACCAGGAAATCAGGCATGTTCATGCAAAAAGAAACAGCCCTACTCCACTCCTGCCTGCCAGGAGGGAAAGAAATACTCGCACTTGGCCCAGTGATTTGCAGTGAAGGCACCATACCCACCAGCGAGACTCACCCTCGTCCACCCCACAAGGCCCTTATATCCAGACAACTCTGTCTGGAAGAATGCTAAAGAAATGCAGATTTGAGCGAGGTAGCTTTTTTCTGCTAAATGCCTTTCCTAGTCTGCTGGGACAGGATATATAGACAGGACCTCTGTTCTCAAGGAGTTTGACAAGGGAAAACACCTGTGGATATACCATGATCTGGGAAGACTGGATAGATCAGTGGCAGTACGGTGTGGAATACCTGCCAGGATTTTTGACCTAGAGAAAAGCCATTGGTACTGCTGCAAAAGCAGGAAAGGCAAGTACTTTTACTTGACTGCTGCTGAGGCTTACAATATACGGTGTCGGCAATCCATCCAGTGTGGTACGACGCTCACCAAGGGATGATTTAGCTGCACAAGCCAAGGAGACTCTTCTGCAAAAGGGGCACAATCCCGGAAGGCAGAGCAAGGCAAATGTGCAATTGTGGCTCACATTATATGCCCAACATCAGGCCTCTGCATGTTCGTGTGCCTGACCTACTTGTTGGTATTCACCCCAACCTCACACTAAAGGAGAAAAGATTTCTTCACTGGAGGAATTTCCAATATCCGACCTTAATGCTTGTATTGAAAAATGGCTTTAGGAGCCTAAATACTCTCTTGTTGTCACTGCAAGTGCTAAAACTCAAGACTGAGGTCTTCAACTGCTCAGCTTTTGCTTAGGGTGCCCAACATCAAAACTATGAAGCCCAGTCACTAAGTGCCCAGAAGCCCATATATTCTAACACCCAACTCAGAGTGAAGGTCTAAACTGATCCACAGTTGTGGAGTGGGGAAAGACTGTTCCTTGCGCTGTATCACTTTGAAGACCCAGTATACCATAAATAGTCAGAACAGTTATTGGAGACTTACTGGAGTAGATGCTGCATGGGATACAGCCAGAAGAAAGGTGGCAATGCCATGTGCCCTTTAATCCTGTGGATGCTTAGAGCACTCTCTACAGACTAGGGATGTTTACTTAATCTGATTGGAACCAACCGTTCTTGCAGAAATACATTAATCACCATGTTAAAGTTATTTATCTACAACTTATCTTTACTCTTGCACCTGAATTTGCTCCAGTTTGCATGGTGCAACTGGGATATAAAGTCCACGGGTGAGAAAAAAAGACTATAGTGTTTTGTTCAGTACCTGACAGGAGAAGACATCCAAACTGCAGTTCCTATTTCAATGTAATTTATGTGTTTTATATGAACTGACTGATAGAAAATCTTATTGCTTGGTGGGAGGTGTAAATTCAAATCTCATCACTCTGAAGAGAGAAATAAATTCATATCTCCTACATACCCATTGAGTGATATTTGGAAAATGTGAACAGTACTGTTGTTGCTGGTTTGGATCCTTCAGTTTTTTCTGAGATAAGACTGATGCAAGCACCTTGGTCCAGGAGAAATTTCAGTCGTAATACATGGTTGTAGCTAGAGGTGTCCTTGAAACCCTCACCAAAGTGAAAAAAGCTGCAGCTTTCTCAGGGACCAAGGTGTTTCCTGTTGTCTAGCTTACTTGCTGCTTGGTGTCCTGGTTTTCTGGATCTCATTCTAAAATGCCTAACTGTGAGCCAACGAGGTATGGGACATCTCAGCTGGGGCCATGGAGACTCTGGGCAGGCAGGTGCCTCTGTCTACTTGTGTTTCTACAAGCCGTAGTAGAGGAGGTGTGGATGGTGGGTGCTCTAGACTCTCTCTGTGGACTTGCATTCTGTATTAACTGCGTCTAGGTATTTGTCACTTTCCTGTGTCTCTGCCTTTTTTTGTGATTGGACAAAACTAACCACAATCACTTTTTACAGCCAGTTTCTAAAGAAACTCTTTTAACTGGTTTTCAGCTGAACTGTGTCTTTCTTGAGCTTGACTAGTGACAAGAACAAAACATCAGAAATCCAGTATACGAAGTCATACCCTTTTTTTTGTAATATGAGGTATTCAGTCATTTGAGAACCAAAAAATCCTATTGTACCTTGCAGTTTGTGGAGATTTTTCCCCTTAGGATATTGTTGCATTATTATAATTTGGGCAGAAAGAAAATACTACCTGTAAAGAAAGAATTTTCTGTTTTGATAATTGATTTGGGAAGTCTCATTATTTGGGTATCACGATTTAAGGTACAAGGAAGTGCTCAATTTAGAAAGAAAAATCTCTGAACACAGTTTTGACAAACGCAGTCCCTTGAATATGGCTTGAACTGAACATTCAAAAAGATGGCACAAAAACTCGCTCATTCAAGAGCTTTCTGTCATAACTTTTGAATTATTTCATCAAGCTTATTTCATTGTCTTAAGAAGTCATTTAAAGGTTTGCAGAGATTATAGCGTAAGAGATCTTGATGCTTTGTCTGGGAAAAATGTAGTTAATGAACCGTGAGAACAAGTTCACTGTTTCCAGTAAATTAATGTTAATTAATAGGATTAATACTTTCTGTAAAACTGGATACAGAATGTATCTAACTTCTTGAGGCATTCTAGAAAAGAATGGAAAATCTTCAAAGGAAATGGGTAGTGTATTACACCAACAATTTTCATCTTAGAGTAAGCATGCGAGTGTGGTCTTTACAGATTGCTTCTTCAGTTAAATAAAAGCAGGTGCTATGCCAACAATTTCAAAAGCCACTTGTTCTCCTTTTAACACTTGGAGAATTTACAAAGCAAGACACTAGTATTTCCTAAACCATCATCAGCAAGGTAACTGAGCAGTGCAAGTATATTAGTATTATAAAAAAAAGAAAATTAAATTAGGGTAGGAAAGTGACTTTTTAGAAGGCGTTGAGCAAGTGAAAGATAGAGCACTGGAATTGAAGACTATTTGATTATCATCCTCAAGGACACACCTACAGTCTCATCAAGTCTCAGAAGAGTCCTGCTTCTTAATTATCTATCTTTTGTTATTGCAAGGAGTATTTTTGACAAAAAAATACAGAGAAATCAATAACACTTTCATCTGCTTATTGACATGGCTTTCTGCCGGAGTGATAATGAGGAAGCTCATTGTGGGTGTTGTCCTCAGCCCACTTCAATCCCAGCACTTTGGAAGTGCCCTTGGAGTGCTAGAGCCGTGCTTTTATGCAGGCACGTTGAGTAAGGTGGATCCTTACCCTAATCTAGAAAGTCACAGTGTTTTGGTTATTGTGCCATTGCAGAGAGGTCACTGACATACCGATCTCCTGGTCAAAGTATCGTTGCTACTTTTTCATTGACAGTTTTGACAGCAGGGGACAAGCTTGCTTTTGCTTTTGCTTTTGCAGACAGGTGCATGGAAACCTGTCAGGAATGATACTGCTAGGGACTGATTCCTCAAAAATATTTGGATGCCTAATTCCTTTTGAGGACTTAGATCAAAATTAGCATCTTTCCCAAATATTGTTTTGCTGCAGATGCTTAAAGAAACAAGAGAAAAAAGGGCAAGAACTGCGAGGCAAACAAAAGGTAAACATTTAATTAAATGTAAACTAGCTAGTTCTCACTCTTTGCTTCTGTCAGATTATGAATTTGAGTATAGCAAGTAAGAACAAAGCAAGAATGAAGTACGATCCTATTATTCTTGAAGGCTGAAAAAGTTATTATTACATATATAATTAAAATACAAATGGCAATGGCAAGGAGCTGGCATGTGATGTGACCTAAAAATAGGAGACTAATATAAACACATGTTCAGCCTGAAAAGTAGTCCGTCTTGTGATTAGTGTGACCATTTCAAAATATTTCCTGTTGTGATTGTATAACCTTGAAAAAGAAAGGATAGGTTTTAGCTGATGAATTGCTAGATGTCTTCTCTTTCTACTACTATTGGTAAAAAAAGGGTAGATTTCTCTTACATTAACGAAACAGGTAAACAAAACAAAATAACAAGCCTCGTCTTTTTGTGTAGGGTATTTTATAACATGGTGTAACAGAATGCACTAAAAACTGTCAGTCTCTGCAGTGCAAGCAGAAGTAACTTTTATGCATAGTTTATAGTACATCTTAGAGGTAACATCTATAGATACGGTGTGGGAGTGGTGGGAGGTTTGAACTGAGGAAACCACTTTTGAAATTTGGTTTTTTTTTGTGTGTGTGTAATTTTTTTTAAAGAGTTTCAGAGAATTGAAAGAGGAACCTGCACTGAGCAGCTAGTCCTAACTTGTACAAAACTTTCCCCACATCATGTGATGAAACGTCTTTTATCAGTGCACTCTTATCTTTGGTATCTGAGATGTTAGAGCACTATGCCTTTGCTCACCTGCATGGCTGGATGGATGGTACTAGAAGGGATTGTAACAACTTATTTTGCCTTTCCAGGCTCTTTTATGAAAATGTAACGTACAACCTTTACTAAACCCAATCCTCAAGAAAACAAACTTATTTTTAAGCTTAAAACTCTGCTTTTCTTTTCTTCCTCTCTCCCTCTCTGTATATATGTATGACAATGCGGCAAAGCGAGGCAGAGAAACAAAACACAGAAAAAGAAAGGATACTAAAGCTGCTCTCCTGGAGTTTACATTGCCTTTATGTTTTTATAAAAGACTTTCTGAGGTGTTAAAATAAAAAGGACTTGGACCTGTTTCCTTCAGTTCCTTGACTGAGTTTCAAAACACGGGCTTTTTCCATCATTCGCTTGCCAAACCACATTAAACCTCCCTGCGGGCTGTAATGCTCAGCGACAACCACGGGCATCAGCGAGTCCATCTCGCACGCCCCGCTGGGCCTCTCCACTGCCTGGGTGATGCTGCACAGGGAGGCAGGCTGGCCACCACGCACACATACGTGTAGAAACCATGCCCCGGCCCCGGGTGATTTCAGCAGAGCCGGGGAGAGCATAGGCTTGGCAGGTCTGTGGGAAAACCCTGAGGCGGCCCCGAGCCCCTGAACTTCCCGTGAGCAAGCACGAGCCACAGGTCCCGAAACAGAGCCGGGAACTAAGTAGTGGCAAACATTAAATGACCTCCTCTATTCTCAGAAAGAGAAGCGAGAAAGTAGTTGGTGCTGATCTTCCTTCACGGCGGGCAGGGGGACGGGTTGTGTTTTCAAAAGCACCGTCCCGTCTCTACTCCCAGAAAGCTGAGGGCATCCTTGGGGTTTCAGAAAAGAAGGTGGCTGCTGTGGGGGCTGCGACTACATTTCAGCCACTGCCAAAGCATCAGGTGCCTGCCAGTGAAGGAGCTCCCAGTGTCAATTCTCCTTTGAGATCTATGGCACTACAAGAGGGTGAAAAAGGGAACCAAAACCTTTCGATAGGGAGGCCCTCACGAGAGCCCAAGTTTCAATCTTGCCATTTTCTACCAAGTCTCATTTCTCATCAGATATTTCCATGTATTATGCATTTCTTTGCGGCCAACAAGTTGTATTTTTATGTTATATTGATGCTAATAGATTAATCAGCTCCAGGGAAAGTTTTTGGTCACTGGAATGTGCTTTTCTGCACTGTTAGCTCACAAGAAGGCTCCCTGGTGCAGATTCAGTGTGTGTTAGCTGACGGCTTCTCACTGGCTCCAAGGACGGTTCAGCAGCCAGGACCATTGCGAGTAGGCAGGCTGCATGCCATCGCCCTGCTGAAGAAGCCTGATAGCATGGGCAGAGGCTGTCCCTGGCCAGCCGACCTCCACAGCAGAGAATGTCCCCAAGTGCATGTGGTTTATTAGTACCAAGCGACACTTGGAGTACCAGCTAAGGGCCCTCTCCACCTTCAGTTAGAGCAGCTGCTTTTCTGGGGACAGGAGAATGTGTTTTCAAGAAAAAAAGGGATTCTTCAGTGATATTAGAATTTCCTTTGGTGTTTCTCCAAGACCTAATTCTGTACCTGGGTAGCAAAGGGCCAGGCTTACCAACAGGCTCCCCTCTCTGCTGGGCTGTGCCGTCATCTGGCGCTGCTTGTGTCAATGGCCCAAAGCAACAGCTGGGACAACCTGGTGTGTATCCTGTAGCTGAGCACTTTAAGGATCCAGAAAAAAAAGCAAAGGAGAAGCTCCGTGTCCTTAGACAAATCCACTGAACACAGGTAGGGTCAAACATCACATACAGACATAGGATATTATTTTTTTAATTAAGCAGCCGAAGTTGTAGAAATTTATTTGCAATAGGCTACAGGCCAAAGCTCTTGGGTGTCCTGATGGGGAAGCAGGAGACCCCAGGTTGATGCTCCTGCCACTGCGGAGGCTCAGGATGTCAGAGGCCTGAGTCAATCACTGCTTGTCCTCATCTTGCTGGATCTTGAACGGGTGGTTTCTGTGAGGAGTCACACTTGTGGTGCCTGAATACACTCCTCACACCTCAGCGCATTTGCCCAGTTTGTTTAGGGGTACTTGAAGGGTTTTGTTATTTCCGTATTGTTTGCTCTCACAGCTTTCTATCCCAAGCACATCGCTGCCACATTTACTATCCTCGTTATGTGATTGATGATACAGTCCTGTAGTTACAGCCTTCAGCCCATGGAAATTCTGCCTCATTTGTTGATGCAGTTGAATTGTTTACTGGATGTGACACAAAGCTTCCTGCAATACAATAGTACCGATCCTTCAGCGACACGGCCTATTTTGGCAGGTCTGTATCAGTGTGTGCCCTGGCTGTACCATTTCCAACACTTACTTTCTTTCATCAGACTTCTCAGATGCCTAAATTATGTCAGATTCCCAGCTGAAAACCAGGGCAATCAGCCTCAGCGTTTTTACACTTTTTACATATCTGTAGAGACACAAATACCTGTTTTTTTCTGGCTGTTTTATGTGATCTGCTTCATACACTACACACGTAAAAACTGTTTGTGTGGTTCCTTCCTGGACTTTATTAATACCTTTTCCTGTCCTTTTTTCTAAGAATACAGAGGATTTAATAACATTTCCACCCTTAAGTATGTGTCACCCTGAACTATATGCTTTTTTGTGCCAGTTGGTTTTCTCAGTCTTTAGTTTAAAACCTATAACCTTAACTTCCAGTAACAGAAGCCTTGCCCTGTTTTGGCTTAGGTCAAGCCATGTTTTCCTGAATAGGCACAATCTGCACCAAACATTTCCTTTATTCTTAGTACATTTATATCATTTTCCTATGCAACTATTTTCAAGTTACACGCTGAAGCTGCAGGAATGCAATAATATTTCAGAGCACGTCACTTAGAGGTCTCTAGGGCTCCTAACAACCCAAATTTTGCCTCCAAAGAAGCGTCTCCTACTGCTTTATTGTTATTAGTATCTTATCGGAGCATAATTGTACCAGTCTTCAAAACTACCTTAGAGTTTGTCTTTACGTATCCCATGAGTTTCACAGTCTTCATCTCCAACGGGCAGTTTTCGCACAAACTGAAATACCTATAAAGCCCATAATCAGCTCCCCAAGGGCTAGAATTTCTCTCTTTTTTATCAGGCGATACATTAATCTGTGCCACTGAGGACCTCCCATCTGCAGGAGCTCTTTCTCCAGCTTGCCGTCCCTCTGTCAGTAAGTATCTGTTCTGCTCAGAAAGGCAGGGACTGTTCATCCATGGTGAGACTGCTCCTTTATGGTGTGCTTGCAAGTTTCTTCAGCGTATTTCTTTTCTGCTGGATTATTGCATTTGGTTTACTGCGTTTGTAGGTTTTAGTGGAATGGGAGGAGTTTAATTTCCTTTTCCTTTTAAACCATTCAGGTGAAGGGAAGAGTGTCTGTTTTGTCATTTTCAAGTGCCAGAGGGCAAGAATACTGTGGGTTTTTTCCCCATACCTGAGTTTGCACCGCAGTCAAGTTCCTCTCTGTCCTGTAGACTCATTTTGAGAGCTCATGCCACCCTCAGGGGCCCCCTTCGTGCCCTGACAAAGCCATATATTTCTCTTGAGGTTAGAACCCAGCCTCAGCTAGACCTCAGCTAAACCTCAATAGTTTGATCCGCAGCCAGGAGATGATTAATTAAGGGCACTTAATTAGCTGTCACAGTGTGTGCCACCTCACTGAAGACCAACTCACACCAATCCTTATGTATATAGCTACGTTTGGAATCACCTAAAGCTTGCATTTAAATCCGTGGATTTGTTTTATGATAAAACATTAAAAGTTCTCAGTTCTCCAGTCTAGGGGTTAAGCTAACCAAATTTTTAAAAACTAATGCAGTTTTGTGTATTTGTCCTTGTCACTGCATTTCACAGACTTAGCATACTTTACCAGGTGGTTGAGTTCTAGGTGTCACCTTAAAAGGAAGTTCTCTTTAAGACGGGCTGAGCTCTGGAGCCCACATATTTCTCTATAGTCTTTTGGACCTAACGAAACTCAAACTTTAAATGTTGTCTGAGCACTTTTTACATTAGGACTTGGAGCTCCTTTACTGTAGGATTGCTTTCCTTTCATTTAAAGGTTTATCCTACTAACACTTAATGTCCAAACAGATGAAATTTCACTTGTAGTGATGAAAAAAAGTTTAAAAACAGACGAATGTCATCAATTATAGCTATACTGTGAAACAATAAAATAATATTGTATATTATTATATATGATCATACAATATAATACCATAAGATATATAGTATCGTGCACATATATATGTAAACACACACATATATATACGATGAATCAGTAACACAGGCTAAAACATCATTTGATAAAAAAGAGAGAAATTCTAGTGCTTGGGGTGTTGATTATGGGGTTTATAGGTAATTCAGTTTGTGGTACCAGTGAAAAAAATATTTATAGCATACATATATAAATTATGTTTAATGTATAATAGGTAATATATAATATTGTATCAGCATATTGTCATAATAATATCATCTCATACATAATATTCATTTTACAAGTTGGATAAATAAGAATGCTTACCTGTCCTCATGATGGCTTCCCACCTCTCCTTTACTTTGCTGGTGCACCCCGTCCTGAGGCGCTGCCTGCATCAGAATCACACTAAGGCTGCTCTCGCCTCATACCGGCCTGTGCTGGTGGCATGTGGTCCCCATTCAACATAACTCAGCTGTGTTTATTTACCTTAAGCATGTGGGCAAGCAGGCAACTCGTGGCAGAGACAAAGTAGGGCATAAGGTGGTAGTATATTGGCTGCAGTATAGCATGTCCTATGGTATAGTAATGAATACACTTTCTCACATGGTAACCTGGAGCTGTGTTGCAAAACTTTATCCCAGAGGGGTAAGCCAGCTCCTTTGTCCCTATGAGTGAAATCAAATACATAGAGTTGCTGATGAGATATGGATTTGCACCTTCACTTGTATTGCAAGAATGTGTTTGCTTCCCCATATGTTTACAAATAGCAGATCACAGATGTACGTACTAGAAGGGATTGTGAGATACAGACTTTTTACAAATGGAATATCCAGAACTAGCTCTATTAAGTTGGAGCTAAATGCCAAGGTCATAAAAATTATAGTTAAGACACTGATTTTTAGTGCACAGGTCAATAAATAACACCCTTCAGAGCACAGCATCTTCACTTTCATTATTTTTTCTGAAGATGGGAAGATTCCAGTAATGATTTGCAGAGCAGCGATGATCCAGATATCTCAGGGCATTTTGCTAGCACCGAAGAGGAACTCCAGTAAAGCCAATAACAAGCTGTTGCAATGTATTGTCTGTTGATAAGAGCAGAGACTAGCTCCCCCAACAAAACCAGCTGCAGAACACATTTGACTTCTGCCTGTGATTATTTCACAGGTAACATTCACATAATAATATGTCAGCATATATCTTACCTATAATTAGGGCACTTACATACTTCTCAGTGCAGAAGGAGTATGTTAGACAAGGATAGAGTCCAATTTTTGTCTTATTTATGCATTTAAGTTACCTAAGGGCAGTGAGGACTTGAGAGGAAGACCAAAGCCTGAAGACGAGGCACTTGCAGTTTGGTTCAGCTGAAGAGCTGAACTTTGGCCTACTGTCTCACCCGCACTCGAGGACTTTCAGAAGAATGAAACAACAGCAGATGTGGTTTCAGGGTGCTATTCCTGCTGTATCTCTTTGTATTAGTGTGGTAGCTCAAGCAGTCACAAAAAGCCTGAACAAGAGGTGAAGTTTTTGTTAGAAATCTTTTTCTTTTTTTCCCATTTTATAATCTCCACTTCTCGTATGTTACCGGTCATACCTCTAACTGGTATCAAATTGCCAAACTGAAGAGAAGTCAGGACAAAAGTGCTAAGTCAGGGAGAAAATAATAATTATATTGGCTCTTTCTTTTTCCTTTGTGTGCAGATATTGCACTGCTTTTAAAACTAGGTCATACAGTATATCTGCTCCTGTAGTTAGCAATTTCTGAGGTTCCTGTTACCTGTGCACTGTGCCTTTGGTACATCTGCTCAGCACTGTTCAGGCACATGTGAATTTATACTGTGCCCTGTGCCAGCCACAAGTAGCACAGCTGCAGTTATCGATGCTCAACATAAGCCGTGAGCTTTTGCAGAGAAGCCAACTTTCAGTTGTTTCAGCATGTGAAAGAAGTGAGTTTGCATGAGCTCGGGCAGGGTGAGCTGGCTTCTCCCTACCAAGCAGAGAGCTCGGAGGTGCCGTGCACACAGCACACAGAGCTGCCGCAGACTTCACTGGGAGTTGCATGAATACCAGACCTGCAGGACTGGTGCCGAGATAAATGAACCCTGGTCCTGGATGTGGGTCAAGGCAATCCCATGCACAAATATAGCCTGGGCAGAGAGTGGATCGAGAGCAGCCCTGAGGAAAGGGACCTGGGGGTGTTGGTAGATGAGAGGCTCAACATGAGCTGTCAATGTGTGCTTGCAGCACAGAAAGCCAACCGCATCCTGGGCTGCATCAAAAGCAGCATGGCCAGCAGGTCAAGGGAGGTGATTCTGCCCCTCTACTCCACTCTTGTGAGACCCCACCTGGAATACTGTGTCCAGTTCTGGAGCCCCCAGCATAAGAAGGACAGGGACCTGTTGGAGTGGGTCCAGAGGAGGGCCACGAAGATGATTGGAGGGCTGGAGCACCTCTGCTATGAGGACAGGCTGAGAGAGTTGGGGTTGTTCAGCCTGGAGAAGGCTCCAGGGAGACCTTATAGCAGCCTTCCAGTATCTGAAAGGGGCCTACAAGAAAGCTGGAGAGGGACTTTTTACAAGGACACATAGTGATAGGATGAGGGGTAATGGCTTCAAACTGGAAGACGGTAGATTTAGATTAGATCTCAGGAAAAAATTTTTCACTGTGTGGGTAGTGAGGCACTGGAACAGGTTGCCCAGGGAAGCTGTTGGATGCCCCATCCCTGGAAGTGTTCAAGGCCAGGTTGGATGAGGTTTTGAGCAATCTGGTCTAGTAGGCGGCGTCCCTGCCCATGGCAAGGGAGTTGGAATGAGATGATCTTTAAGGTCCCTTCCAACCTAAACCATTTTATGATTCTATGATTCTATGCCACTTGTGCTCCATAGCAGTACTGCATGTGCCCTAAGTTGCTCCTCTCAAGACAGACGCAGGCGATACACGGCTGTCCTGGTTACACATGCCCTGATTATGATACAACTATAAATAAAAGGCAGAATTAGCCAGGGTACCCTGTGACTGTAGATTGAATACTATTGACTGCTGATAGCAATGTTGAAAAAATGAAGAAACTTTCACTAGCAGAGAATCACAACCACTTGTAAGACCCTATACATAGGCAACTGAACATCACTCAGGAAAAATACAGTGATATATAGCTCAGTGGTACAGATACGATTCAGGGTTTGGACTTAGAGCTGTGACAATAAGCAGTAAGAGAAACTGTGCAAAGGAAAGAGTTGTGACAGTGCAAGGTTTCTTACGGAGGTCACCCAAGGTGAGCCCCAACCACTGCTCCCTTCAGGCAAGGCTGGGAAGCATTGTCCAAAGTGCTAGGGAATGAGGAGACACCCACTGAGCTGACACATTTCTCACTGCCTTGGATTGCATACATCATTCCCTACTGGTCCTTCATCAGCCCGGGCACACCTCTCCTGCTGAAATACATGTGGTCACCTATTTTCAGCGGGTATTGACAGGGGGCCCAGGGGAATGAGCAGACACACTATCAGTTCCAGCCATACAAAAGCACTTCCAGCAGCCCATTTTTTGTATCAAAGCCTTCCAGTCAGAGGCACAGTTTGACAGGAAGCAAGGCTTATTCTTTCTGTACATCTAGCTCTTCTTGCCCTTTCAGGAGCAGAGAATCAGGTATGTGAGAAAGCTGTCCAACGCACATCACTGTAGCTCCTACAGAGTCCCTGGTCTCATGTGTTTTTCAGCCAAGACTGTTTACACTAGTGCTAATGTGAGAATCACTTCTGACTGCTGTGTGAGCCAGGAGAACGCCCAGTCTGCCAGGAGTTCACCACCAGTACATTGCAGAAGGCATCTGGGTGAAAGCAGAAGAGTTGGTCCTGTAGGTGGGCTGCCAAAAAACGCTAAATGAGATATGCTGAGCAAGTACAGCAGCAGGACTAACAGAAGACAAAATATTTTTTATTCTGAGTCCTAGCTGTGGCATCTTTTCTACGCAGTTTTATGATCACGTAAAACTTACTGTACGTTTTGACACACAGGTGGAAGAAGATGGGTAAAGGTAAAACTATACATTTAGTCCTATTCTGTGCCAATTCATTTTCACATGAAAGCTGGCCTGGTCATTTTAAAGTGGCAGCTGAGCAGTCCAAGTGTGAAAGGGGACAATTACGTTTTAGTGGAGTATTTCAGATTTTGACAGAATCCAGGCAATTACTAGCCTCCAGGAAACCAGGATCTGAATCAACAGGATGTTTAAAATGGGCTGGATTCAGCTTCAAACACCTGCATTTACAATGGAAATGACTATACATGAGCCTGCTACAGTCACTGGAGATCCACCCAGTTCAGGCCGTGGTATCCACACTTTCCAATTCACCCTAAAATAGACACTTAGATTTCTACAGATGCTAAATCCAGAGCTGTAGCAAAGACCAGGCAAGAAAGGTGCCAGCTATACCCAAATCCTGCTACTTAATTCTACAGCTCTGGAAAAAGAGTTGCATATTTATATAGATCTTACTTAACAAGAGGAACAATAATTCATCCTGTATTTACAAGTCACCAGTTGTTACGGATCCAGCATGGGCTTTCAGGGACATATATATTTATCTAGGAAGTAGTAAGGTTTTGTACATACTGAGACCAATTAGTGGAAGTAGTGGAAGAAGGCCTGTCTGAAGACGACCTACGTGCTCAGCCAAGTTCTTTGATTCACGCCTAACAATACTGTTTCCAGTTTCTGGCCCCAGTACGTTACATGAATGTTAGAATTATCCTACATTCTTTGCTCAAAACATTTCCCAAATACCATGTCAAATTATCCTTTTAGCCACACCTGCAAATCTTGGTTGACTGTCCTCTTTATGGACTCCATCATACGTTAAATCCATCAACAGCTACAGACTGTCATATCCTTAGTGCAAGCGCAAGAAAAAACAATGTGTGAGCTTCTTTGCCTTTTTTTTTTTTTAATCTCTAAAGATAATCTTAAAAAACACACATGCAGCTCTACCTCAATTCCTCTGTGGACTGAACAGGAGAGGAAACATTCAAAAAGTTTCACAGAAAAGAGAGATGAAAAGATCAAAAGTACAGATTTCAAAGAGAATATATATATATATGTTTGCTTTAAAATGCCAATCAGACCATACAGATTCAATATAAGACCATCAAGTTTTCTGAAGACTGAGGGATTCTCTGTTGGGAATCTGTCATATTGTCTGCTACAAACACCTTGTGCCAACAGTTACTTCTTTTCCTGGCATTTTAGGTCAGAAGGGAAATGACCAACCACACTTTTTCCTCTGACTTTCACAACAGCTATGTGGGGCAATTACTTGTAGGAGGAAGTAATTGCAGACCAGAACCCATTGTCTATCAATCCTGGACATAAACAATATTTGAAAGATTTAAAGTTATAAAGGAAATCTGTTCATGTGTTATTTAAATTTAGACTTGATCGGGCACTTTCTGTGGTCAAAGTTCTATAAAAACATAACTCTTCACCATCTTGCCGTAACTCAAGGACAAGCTACCTGCAGGAGGGCCCTCTGGCACAGGAGGGCTCCACACTACCCAGGATGTCTGCCAGAATGGTTAAAAGGAGCTTTGCAAGCTGTTTGTCCACGGCCGTGCACCATCTGACAAAAACTGTGGTCTAACGAAGTCAAGGTTCCCCGCCAGGCATCAGCAATATTTCAGTAACTGCTTGCATGCACGCTCTTCCTCCATGATGTGTGCAAGAAAGCATTATTTCACCAAGAGGCAAGTTACCTTGTGCTGTTGGGAAATAAGAGCATGCACGTAGGCAGTGACCGCAGAAGAGTGTAAGCCCTGTAGAAAGAATTCCTGAGCTCTTATGTGAATCCTTAAAAGGGGTTGCCTGAGCTTTGCTAATCCTTTTAAAAATACCGGACTTGAAAAAATTAAGCTTACAAAGTCTGTGTATGTAGGAAAGACCAACATATATATATATGTATAATATTCTAGCTATTAGCCCATAAACTGGAACCTCTTTAAATCCAGTCGAGGATGCTGCCTTTGACTGAAATTTAAACTAGCCTAGAAAATCTATCAGTGGAGTTATACAAGTTGGGTTTCTATTGACCTAAGCTTTTGCTCACAGAATTTTTTAAAGCTGACTGTCTTGCACACCAATAAAGAAAAGTGTAAACTGCTTCATTTTGTAATGTAACTAGCATGTAAAGTCATAGAATCATAATTCAGATGCAGAGAGGTTTTTGTCACTACTGGCCCACAGCCTTACTATTTCCATAAACCTGACTACTGCAGAAATGAACTTTTTAAAGACCGCATTGACTAGTTTCACTCGGAACGGGGTTATTGACACAGATGATAGTGGCTGTGTTTATGCAAACCTTATCTAAATTAGGATGAACGTTGCTAACACCAGCACAGAATTCTGACTTCGCTAATTTATGGTTAGCAAAGGCGAAGGTTCAATTGAACTAAAATTCAACTATCAGCAAAACTGCATAGTCCAGGACAGACACAGGAAATGTAAAGGTAGCTATGTACTGTTAATTTTACTACTTAGATAGTTCTGAAGAATCGTCACAGTATTTTCTTTTGATGTGTCTTTGCCTTTTACCTGTATATTTATATTTCACACTTAGTAAGTCTTCTTTGGTTGAGGGTGGGAAACTGCCCACTTGCACTCTCTCAGGCTGGAGAAGAGAAGCACTCTCAGGCAGAAATGATAGAATTCTTTTTCTTAACTTTTGAATAAAGCTGCTTTCATCTAGATTGATATAGCTAACAAGCTCAACAGGCACGTACCCCTCCACCACACTAAAGCTGATAATGCTTCTACATTTTCTTACTGAAAAAATAGAGGGTTTTTTTTACCTCTCACTCTGAAGTCCTTGCGGAGAGAAGACATGCTTGTTTTACCTTGCCCTGACTATTTGAGGTCAGAGCTATAACCACCATATGGTTTACTTTGACTAGGTGTACTGAGATAAAGACTGAAGTTTGTCTCCACAAGAGTTTTTGATTAATATAGTGATTATAATGTAACCCTTTCATTGTAAAAAAAAAAAAAGCCATCTTTTGCAGTGAAGGCATACGTATGGTTTTCTTATGTCCTTTATCTGAATAAATTTTGGTGAAAAATAAGAAATAAAGAACAGTTTTACTTTTCTAAACCTTAATGACATAGAATGTCAGAAATATTGCAGCTAGTTAGATGTTTTCAGTTTTGTTTTGTTTGCTCGGAAATACTTGTACGCGCAAGTGCACAGAGGGTAGAAGTCTCATTTCCCAAATGTATTTATTCTTAAAAGAAGATAAGCTAAAGCCTAGTGTGAAATAATGCCTTTGTGATAACATAACTACAGGCTCAGCAGCAGCTTCTGATTTTTGCAATAGTGATACTCAAAACAAAACAACAGAAACAAAAAAAAGAAATCAGCAAAAAGAACAGGGAAGGCCCAATAAAACGAAGTTTCTTAGAAGACTTAAGTTCAGATCTTGACCGAGCAAACAAAACCCTTGGCTTTTAGAGATGTAGAGATGTAACCCTACAAGCTAAAATTTGCATGAAAGTTTATTGCAAGAGTGAGAAAGAACCATCCAGACAAAACCTGCAGCTTCTTTCGGTAAAGCCCGTGTTCAGTTTAAGGAACACGCGATCAGAGATGCACTCATTTACATTCCTCAGTTTGGTGAACTTGAACATTTGCAGAAGTGTTTCTCTGAATCGCATCAATGATGCTTTAGGAACAATAACTGAGATGTGTTACAAAAGGGCACTTTTTCTTCTTGTTCTTCTGTTAAAACCCCTTATTCTATCTAAATATCAAAGTATTTGTCACTTTTCCCACAACTGTAGATGACTGGCTGCTGGCTCCTTGCCTTCCTGGCTCCTTCTTCACCTCACACTCAGTCTACAATAGAAATTAAATGTCTCTTTTCTGTGCTTGTCTAACTTTCTTTCATCTCACTAGCAATTCAGACAGTCCAGGAGGGGTTGAATCCCCAGCAGGAACAGTGCACACTGAGGATCCTTAAGTTTTCAGCAATTTTAGCTACATTTAGGCAGACATAAACTATCCTAACACTTTAGCTGTTGTTTTTGCTTTGTAATAGTATTAAACTGAGCAAGTAAAAAATAATTTAAAAAAATTTCAAAAAATGCAATCTTTCAAGAAAAAAAATACATTCTTCAGCCACATTTGCATTGATTAAAAACTGTTAATATGACTTCTTTAAGTGCCTACAATAAAATCCATGCTTTCATTTTGCTTCATTTGGAATCTGCAATTGAGTTGAAATTGCATTTCAGTTTGGTTTTCCTGTAATCTGAAATATGCCATCCTACATTCTTCAGCTGGAAGGGTGTCTTTCCAAAAGTGTAACAATATCAAAAAATTTATGAAATAAGTCGTTTTTATTCTACACAACAGTGCTTTGACAGGTAGTAAACCAAAAATTATGAAACAGAATAGGTTTTGGAAGGCTTTCTGCTGCATGTTTTGAGATTTATTTTTCCATCTCAAATCACAAAACAAATCACAAAACTTTTTATAAAATGGTAATTCTGGTTTTCATTTGGCTCACATGCTTTTCAGTCTTTTTCACAGGTGCACTTGACATTGACAACAGGAAGAGAACAGATGTAAGAGAGGAAACACATCAGTTTTATTTAGTAGCCCCCTAAAAAGAAAGTAGACGCATCTCTTTTGTTACTCTTCCATGGCCAAGAAATAAGAAAATCCTCTTCTGATTTTTTACTGTTTGATTTTCAGTATACCCTTTAATGTTTTATTTGTCATCTTTTGTCAGTTGAAGGGAAAGGAATCACCATTCCTGTCAAAAAGGCACTAAACAGCTGTCTCCTTTGCTTACGGTTACAGCTGTGATGAAAACCTAGTGTTACTGAATTTCCAAGTGAGCTTTCTGTGCAGAGTGCCATGAGGCAGTGGGTACAAAGAGAAGCAAAAAAATCCTACCTGGATTTAGCGAGGATTACTCCAGAGGCTGTAGGTGCTCTTAGTACCTAATATAAAACTAAAATACATCCATCCACTAAATATTTCAGAAATGAGGCAAGCAGAAATGCTTAACATTTCTCTTTCTATGTCAGATGCTTGAGGACTGATTTAAATGGCAACAAGACTGGATCTTCTCACTTGAAGAATCCATATTGAGTTTTTGTTTCTGTCTACCTGTATGTCCATCTGTCTGTTGTAGATTAAATATAGCTCTCCCCAAAATAAAAGCAAAACCATGTCTTTTTAACAAGGATATTTATGTAACAGAACTATATCTTTATAGATTATGCATATGAAACCTTAGTTGAAGACTGATGTTCTAAAATTACCCTGCAGTAAAGTTTCTCTTGCAGAGGATACGTGCAAGCTCCACTGATTTAAATTGTGTTGGAAACCTGAAATTGAAAGGAAGCAACTCATAAAATGTAAGGGGAATCTAATTCTAATCCTCATAAAGATTACTTTCTCGCTTGATTTATGACATTTTCAAGTTAGACCACAAGAGACAGACAGAGACTGTGGTTGCAGTGGGGGAAGGACACGAAGTTACCCTGAACAAGATGAAAATATAAATACAGCGTTAACTAAACCCAAGTAGACGCAATAATGGGAGAGGTAATGTACATTGAAATTCTACGTTGTGGTTCCAGCAGCTTAACCTGCGCATCTAAAAAGCAAAGCATCACAAGTAAGGGTGACTCAGAGCAGGAATTTCTGCTGGCTCTGGCTTTTCTGGACAAGGAATTCAGGATTAGAGCCCCAGAAGGATTTGGCTAAATGAAAGGCAAAATTGGAAAGAGGTTTTTCTGTACTTCACATTTCCCCAAGAGGATATTTGCACTCAAGGATGACTTGCAACAACAGTCTTGTGTGCTTTGCATGCCTCCTCCTCCCCTGCAGAAGACACTAGGGAACAATCGCATCTTTCTTCTTTTGCTCCTTGTGATGGACATCTTCCTTTTTGAAAACCATGCCAAGGGGACCTACCCTTTTTGGAGAGCTCTTGTAGGAACCTAACCACAAAGCCTGGTGCCTTTCAACCCCTATTCAAGAGGTGCCTGAATCTGGGAGGCACTACTGAAGGTAGTGTCCCACAAGTGCATAAAATCTGCCTGTAGCCAGGCCACGAATCCTGACACAGTTTTGTGTACTGCAGCATCTATGCGTGCATTTTTTTTATCACCTTCTTACCAGGATGTGTTCTCAGAAAAAACAAGTTTAGAAGAAAATATGTTTGTGATTAGCCCTAACACAAAAACAAATGTAAGAGGTATTCGATAGCTTTATGACCAGTGTGACAGATTTAATTGAAAATTTCACCTATACTCCTACCTCCCAAGTATATACACTTTCTGTAGGAATAGTATCTAGTATCCCGTACTTTGTGACAGCAAAGATCTTTCACTTGCAAAGGTGCATTATTAGAGCTCTATAGATACTTTGATATAGATAAAAATTTTCTATTTCTTTTGGGAAGTTTAGGGCTGTGTTATGGTTCGAGAAACCCACGACAATTTATTGTCATTTAGACAATTATTCTATTACCCGATGACCCCTCCCCACCCAGGAAGGGGAATCAGGAAAAAACAAGGAAACCCAGGGGTTGAAATATAGACACTTAATAGACTAAGACTAGATCATTATCATTAACAACACTAAAGAACCAATAGTGATCCCAATACCAATACCAAGTATACAAAGATTATGCTTAGCCAACTACATCAGTAGGAAGCTGTGCACTCCCAGCAGTGGACAGCAAACGTCGGACACAGCGAGCGCTACAGCTTTGGGAGGAAGGGAAGGCCTCAGGGGTCCAGCACTAGGGCAAGAAGTTCTCAGGACTGCAGCTATCAAGACAGAGAGAGCACTTTGCAGCAAGCTTTCTAATTTATATTGGATATGACATTCATGGTATGAAATAATCCTGTTGGCCAGCTTGGGTCAAGTGCCTGGGTCTCACTCCTCCTCATCCCTGGACGTGGCACGCTCAAAAACACTGAGACCTTGAAACCCACACACCATAGCTGGCTATAAAGTAAATATTTTCACAAATTCAGACACTAGAGTCTTCTAAAAGTACAGCTTTCCCAAGCATTAGAAGAGAAATTAGTCCTTCATCGCTCAAACCAGGACAGGCTGTTAGGCACAAAGGGGTGCCATTTGGGAAGGATTTTTGAGGCAATGGAGTTCATGAATAGGTATTTACTATGGTAAGTCATAGATAGAAGAATTAAAATAAGATAGCATTAAGGTTTTTTTCCAAGAGTTTTGTGTCAGTGAGTGCATTTTCAAGTTCCCCTGAAAACTGAAGAGTTAGTTTCATTCTTGATACAGCTCCACTGACAAGAACAGAATTTCATCTGCAATGGATTTGGCTCAAAGGGTTTTTTGCAGTTGTGATCATGTGATGTGCTCATTACTTGGAACATGTTTTCTCTGTGTCACGTGCATTATATATTAGGAACACATCTCTGACTTCTTTGCAACTCCTATTTTCTTGTGCCTTTTTCTGGGCTTCCGACAGCTCGCCTAGAAGCTCCTGAAAGACTGGCAACAGTAGTTAACATCACTTGTTTGATACTGACTCTCACTACTTCTGAATATTTTTAGCTGACATTTGAAGCACTATGTCAAATACATCAGATCAAGAAACAACGGAAATGAGCCCCCACAGAGCTTCTTGCTGCTGTAGTTGTGCTTTTTCTGGATCTGCACTCAGTTTATTTTGAGAGTTGAGTATCTCTACTGCACTACTGCCTTCAGCAGAGACTTCACCTTTGCCAAGACTCAGGAACCAGCAACAGTTATTTTGTGAAAGGTCTAGCAAGTTACTCAGTAAAAGCCTCCGTCAGAAATGACAGTTTTTGTCAGAATAGTTATTTCCAGCTACAGTTAGCTAGCACTGAGGGCTGACCTCTCTGAGGAACCGACCTGTTCCACTGCTCACAGGCTATGACCACACAATTAAATTAAAGGTCTTATTTAACTAGATCTGAGGTTAAGCAACACCAATTGGCTGGCACCTACATTTTTTTAATCTAACCTCCTACAGCACGTGTATCTCACAAAGAGACGCTTAGATTAAGCAGTATATGCAGGTGATCAGAGTCCACAAGTAGGAGTGTGTGCCTGAACCCCTCTTTTATTCAACAGCACAGATGTGCCCAGAGTTATCGGCTGGCTTGGCCTGACACCCTTGTCGGGCCCCTATTGCCACTCTTCACAGAACCTACTGTCACTCTGTCCCCTGCCTTTCTGGTCATTCATTGCCATTTCTTCGCTTTTTTCGACCCTGTCCTTTTGTGAAACTGCATCCTTGTACGTGCCACTTAATGAAAGTAAACGTGCGTGCCTGTAGCACGGTGAGGCATGGTTCTTGCTTGCAGCTGCTAAATGCTGCCACGCTGTATAAAATAAATAAGCTATTGTGTCTGCCAAGAAAGATCTATATAGACCAGACAGTGAAAGCATGGTTTTGCTTTGCAGACTGCAAAACTGAAACTAATTTTGCAGAATTACAGGTGATGCCAGTAAGACAGCTGCAAACAGAAGATTTTTTAATAACTTACATCTTGCAGAAATTGAAACTTAATAGCTTTTCTTTTTGTTAGAAGAGGGCTTGTTACTTCTTTAGCCTGGTCCCTTCAGTCTGTAAACCAGTCCAAGCAACTGCAATCTGTCCCTGGTTCTCGATTATATTATGTTTACATCATGAATATACCAAGAATATTTGATTGCATGTTGTCCTTTCCTCAACTGAAAAAAAAAATTAAAAAATATCCAGCACTTACTTGGAATGGATTGCTGTTTAGTTGGAGGGGCAGGAGGGGGAAGTTAGAAAATATTGTGTATTACAAGAAGCAATGTCATGACATCTACAGTAGATAGGATGGATTTAGCTCATGGAGATCCTATGGCATAGTGTTGTCACGCAGCCATCAATTTAATTTCAATTTGTGATATGTGATTTTCTTTATGTTACAATAACATAAGAGGTGTGATAACACATAGACTGCAAAAAGTATCAGAAAGCCATTCACCAAGAAAAAAGTAGCTGTTCAAAGCTAGGAAGAAGTGAGACTGGTAAAACATTACCATGATTCAGAGGAAGGAAGGAAGGAGGCTTCAGGAGATAATTTTAATGGATTCCATTCATTCAGAGATAAAGTGTCAAACTACATAGGGCTCTTTCTTAGTTTGATTCATAGATGATGTTCTTAATTTCTGTTTTGACATACTGCTTTTCGCTCTTGACTTTGTCCTCTAGGTTTTTAACCCAAGTGTTCATGATATGATCCAGCCGGCTTATAGGGATCAACAACCCCCTTGTGAATAATGGTTAAAAACGAATCCCACCTGGACGTTGAAACACTGGCAATGCTCCAGAATAAAGCTATCTCCATCACCCTCCCAGTTGTGTATTCACTGGTGGCTATGATCAGTATCCCTGGCAACTTGTTCTCCCTTTGGGTACTCTGCTGGCACATCAAACCCAAAACACCTTCTGTTATCTTCATGATCAACCTGAGCATCACAGATCTCATGCTGGCCAGCTGCTTTCCCTTCCAGATTTCTTATCACATCCAAAGCAATCACTGGAGATTTGGCAAGACTCTTTGCAGCCTCGTGACCGTGATGTTCTACTCCAACATGTATTCTTCCATACTGACCATGACCTGTATCAGCATCGAGCGGTACATGGGTGTGGTATTTCCCATGAAGTTGATCAAGTGGAGAAGAAAACGATATGCCCTGGCTGCCTGCCTAGGTATGTGGATTTTCTTGCTACTAGCCTTCTACCCACTAGAAAGCACAGATCTGACCTACGAAGTGAAAGAATTGGGGATTATAACCTGTTTTGACGTCCTCAAATGGGATATGCTGCCCAACTTTGCAGCCTGGGTAGCCTTTCTCCTCACGCTGTTTGTCGTGCTCTTCCTGATCCCTTTTGTTGTAACAGTTGGATGCTATATTGGCACCATTCGGAAGCTTATTCAGACATCAAACAGATATGGTAACAGGCAGAAGACAAGGTCCATATACCTGGCAGTAATAGTCCTTCTAGTATTCATCACTTGCTTCGCTCCAAATAACTTTATCCTACTTGTGCATATGATCATCCGCCTATTTTATGGCAGGAGTTTGTACCCTGCCTACAAGCTCACCTTGTGCCTCAGTTGCCTCAACAACTGCATAGATCCCTTCATTTATTATTTTGCGTCTAAAGAATTTTACCAGAAATTCATGCAAGTGTTTCGCCCTAAGGTACTGCTCAGCGACAGTTTGGAAAACAGACGGGAAAGCTTATTCTCTGGCAGGACCATGTCAGCCAGGTCGATGTCAAGTGGACCTATGGATGGGTTAGAGGGAGTAAAGGTCTATTTGCAAAGGCAGGAAAGTGTTTTTTAGCCTTAGACATCCCCAGAAGAAAGGCACCTGTGAGATCCATGAGCAGACACAGAAAACATTTCTTTCTGAATGGCTACCCTCAAAATACCTTGCTCCAGTGAGAGAACTCAAGCCATGATTAGATTGTGCATCCTACTTCAGTATTTTCTGGTGAGAAATGGAAGCATTAAAGGAAGTGAGTCTATTCAAGAAGGCACTGAAGCAAACCCAACATTGATAATTAGGGGTTGGACTGGAATTAGTCCTACGGAATGAAACCAAGGGATAAGTTTAGAACAAAAATTACTTTCAGGTTGTATGATCTCAGTGTTTTACCAAAGGTTTGTGATTCTCAGTGAATGTGAAATATTACTGTATATGAATTAGAGCATACAATGGAGTTGGATTTGGGGTAGGGGAGTTACTTTTCTAAGCAATTTGCTGGGGGTTTGGGTTTTTGGTTGTTTTTTAATGTATTGCTTTCTCTCTTGTTGTAAAAATGAGTAAAAACAGCTTGTCATTTTGCCATCAATGTATAATGCGTAGCCACTGTGAATTCACCACAACACTCACCCAACTGTTTATCAGAATCAAACCACACTAACCTTTGAAAAGGTTAGGTTGACTCATACTATTTATTTCAATTTTATATAGCAAAATATCTCATACAATGAAAGGGAAGCTAGAACTAACAATGTTTCAGACTACTGTAGCTGCTGAGTGGACTATATGTTCATTTCTTGAAGTTATTAATTTCTCAGGACAGTGGGGAGCAGTTGATTTAAGAAAACAGATTTTCTCACATTGACATACTACATTAATAATGCTGCTGCTCGTATGTGATTGGTATCAACAAGTTGTTTTCACCAATTCACTATAGGCTATATGCAGAAGCACCATTCACCTCAGCAGAGAATTTAGCTTTATATAGTGCACGGACAGTGAGTTTATCTTTCTTATGGCAATGGTGTGGATTATTAACCAGATTTTCAGCTGGATATATGAGAATTCAACCACAGACTAGAGTGATTCTGTGCCAGCAGAAACCAGATGAAAACCTGTTCCTGTAGCCAGATGTCAGAAACATACTTCTTTCAAGCGGGCAACCAGAAAGAAGCAGAAAAAATGAAAGCAAGACTTGAGAATGGAAAATGTACCTAATACTCTGGAAATAGGTTACAGCAGGTTGATTGTGCAGTCCTGTGTTTGGGACTCCTCTCTGAAATATCCTTCTCCAACTTGTTTGTATATAATGTGACATGTTTTAATTCTTCTCACATCTCAGCAACTGTCTGTGTGCTTGGAAAGACAACTGCTACAGAATATGCACTGGGAACAGACAAAGGCAAAGTTTTTTCTGTAGTATTTACAGCTTTTTACATACCTTTGACCCTCAGTGAAGAGCCAAATAACACCTGATGGAGCCAGACAAGTTTCCCCTCACAAGCAAGACAAAGCTGTATGGCATCCTTTTGCTGCACTGTGATTCCATCCAACGCTGAGCAGGAGGCCATCTCCAACATCATGGAGAGTTGCTTCAGACACCACGTCCTATCCTGATTTCTGAGCTCCTGTGCCTCAGTAAAAGACAACACCCCAGGTCCTTAAAATCTGCCTTTTTTTCTTTGTGTATGACATGATTAAAACACAATTTTCCACCACTAATCACCACAAATTTCTTCACGATAGAGGCTGCATAACCACAAAATCAACCGTGAGATATTTGTACATCCTATCTTCTGCTAAAGTGTTGTCAGTTATTGGAGCAGGATAAATATGAGTGGACCCAGTACAACCTTTCAAAAGCCGTCTGCAGTGTTTTGTGGCATTTCACAGTGTTAGTTTTAATTGATCTGCACATTTGCTGCCCATAAGGCCAACCTTAGAGATACGTAACCTGTCCAAACCTTCCCATCAACTTGCCTGGAAGCTACCCTGCACTACCAGCCTGTGTGCCGGGTACGTATGTGCAGTGAGGTGGCCTTGCTGCTTTAAATCACCCCACGTGTGCTGAAAGAGAGGAGCCCACTGAATACGTTCCTGTGTGAGTCCGGGGCTCTGAGCTCCTGTGTCAGGTCTAGCACATGCTCCAAAATGCCTGCTTGTGCCAGGACCCCCACAGAGAGAATGATGGCTCTTCCTAAGCTGTCCCACATCTCTCAGGCAGAAATTCAGTTAGTTTACTTACGTTTTGCAAATCTGTGTATTAATTTAGCAGTGCATTGTTTCACCTTGCTGTTCAAGTCCTTCACCATCCACTTTCACAGAATTCCAGCTTTCTCACTACCAAAACTGTTTTCAGCATTTTACTACAACAGAAACTTTTTTTGAGATTATATTGAAATCTCTCACTTTTTTTTTTTTTTTTAAACATGCAAGTATTATTTTCACTCTGCTTTATGTTGAACTGGATCCTCAAGTGCCGCAGTGTGCCTGAACTGTAACTGACACCAAATAGAGCCAAAAGGGCAGAAACTTTGCACTTTGGACATCAATCACTATATTTTGAAAAATACTGAATTGCTACTTTTGCAAGAGGGAAAAGATGCTCACAACTGACTGAAAATGTTCTTCTCCCCAGCCTCACATAGCTTTTCATAGCCCTTCATCCTTCTTCTGTCATTGTCTAAAAAGGAACAAGAAAGATATGTCCTTCAGGTACCTCTTCATGCCATTTTACTAACTAGCCTCTAGTTAGCTCAGATTAGGCAAAATTCCCATTTGGGTCAGCGGGATTGTTCCTTGAGAAAGCGATACAGAAATGAACTCAACGACTGAAATCTTATGAGTCCAACGGTGTATACTATGAAGTTTTGGAGGAATTCTTTAAAGAGGAGGAGAAGAAATCATTAAAGTGGCCCAACATACTGTTCTTTGACACTGGAAACGTGCCCTTCTGAGGGACCACAAGGTAGCAAGACTTCTACCCTCCTTAGTCAGTGGGTGTGAGTTGACATATATATACATATATATAAAAATATATATACACATAAATATAGATTGCCATTTGAGACATTATCGAGAAGTTCATGTCTATATTGCCTTTGGTCTGGGGAATACGGGTCCCGGGTGACATGCTTACTTGATTGCCTCTGAGGTTAATGTAATTTTACTGAGAAGACAAGAATGTATAGGCTTCTGTTTTGTTTCGGGTTTTGGTTTTTTGTGTTTGGGTTTTTTTTTAATTATTGTTTAGCAATTTAATCTATGAATGTGCTTGGATTTTTCTGTATACACAGTAATAAAAAAAACCACCATAAAAAAGACATGATTTAAGATTCTTTCTTTTGTTTGCACCTGCCATGTGTGAGAAAATTCCAAGCTCAGAAGAGGGCAGAGAAACCAAGTTATGAAACAAAAATAATCCATTTCCCATTGCTATTGTGTCTTTTTTAGATTTCTGTATCATTTTAAGTCTCTTATTTTTCCCAAGCATTTTGAAGATTGATTTTTTTTTTCTTTGCATACCTGTTCATTTTTTCCTTTTTTATATATATCTTAGAAACTGGCATTGGCATACCCCCTTCATACGAATTTTAAAAGCAGCAATACTTGAATGAGATGTTGGCTAATTTGGAATCCTCCTCCTTGCCCAATAGGTGTACAAAATACATATATTTTTAAATTTCAATGCATTTTTGAAGAAGCCTGTCAGCCGGGGCCCATCCCACCCCCAGCCAGGCGCAGGGCAGCCAGGGGCACTGGGGCACCCCCAGCCCCGGCCATTGGGCACTTCCCTGGGGACAGGGACAAGTCGAGCCTGGGACATGGGCCTGCGGGTAGGCCTGGCTTGGGGGCCCATGGCCGGGCAGGGCAGGGCTGTGGGGAGCTGGAGACCGGCCCTGCTGTGGTGTTGCTGGGGCAGGGGCTGAGGGCCCGGGGGGCTGACATGGGGTGCTGGGCCCTGGGCAGGGTGGGGGGAGCCCCAGGGTGCTGGGCAGGGACAGGCAGAGCTGGTGGTGCCTTGATAAATATTCCCTAGAATAACTATGCTCCATTTTGGTTTCAGGGTCTGTTTGGCTACATCTATGCTGACAGATGAGAGGGCCAGAGCTCATCCTAAAGTCACTCGATCATTTTTTGTCGTTTTTTCCAGTTCAAAGTGTTTAAAATAACGAGGTCTACATTGAGTGGTGTTTCTCTAAGGAGATACTTATGGTATATGCTACATACCCAAAGGTGTGCACGATAGCATGAATGTTTGAGGGTGAAATTCAGCATTGGTAAGTGTGAAGTAATGCACATGGGGAAATCCAGTCATAGCTTTGTGTACAAAATGATGTTGCTCAGCAGTGACCACGATGAATCATAATACATAATTCCATGCATCAGCTCAGCATTGTAGAAATCCATGGTTCACCCATACCTTGTTTACTTTGTGCACTCCTGGTCTCTTCGTCACAGATAAGCTCTACAAGAACTGGAAAAGGTCAAGAGAAAGGCATGTGGGATGTTCTAAGGTATGAATTTAAAACCTTACGAGTTAAATAGCTTAGGGCTCTTCAGCTCCGGAAAGAGACAATGTAAGGTAGGTAGGAAAGAGGTCTACGAAATACTCAATGGAGTGCAGAAGCTGATAGGAGTGAGTTTCACTGCCTTTACCCAAGCAAGAACTGGGGAGTAACATATTAAGCTGTGGTGGGTTGACCCTAGCTGGACACCAGGTGCCCACCAAGGTGATCTGTAACTCCTCTCCTCAGCTAGACGAGGTATATAAAAATATAACAAAAAGCTCGTGGGTCGAGTTAAGGACAGGGAGATCACTCAGCAATCACCATCACGGGCAAAACAGACTCGACTTGGGGAAATTAGTTTAATTTGTTGCCAATCAAATCAGAGTAGGATAACGAGAAATAAAAACTAAATCTTAAAACACCTTCGCCCAACCTGTCCCTTCTTCCCAGGCTTAACTTCACTCCCAAATTCTTTACCTCCTCCCACCAAGCGGTGCAGGGGGATGGGGAATGGAGGTTGTGGTCAGTTCATCACATGTTGTTTCTGCTGCTCCTTCCTCTTCAGGGGGAGGACTCGTCACACTCTTCTCCTGCTCCAGTGTGGGCTTCTCTCTCCACGGGTCCACAGGTCCTGCCAGGAGCCTGCTCCAGTGCAGGGTCTCCACAGGGTCACAGCCTCCTTTGGGCACATCCACCAGCTCTGGCGTGGGGTCCTCCATGGGCTGCAGGTGGATATCTGCTCCACTGTTAACCTCCATGGGCTGCAGAAGGACAGCCTGCCTCACCATGGTGTTCACCACTGGCTGCAGGGGAATCTCTGCTCTGGTGGCTGGAGCACCTCCTCCCCCTCCTCTTCACTGACCTTGCTGTCTACAGAGCTGTTGCTCTCACATATTCTCACTCCTTTCTTCTGGCTGCTGCTGATGTTGCACGGTTTTTTTCCCCTTCTTAAATATGTTATGCCAGAGGTGCTACCACCATTGCTGATGAGCTCGGCCTTGGCCAGCGGTGGGTCCGTCTTGGAGCCAGCTGGCATTGGCTCTATTGAACATGGGGGAAGCTTCTAGCAGCTTCTCACAGAAGCCACCGCTGTAGGCCCCCTGCCACCAAAACCTTGCCATGCAAGCCCAATACATAAGCTAATGAGATCTAGGTTCAAAACCAGGAAAAGTTAGTATCTCTTCTCATAATGCAAAGCATAGTTGGGGAATCCACTGTAGGATACTAAACAGGCAAACAACAACAGACTCAGGAAAACCCCTAAGCTTAAAATGATCAGAGGTTGGAGGAGTATTAAGGGGAAGTGACATTATGTGATTGCCCTGTTTTTTCCTTTTCTTGAAATGCCAGTGCTTGAGGCAGGACACCATAGGCTAGACAGCCCTTTGGCCTCACTCATGCTCCCATGTAAAGCCTGCCAGAACTGCCTTGGAGCCTGGCCTCTTCCACCCTGCCTGCTGGAGTGCAGCCAGTGAGGATTCAGCAGGGAGCTTTGCTTGTTACTGTCCTGGAAGAGGCTGTCCTGGAGTCAGGGAAGGAGTTGGGAGTGCCCCAGGGGGAGCTTGGGGCAAGCTCCAAGCTTAGCCCTGTGTCACTTAGCCCTGTTGACAAGTCACAGAATGACAGGATGATTGAGGCTGGAGGAGCCCTCTGAAGGTCACCTTGTCCAATGCCCCTGATCAAGCAGTCCCTCACATTCAGGTAAAGATGAACTCATGTATCAACCTTCAACAAACCTCTCTGGCTGCTGGTAACAGTTAACCCATTTTGCTTCAAAGCATATCATTATTAATTCAATTTCTAACATCTTTTCTCACCTTTGTTCTCATTTTTCCATCACTCAACTCTCTTGAAAGCTGCTGCTGTTGGAGCTGAGTAGCAGCAGACCTCATTCTCCTCTTGGGGCAGGGTCATTCGCAGTTGCTGACTCTCTTTCAACTTCTCAGGCAGCAGCTTAGTCTACTCTTAAAAGCGGCAGCTGCATAAGTCAAGACTATGATTCCCTGGCCTGAATTTTCACAAATACACTGGCAAGGCCTCTAGTGTCCCTTTGCTGAAAGAGCATGTAACACTAGTATTTTCCAATGACCTGACAAGTTCCCCCAGAGAAGCTTATTTAAGATATTCTGACAGTATCTTGTCCGGGCAAAGTCCATTAAGAGAATCAGTTTTATTGGCAAATCTTTCAGATTCAGCTAAAGCCGCAGTTCTTTTAAGTGCCCAAAATGAAAATTCTAATAAAAAATCACTCTCACAAGAATGATTAGGATATAAACCTTGGTTATTGTACTTTGTAATTAATGCCATCCTGAAAAAAAGAGGAACTTTTTATTGGAATAAATCTTGTACTGTCTTTCCTCCTTTATGCTGCAGTTCATAGTCTTAAAAGGAGTTACTGAGAGCAAAACTTCAATCATACTATTCCTCTTGATATATTTGGATTACATTCATTCTGGATTAATTTTTTGCAAGTAAGCGTTCTCTTGTCAAACCTATAAAGTGTAATTATGGAGCGCATAATAGGGTAGAGTATAATGCTTAGCTGAAATACCTTCTGTAAAGCTTGCTTTTTTATTTGACAAAAAAATCCTGCCTATCTGAAGTCTGGACTCCTACTGAACTCTTCGTCTTTCATGACTTGGTGGCAAGTCTTATGACTTCTGATATTTTTCCATAAAGTCTAAACAGCTGGAATATATTACCACATGAGGAGACTCTCAGGCCTTTTTAATTATAAAACAAGAAGTTCAGAGCTGCCAGACAGAATACCTTTCTAGCCTTTAGCATAAATAAATACCTCATCCCCCTGCTTGACTATCTTGGCTCATGATGATGGCCTGCAGTCAGTCTTTTTGTCTTTTTCTTTTCCTTCTGCAGAAATGTTCAGCACTGGGACACTGATGGCCCTCTTTCCCCAGTTTCTGCACCACTGCCTACAAGACCTGGCTCTGGCAGGCCAGAATTACTCAGATGCCGAAAGTAAAGTGCGCGTGTTGTCCTGCTGGGAGCTGTCAAGGCTAATTGCCCTTTGAAGCTTCCTCCAATATCTTCCACACTCTTAACTCCTGTTGTTGGACACAGTGAGGTACCAGAAAAATGGGGAAGTGTTTTGTTGAGTGCCTTAAATCTGAGGAAACTCAAAGGTTTAGCTCCTGTGCTGTATACCTGAGCAGCCTCATCAAGGGAGAAAGGACAACAGACTTAAGGGAGGTATAAACAGATTCAAAATAGAGATGGGAGAGAGACCGAAGAAGTAACCTCTGTGGCAGCAGGGGTGGGGGAGAATACAGTGAGAGTTTGGAAAAAGATCCAGAAAGTTGGTCGCTGCAAGAGGCTGAGTGCAGTTAGAGAATGTCTGTAAATAGTTTTCTTCATAAACATGTAGTTTTGTTTTAGAAACATGGAGCCCTTTCACTGTGAAAGCTGGAAGCGGCAGCAAATCTCCAGATCTCTGCTGTAAGGAGAAGAGTGTGATTAACAGACAAATAAACCACTACCTAGATACTGAGAAAACATCTCACAGAACGGCTTAGATATCTGGAAATGCCAGCTTGCCAGGCACAAAAGGTGCAACTTAGCTGATCAAAAGTAGATATTAAGTGTTGTGCTAAGGTTCTTATTGCTTGGCAGTGTTTTGAAACCTACACAATAGCTGCTTTGGCTGTTGGTTGCATTCAGACAACCAGATGTTGGTAGACTTCTGTGTTACTGTGGACCCACACCACAAAAGCAATGTTGGTATCCCAGGACTCTTACCACCTTCTTCTTGACAGCTGTCTTCGGATTTTGCCATCTTCATGCTTGTAACAGCAGCTTGTTCATCTGATGGAAATCTGATGTTTTTCATGGTTGAAAAGACCTGGGAAGTAATATCCCTGGGGACCTCAGCAAACACTTAAATAGGCTGCAGGTCTTTCTCACCTCCCCAAACCCATATGGCTTCAGAAAATAAAGGCAAATATAAGTTAAATGACTGGGAGCCTCTTCCCATCATTTACCTCTACAAAGACACTGTACCACCTTCTCAGTTACAAACCCTCTGTGGAGGTGCAATGGCTTTTTCTCCTTCAAAAAGTTTCAGCGCTGCAACATTGACGGTTCTGTTTCCTCAGTTCCTCATTATTGTCCACAGGCTGACATTTTTCCTTTCCCTATTTCCCCTTGCTTTCCACAGTATACGCACGACGTATCAGTATCTCACCCCATTCTGATGAATAATGCAAACCACTCTGTACACTTTTACCTAAACTGTCAATGTATTTGAGCTTTTTTAACAAGGCAAGTGTTCCCACATATTGCTGCTAAAACTAGACCTTTAAAGGAGTAAAAAACCAAGATAAAATACAGCAAATAACTTTTCTTCAATTGATAAATCCCATCAGATTGAGAAGATAGAAAATAAAAATGAAGCCTTTAATGTGACAATATTTACTCTAAGTTTTTAGTTTCATATTCAATTTGGATCACAGGGTGGAATTACTCCTGTTCTTACAACCATGCAGATTTGCTGGAGGGGCCTTAAGCTCTGTAACAAACATATCTTAGTACTGGTTACTGTTTACGATGTCCCTTCATAGCTCCGATCTCAATGCCTCTCTTTCAAAATATTACTAGACCTACTGACGTTAACATTAGGTCTGGTTATCCCTATATGTTCACACATGCATGCATACCCCGTAATATTAAGTAATCCGTATACTTAAAACTAGGACTTCGAGCGGTCTTTAGTCCTTACAAGTTGCAGCTCTCTACAGCTACTTGTAAGTGAAAGTACGGGAGCAAATGCGCAGACAAATTATGGGATGTACTGCCCTCTTGTGGAGTTTTAAATAATCAACGTATTCTTAAGAGCTCCACAAATGTTCTTGACCGTGGAGTCTCAGAAGTCAGTTTCTGGAAGAGCTGGCATTCCAGCTGAGCCCATAAACCTTCTCTTCTCTGCATCGTATCTTCATTTTCCCTAACTTTATATCGTTTCCTTTGCAGGAATCATTATACTGTACAAGTAGAAGGAAGACTTTTTTTTCATACTTAGGCAAATATGTATCTTATATTATATATGTGTACATGTGTTTTACATAAATACACGCACATATATAGCATGTGAATGTTGTGTATATAATATATACATTATGTACACACACACATTTTCTGAAAATATTTTATGAACTTGTTTATGTGTTTTTCAAATATAAACAATTCAGAAACAGTCATCTTTATAGTCTGATAAACTATTTATTTTTCTCTAGACATTACGTAAGTGGTAACAGGAGTGAGACTGGGGCAATGCTGAGATTAGAGGTGGAACTATCCCTGCAGCACAAACCAGCCAGGTGACTTTAAGAGTGCCTCGGGGATTCAAAATAATCTGCTGCCCCTCAAAGACACAGATAACTAGGGATGTTGTCAGCAAACACTTGTCCTCCTGTCCCAGCGATCACAGGGTTATTAGACACTGTGCGGTCTTCTCCTCTGAGCCTCATTGTTGGCCTCAAGCACAGAAAAAGCAAGCTGCAGATCAGAAGTTGCTTTCAGCGGCAGACACTGGGCTGTGGCAACAGCTGGGAAAGACAGCACTGGAAGCATACGTAACTGTGATGCTGCTTCTATATCATGTATATTGGGATGTGCTTGCAGCACACCATTTCATCCCAGAAGAGGCTATAGCACACATTTGAAATCAGAGGGAAGCTAGCAGGAAGGAAGCGTTCTTTTCTTTCTTCTGCCCTGCGTTGCTGCTGTGGACCTGGCAGCTCATCCTCTTGGACAACACAAGGACAAACCTGTCATTCTGTGCTCCTTTCACTAGGATTTAGCTGTGTTCGCAGTGAGATTTTTTTCAAGGCTCTAGGCTTCTCCACCTTGCAAAGCCTTCTCTGTGGTAGAGGCCAAAAGCAAAGCAGTTAGTCTGAATCCATGACAGCCCTTCTTAAATTATTCTTGGAAGGAAACTCTTTACACTGTTTAATATGCTGTCCAAGGATGCTTCACCAGGGCTTGGATAATGATTTCTATGTTGCTAAAAGATGCTTTGTGAATGGCCATGTCCTCGTCCTGGGCATTGCTACATTCACGTTTGATGTAGCTGCTTCTCCTTGTCTCATGAGATGGACATGGATCTGCCTGAGAAACAGGCTGGTATTCCGCTGCTACTAGATATACTGCACTCCATCAGCAGTTGTGAAGTTTCCTCCCAGGCAAGGTATAATGTCATTTGATAGCTATGTGGGATAAACACCTTTAAATTAAATATATGTCAAAACATTTACAGGGACATTACATACTATACAGCCCACATATTTAACTTAAAATTTTATTTAATCTGACTTCCTGTGGTTTCCCCAAAATACCTCTATGTGCTTTTAACACCACTCTACTTCAAACAGAAAGGAAATTATAGGAAGTGATGATGTAGACAAACTAGGCTATTGCAGGCCTTCCAAATGGGATAGAAGGGGACAAGGAGCATTTAGACCTGAGCTGAAGAAAACAGAAGTGATAGGGGTTCTTAAAAATGGACTATGAGAACACAGAGCTAAACAATAAGATTGGTGAAAGAAATCTAGGGTACCCACTCTGAAAGCACTCCCTGAGTCTGGAAAAATGGCTCTTGAAAGTCTTACAATTTTCCAGTAAAAATTCAGCAGTACTCTGCAAGAAGTAATGACAAAATAATTTGAGAGCCAACATGTACTTCCGTTTCATACGCCTTGCAAGGATCTGAATTTCTTTAAAAAAATTAGAATACCCCCTTCATAACCCACAAATCTAGTTGAACACGTAAAGTAATCTTAGAAGTTCAAGAAGATAGAGTGTTACATGAAGTAGGTAATTCTTTGCTCAGAAGACTGCTAGTTAAATACCAGTTCTACATAAAAAGACAAAAATGAAACACAGCACAGGTAATGTTAAAGGATACAACGATGTTTTCAAACAGAGGAGAGTTCCTGATGATTAGCTGGTGAAATAGAATCCATCTGTAAACCACTAATGTTCTCTTCCCTATAGTAATAGAAACGAGATATGAATTACTTCATGAACTGTGCAGACACATTGGACTATGGCAAGGATTTCAACAGCAGAAAGAGGCTCCTTGAAAAACATTAGTCTGAGCTCTCAGAATTAATGCAGTTATCCTAGAAAATCCAAGATGCCTTGTGAAAGGTGAAATGTTCATTCCCTTGATAGCAATGTCCCTAGGAGTCACTAACTTCTTCACAACGGTGAATTCGCATTGCTCCCCAAACAGGTTGATCTTGTGCTTGCACAGATGACTCAGCCAAATAATACATCCAGGTTGAATACCTACACTCATTGTGATATGCATAAAAGTAGGCACAAGAACTTGATTATCACAGTATTCTTTACATGCTGGAAGGTACTACTGTGATGGCCATAGTGTAAATGGGTAGGCAGAAAAGCAGAGAAGTCCAGAACAAAAATATCGAGGAAAGGTCTCTGCAGTTCAGAGCTCTAACTGCTATTTTGCTTTTGTTCAAAATACCTCAGATATTTGAAAAAGTCAACAGTTTCATAACCAACCTTGGACAAGCTAATCTTTGACTAGCATAGTCAGCCAAGACAGAAACTTTTCTGATAACTGCTGGTGTCATTGATCTTCACCTCGGTCAGCCTGCTGCAGCCTCACACTTGCTCTGCCTGATTTTTGCAAGGCTGCTACGGAGCAGTTAATAATGACTACTTGTCAAACCTCTCCCAGCTGCGGTAGCTTATGTGATTTTGTTTAGCTTGCCCGCACAGGGTTCTTTGAACCCACATTGAGACCAGCAAAAAATTACATAAAGGTAAATGAAAATGTGTATTTTAACAGCTTCATGGTTTTGCCTTTTAAATAAACTAAATCACTCTTTGTCATGCAAGTTTATCAGAATAACAAATTTAGTAATTACCACTCCTTAAAAATAATAATCAAAAAGCTACATCTCATATTCTTCTCATAAAAAATTCTTTAAGTGATCACCATTTTTGGGCATTGTCTGAACTTTCACAGAAAAGACTCTATAGAAATTCCACATCTTTTATTTATTAATGTATTTATTTATTTTACCTGCAAAAAGTCTGTTGTGCAAATCAGAGGAGCAGTATACAAGCAGTATTCAGCCCAGGGAGGCAAGTCGTGCTTGTCATACTCAGGAGTTAATGGGACACCACATGTAAGAAAGAGGAGTTATGTTGCACGCATCTCTACAGGCTCTACAGGTGATTAGAGACAGATCTGTGTTCTGTCACGGTCTATCAAAACAAGCTGTCAGGAACAGAAGCCATTCTTTCTTCTCAAGTCTGTTCTTTATATGTATACACACGTTGGGTTGGAGTCACAACTTCATTGATTCGTTTTTATGCCAGTGAAACTATACTGGAAGACTGAATGAAATGAGAAAATGAATAAAATCAGGCCTGTTGGTTTGAGCTGGAAAACTCTGTATTATCATCTTACTCCTCTGGAGTGGCTGAATTTAGTTTATCAAGCTTGCTTATACTCCACACAAAGCAAGGCACAGTATAGAAAGATGACTCTGGATAAGAAGTACATCCCAAATTCTATGAGTATACATACAATTGCAATTTCCTTTTCTTTGGTTAGTATTGCAGTCACGTTGAAGATGTATGCATATTAGGATTTACAATTATGTTAAACCTGCAGGCATTAAGGGTAGGGACGTAATATTTTTCCAAGAGGAATAATTCCACATCTTTGTCCTATGTGTGCAAGGAAGCATGTTTCCATTACTTGATGAGATCCTTGTCCTTTTATTCGGTCAAAAATTATATTAGTATCACATCAAAGATACTCTGGTTTCCATTTCTGTAGTATCTTTCAAGCCTCCTTGTTTGCAAGGAGCAGTATCACATTTCACAGCCCCGAAGAGAGAGCCATGAATTTGTTCTGATAAGCTCTATGACAAGCACTGACTATTCTTCTCTCTTTCACACCAGCCCTTTTTTCCTAGTTGGCTCTCTGGCTATCCCAGAACTATTTTCAGTATTATGGATTTGCAGAGGACAGCTGTCTACATTCACAGTTGTGTTTACTCTGAGCATTTTGTTTCCAATTCAGTATAACTTTCCTAGGTTCTTAGTATCTTTTAATTATTTGAGCAAAAATGTCTTTAAAGATTAATTTTCAATTCTGCTCTCAAGTCACTGCCACCCATTAAAGAAATCTAAGTTGAAAATTTAAATTCTGATACTTAGGATGATGTACAACCTCTTGGGTTACAGTGACAAAAGGCTGATTCCCCGTACACTGTGACAGGAGCAGGAGGCCAAGGGTGGGGGGAGCCCCAGCAGCCCCACAGGGGCACCAGAGCCCCCCGTCCCTGGAGCCCTAAGGCCTTCCGCTGGAGGGGTCCCCCACTGTATATAGGTAGGTACGTATGCACGTGTGTGTATATATATTTCCCACTAACAGATCGACATCCAGAGCAGCCAGTGAGGGGAACAGGAAGAGGCCTCTGGCGCTGTTCGTGTCCACGTCAGTGCTGTTGCTCTGGCTGGTTGCCGTCCATCCCTGTACAGTGTGTGTCTGTCCGTCCGTCCGTCCGTCCCCTGGGGGCATGGAGCTGCCGCAGCCTTGCCTCCGTTGGGCTGCCAGGTTGGGCAACCCCTCACACAACCCCTGAGAGATATGGTCCATTACACAGATGTTGTCAAGAGTCCTGATGACTCAACGCAAACTGCTATTTTAATGACTGGATGTATCTTTTTAATGCTGCAGTTCGTATTTCACTTTCCTGCTAAGCAGCTGAGAAAATACACAGCATCACACTATTTGCAAGTTATGGGAATAAATCCAAGCTTTCACGTTAAATTTTTTCTACTTGCTTAAAAGGCCAAATAGGGGCTATCCCATCCAGTAAGACTTGCATCAAATCAGGTGATGGTAATGGTTTCTCCTCACCGAAAAAATGAATGATATCAGCTTTTTGCCAAATACTTCACTCAAGCACGATCAGGAGGGAAGGGGGGAAGGGAAGGGGGGAAGATTAAACGTGGCTCCTACGACGCGAAACCTGCCTGTGACATCCAGTCCGCTCCATTTCAGCCTGCCCTTAGATGGTGCACACCTCATGGCTGGTAAAGCCACAACGTCCCACGGAGCCACCCTGCCCCTCACAGCGCTGCGGCTGCCGAGGTGCCTTCCTCACACGCCGGCGCCATTAGTGGCGGAGACCCATTCCCGCCGGACCGCGGCCGGCAGGCGGGCAGGCCAGCTGAACCCCCGCCCCGGCACGGCCCGCCCCCGGAGACTACCCGCCCGCCTTCACCCCGCCGGGCCTCGGCGGCTCGCTGGGACGATCGCGGCCCGGCTCCGCCCCGCCGCCCTATAAGGCCGCCGCCACCACCCCCCACCCTCCCCCACCCCGATCTGCGCGGAGCGGGAGGCTGAGGCGCGGCGGCTGCCGCCATGGTGTTGAACCCGGTGCTGGGGAAGCTGGTCAGCAAGAGGGTGGTGCTGGCCAGTGCCTCGCCGCGCCGCCAGGAGATCCTCACCAACGTGGTGAGTGAGGGCGGGCGGCCGGGCGGACCGCTCGCCTCGCCCGGGCAGGGGAGAAGGCCGGCGGCGTGGACCGTCCCCCCCCCCCAGCCCCCGGCATTGCGGGCTGCGCGGGCAGCGGCCGTCCCGGGCCTGCGGGGCCGCCGCCTGCCGCCCGTCAGCTCCCGGGGGCTGGTGGCACAGGGCGGGCACAAGCCCTAGCCCTGCCTCCTGCCGCACCTGGGTTCATTGTGGCTGGGGGCCGTGGCGGCGGCGCGACCGACGGGCTTCCCCGCCGGCCGGTGCCCGCCCGGTGCCTGCCCGGGCAGAGGCCTGCGGGCTCCGGGGCGTGCGGAGCTGCCGAGCCGGCAGGCCGGCCGGCTGCCGCCGTGGTTCCGCTCCCCCGAGCTGTACGCCGGCTTGCAGAGGAATATTGTTGGGTTTTTTCAGTCCCAGTTTGTCTTGGTCAGGTTTTCTCTGTGAGCAAGTACGCGTGCGTCAGTTTTGTGTACGATGAGGTTAATATGAGAGTGGATTAAAGTATTCTGCTGGCAGGGAGGTGGGATAATCAAACAAATAAAAGACTTGCTCAGGCTGAAAAATGCCGGCGTAATTACTTCTGGCTTATAATAGAGAAGTTTGGAAGGTCTTACAGTGGACTGAAGTAACTGAAAGTGTACTTCCATTGCCCTAACTTCAGATACTCGATAGTGAAGCTGCTGAAAATTTGACTTAGTCTTCTGCAGTGTACGGAAACTTAATGGGATTAGTATGGGGGGGTGTGTAGTGGGAATAAGGTAGCTGTCTATTTTTTCTGTAAAGCACTTGTGGAGCGCAAAGCAAGCCGTAACCCGTCATTCAGACAGTTCAGCCCCTGTGGAGGAATATGTCGACCTCACTGGGCAGGCTGCAGGAGGCCTTTGAATGGCGCTTGAGTATTATAATGCATCTAATTTAGATTGCTTAGTGTTATTATTCATCATGGGAGAAACTGAACTTAAATGGGAAAAGTATATTCTTTTCAAAATACAGAGATGTGGACAAGCACCAAGGTTCAAGCATGCGCTAAGTTACTGGAAACATAATGTGCCTGCTGGGTGTAGTAAATTTGCAGGTAGCACTTGGAGGCAAGAAGTAGGAAGAATAGGGGGTTTTTTTTGACAAAACCGTGCAGAAACTGGCTCTTCTTGTTTTCTGTTTATCACATGTATGATGACACATAAAGTGCGGGTGATAAAGCTCCTGTAAGAATGTGTACTACTGGTACGCAAGTAAAGTGCTGTGTTGTGGATGGGGTCAATAAAAAAAAAATCCAGCAGTAGAATAGTCTGTTTATGAAATGCATGTTTTATACTGTTAGATTTTTATAGGGGAAGAATGGTGAAATTACTAATGCAATTAGGTTCTAATAAATAATAAGGGTAAAATCAAGTAAGCACACCAGTTTAAAAGTTCTTTCTGATTGAGTTTTTTGTTTTGGACTCTTGCAAATTATATGTATACACCAAAGATGGCACTGTTTTCCCCCCGTGTGTGTGGTTGGGGAGGGGGGTGGGTGTTAAAGTGCAAAGACCGAAAATCAGATTTGTCACTTGCATAATACATCTTGGGAGCAACCTTTAATAGCACGATCCGATTGTCTGCATTGCTTTCCTTTGTTACAGGGCCTGCGGTTTGAGGTGGTTCCATCCTGGTTTAAGGAGACACTTGAAAAGTCATCTTTTGCAGCCCCTTATGAGTATGCTGTGGAAACAGCAAAACAGAAAGCTCTTGAAGTAGCCAACAGAATGCATGTAGTAAGTTACCAGCTCTTTGGCAATGAGACTTTTGTTTTTAAGTGGTGTGTGTTACTGTGACTTAATTTGCATGTACTTCTTAGGTGGTCTTTGAGTGGGTTTTCCCCATTAAAGGGGAATGGAAGTTTTCTGTCATTTGTGAAAGATAGCTTCCTGAAATTAACTCACCTAATCAAAAGAAGGCCTCATGCCTGCGGTTTGGGCTTTCCACAAATAGGATTGGCCTGCATCTCTTGTCAGCAGCACACCTGCTCTCACTGGGGATATATACTTGGTAGTTCCTTCCAGCAGTCAGGTGTGTGGCTGGATCTTATCCTGACACTGGATCATACCTGTTCACTCCAGATATTTGTTGACTGTGGGGGCAAGCTCTGTGGAAGGACACGCTGATGTGAATCCAGTGCTTTGCTGTAGCTTTTGTTGAACAGTAGTTCAGTTGAACAGTTGTGACAAGAGAATACTCGGAATTTGTGGGTATAGAGGTGCTGGAGGAAAGCAGAAAAAGAGGACAAATTCTGTTTTAAAGCATTCTGGACAAAGAAACAGGCAATTTCATTTTAAGAAGGGAGAAGCTAATGTGATTTCAGGTTCTGTAGTCAAGGCATCCATTTTATATCTTAAATATTATCAAAACAAGTGATACAACTTATATTATCAATGGCGTATATGACTTCTGCCCTTGGCTGTAAGCACTGTGTTTGAGCAATTAAGGCTGTTCTCTGCCAGAACCTGTTTTGAAGTCTGGCTGATTAGATCCCACAAAATGTACCATAATAATTTCTTAACGATACAGCTCTGAAAGAGAGGAGTATGTTTGCTGAACCTATACTGATGGCAGAAAAGGAATGTCGAACACTTTAAACCAACAGTATTGCCAGATGTCACCATTCTTCAAAGCAAATATTGCATGATCTCCAATGTAAATCGTTATCCAGGTTTCTGTCAGTTTCTTTTCAGAGAACAGTACGACATTAGGAGAGTGGGTTTTAAACTCAGCCTCTGTAACTGACTTGCATTGGGCTTTCATTGCAAAACACTACGCTGGTGATAATGCTAGTTCAGTGGATTTGAAAAGGCTTCTTTATACAGGAATTTTCTTAATCATGTCTGGAATTAGTTCTACTATTTAAAGCACATCAACAGCCTTTCTATAGAAGAATCACCTCCCTACAAGCTTTTTTAATATAATGGTCACAGTTACAGACAAGTTTCCTGTCTTGCTGTGTTAAATAATAACTGTGTACCTCATAACATGCAAGTAAATCAAAACTCAGATGTAAGGACAGATTACAGTTTAAAGCCAAGAAAAGCCTACAAGGAATCTTTATATACTCCTACCTCTCAATTCCCCAAAATGGACTGTATGTGTTCCCTTTTGAGAGAGATAAGCAAAGTGTGGCTAAAGAAATTCTTTTTTCAGCAAAACTTGTCTTGGAAAAATTGTGCTAGAGGGCTGTACTCCCTGGCTTCCATACACTGGGCACTGCCTTTAAAGGAATTCTATCTGCCACTGTGAAGACCAGGTTGACTTTTGAGAAGGCAGTTAGTTCTTTCCTGGATGCGTTTGTTCATCAGTAACATATTTGACAAAAATTGTGACCTGAGAACGGTCTGCTCAAGCCTCCTGTTTTCCTAACTTTTATGGTGATACAGATGATTACTATTTTGTAAACAGTGCAAAAGGAGAAACAGTGTCTTGTTTTCAGGTCAGTGTAGAGCGCTACCTGTAAACAAGCAAACTTATGTTTTCTTACGTTAAGTTTTAAAAGGTTTTGTTCTATCTCTTTTGAGAAATACCTTCTTTCTTTATGTCTCTGCAGAAACACCTGAGAACACCTGATGTTGTCATAGGAGCTGACACTATTGTGGTAAGAAGTCTTCTGTGGTTTAGCATTGTTTTAATTTATGACAGGTGTAGAAAATACTTGTATCTTAGGTTTCAAGTTTGAAAGCTATCTTCACTGAGAAGTTATACCTGCAATATGATGCATCTTTTGGGTTTTGTGAGTATGGGTTTTGGGCTTTTTTCCCAACAAGGCAATTTTTGGTATCTTGAGTGCTAGAAGCCTTGCTGCTGTTTTTGCAGAGACAGTAATATTCCCTAAGTATTGCCTTGGATCCTCTAGTATGTAATGGAAATTCTGTTCTGAGGCAACTGTTGACTGTCAAGAAGCCCAGATCATGTGAACCAATCCATGTTGTGCCTTGTGGCAGGCATCACTTTATACCTGTCATTTCCACAGAGACAGTGAACGGTTAAGGACACGAGAAGTTGAATTACCCTTTTGTTTGAGAGCTACAGCCACTCCAGAGTAGAGTGTTGCACTCTTCATGTGCTTGACACTAAATCACCTGTTCTACCAAAGTATCTGTGCTTCTTGCCCTACTCAGTAGACTCATGTTTGAAGCTCTGGCTGAAATGATGGCTTAAACGTCATTTCTAACCTGTTTCTGTGAAGTAAGAAAAAGCAGCACACTCACTCTGTCTTTCTGTTTTAGACTGTGGATGAGCAGATCCTGGAGAAACCAGTTGATAAGCAAGATGCATATAGGATGCTGTCAAGGTCTGTAGTTTTAATTAAGATTCCAAATATGTATATTAAGCTGTTTTAAAAGGAGCTTTACAGGAGCCTTCATCTGTACGAAGAACTCGGTGGACACAAATTTTTCTATCATTTTTAAATAGACTAAGCCAGTTCTGCCATTGAAAGAGTTAGGCCTGCTTTTATGTTACCCGCAGCTGCTTGCTCTTGCCCCTTAGGAAGCTGATGAGGGACATAATGAACTGTTTTGTTTTCACTTTGATTAGTTTTCAGAGTCACTTATGACAAGACTATGTATGCTGTAGCTGGTACAGGAAGGGGACATATGGAGAGAAATCATGATGGGAAAGAGGACAGAACCATCATGGAAGTGGTTTGAGGCTTGACATTTAATGGAACAATATTGCGTGTACAATAAAGTACATGGTGATGTGTGTTCGTGGACAATTGCTTTAAATTCTGTAGATTAACTGAGGAAGAAAAATCTGCTTCCACCAGTGCTCTCCGTGGATGTTGGGCTGGTGTTTTTTGAGGCTTCTGCTTTTTTCCTAAAGGATACTTTTCCCTACAAGCTTAATGTTATGTTGTAGCACTCTCTTTTTAAGAAACACCAACTAAATAACTAGTCACCACCTTTCTGAAGGATGAGATGTGATGAATCTGCTAGTCACACTTCTGTTTAATGGGGGGAATACAGAAAAGGTGCGCTGCTTGTTTCACCGGTTTGCATTCTAACTTGGGCATCTCCTAAAGAGAATACAAGTGGCTTGGTAGTTTATGGAGGTTTGTTCTGTAAGTCTGTTCTAGATTTTTTTTTCTTCATTGATGACTTAGGCTGAATTTTTGATTCTTTGTGGTGTGTTACTAACTTAGAAGTAGTAGTCTTAAAAAAAAAAAAAAAAAAAGTGACAGCAGCATATGTTATTTGTAGGAGATTCCCAAAAGACTGAGTCTGGCAAGAGATTTCTCACAACTGTTTTTGCTTGAAATTATGCCAAGTTTGGTTAGTTCAAAAATTGTTTGTTTGTTTTACAGTGCTTAGTCTACTTCTAACACAAATGTTTTAGGTTTTGGTTTTGGGTTTTTTGGTTTTTTTGGGGGTTTTTTTTGTTGTTTTTTTAAGTTCAGTACGTCAGTCTCTTAATCATGGATATGAAATGCACTTAAAATTTTGGTTTTTGTAGCTCCTCTTAATTTTGTCCTATATGAACGGGGAAAAAATGCAGACAAGATACGTATTTGTGTCAGGTTAAAACTTTCACTCACTGATTCATCTTACAATTAATTATGTGGAATCTTCTGGGTGATAGTAAGAGTAAGAGATGCTTCTGATCACATCAAATTATAGCCTGGCTAATCTCTAGGAGACTATTCCGTAATTAGTATCTTCAAAGATTCAAGTTCTCATGCTATTTATTATATTTCCATTGCTTACACATTAGATTAGTAAATTTAAAGCCCTCAAAATTAATCGGCCACAGTGTGGCGCTCTGGAGCCACTACAAGAGCGAGCTCATGGGTCTGGGGTAGGAGAGCGCATAGCCTCTCGTCCTCTACGCTCTCCATCTCTTACTCTGGCTTGCCGTGGCATCCCTGGGGGCCAGTCGGCATGAAATGAGTACACAAGCTGTAGTTGTCTATCACTTGTTTAGTCTAAGTTGCATCACCTAGCTATTTATTGCCAGCTTTCAGTGGAGATGCCTGTAATAGTAGTTATGCTGACTGGCTTTTTCTTATGCATTTGAAATAGTCACTTCTCCCTGTGTACAGTAAATAAGCTGATACCGTGGACTACTTTTCCAAATTGTGGACATCGGTACAACTGAGATGTTGGAGACTTGAAATGACTGAATTTCTTGATATTTTTTTTTCCAATGTCTTCTCACCTATATTAAAATAAAAAAATAAAATGTATGTATTTAGGATACATGTCAGAGCCATCAAGTGATGTATTAATAGAATGGTCTGTTTCTCAGGCTGTAGTAACATAATCATGTAGAACATTTCTGCACATGACAGATTTCATTAAACTGTTGCTTAATGCATTTTTTTTTTCCCCTGACAGGTTGAGTGGCAAAGAGCACAGTGTGTTCACAGGAGTGGCTATTATACATTGCCACAGTAAAGGTACATGTGTCATTTTATTAAAACTCAGTATTTTTGTTAAAACTCAGTATTTTCATTAAAAGTTATTCTCATAAGGACTTGTACAAGTGAAGCAACAGGTTGGTAATTTTTCATATACAGTCTGACTTGGCTTCCTATTCAAGATGAGAATTACTTTATCAATATATAAATTAAAAACTCCCTAAAAAAGCCAGCCTTCTTACTGTATTCAGTTTTCACACAGGAAGGAGGATGACAAAATACAACAGACTTTAGAAATACTGTCTCTGAAAGCTATGGGACTAAAAGACCAGTGTAAATTGTGGGAATATTCTACATGAAATTCAAGTAAGGCAGTACTAACTGTGGGACTGAGCAGAATCTGACCAATATTAACTTTATTCCTGTGTTCTGTTTACACTAGCTGATGAACACAAGCAGTTGCTGTATCTGTAGTAACTTCATTTTTCAGTAAATTAGGGAAGCTTTAGAGCCCGTTTTTAGGGGATGAGTAAAGTAATGGCTTAATGCCTCTGACTGTTAATGAACTGTAGGGAGCAATACATCAGTGCTCTTTATCAGATAATTTATATAGTAAGCAAGTGGTTTTTATGAGAACTGTACCATTAATATAATTTGAGGAGTGTTTGGTTTGAGGGACTTCCTCAGATAATTATGCCAATATTCTTTTAGTGGAACTTCTGCAAGAATCATTTCTCTGAAATTTCACTGGCCGTAGTCTTTCTGTAGACAAATTATTTACGGCTTTTAATTTTTACTGGAATGATTGCTCTTAACTCTTGTAACAGAAATAAAGTCAGTGATCCAGTACCCTGCTAGAGCAGTAGAAAGAGAGCTGCTGCAAAAGAAATAAAACATGCTATCAAGGGGTTCCTGTGAGCAGTCCAGCAAGAATAATAATTCCTTTCATTGTTTACTCTAGGAAGAAAGTAAAAGTGCACACAACAGCAGTACTGATGCTATGATAGCACAGCTTATTTGAAGTTTACAAATTTAAGCCCCGTCATATTCAGATGACTAAAAATACTAAAAGTCTACATATTCCCCAAGTGATGCAATCAATGAGTTTTCTAGAATACATTTTTAGTTTTAGTTCATAATTACAGTGCTGTTTTTAAGTACCACATATATGTTACAGATGGAATTTTCATCTTGAGTTGTTGGGATTTTTTTTATCAATACTGAAAGACGTAGTAATCTGTCTTCATATGCAACAACTTTTTTATTTCAGCTGGGTCATTAAATGTTTTTTCCACACTAACACCATTAGTTGGTTAGTATTCTTCCTTTGGTCTGTACTATGGATCCTTCTTACTCCTTCTCAAGAATATCTACTTCTATCAGACCAGCGGTAACAGGAGACACTGACCTTAATTTTTATAGGAAAGAGTCAAGAGAATTTGTGCAAGGCTGTTTCCTTTTGAACATGTTTTGGAAAAGCCTCCATCTGCAATGATACCAGATTCATGGTGTACCACCCAGGTGTGCAGTACTTTGTCGCAACCTCTGGCCTTCTCTCAACCACTTGTAGATACCAAAGTCTGAAATAATCTTATTTCTTGAGAGATGATATGAAAATGACACTGATGGTTACTGATGTGACTGCTGGATGCCTGAGTCTGCAGTACCCATGCAGCTGCACATTCACATTCAAGCATTTGTAACAGCTATGTGTTTAACTATGGGGTGGCATTAAGAGTTCTTTGACAGCAGTCATAAAGTTAGAAGGGTGTTTGTAGCCTTCTTTGTACTCGGTGCTGGATGTGTATGCTAGCAGTCCATAAATAGCTCTGCAAAAGCATTGTTAATTTAAGAGTGCATCCCACACAGGGAGAGCAACCTGTTAGCCCCAAGACAGGACTGCAGAGGTTGAAAATGCAAGCTTTTACTTTTTTGAGGAAGCCATGAGTCCGCTGTCCCTAAAGAGCATTATTAGTCATTTCATACATTTGTGTAGTATCTTTCATTTTTCCCAAGCAAAAACGCCAAATGAATATGAACTGAAATAAAACTGAGATGTTATGCTCTCTGAACTATAGTTTCTGTTTCTGATAAGACCTCTTCCTTTCTGTAGATAATCAGCTAGAGACAGAAGTCACTGATTTCTATGAAGAGACTAAAGTAAAATTTTCTGACCTGTCTGAAGAGCTCTTATGGGAGTATATTCATAGTGGAGAGCCAATGTAAGTATGAAGCTATCACACAGTACTTGAGAACAGGCCTTAGGGTATGTTATTAGCCATCAGCATAAAACATTTTGTCATGTGTTCTGTGAAATTTTGCAATAAATGATAGCATGGGTGATGCAAGACGGGTATTCTGTTCTTGTCAAGAACTACCATTCCTCCAGGGAAAGTGAGCTACCTTTTTAGTACCCTAATAAATTTGAAAAGTGAAGACTCTTGAAATACTCTGCATTAGAACAAGCACTCATGCAATATACAATTACCTCTCTGTTAACAGAGGCCTTCAGGGAGCTTGGATACCCGAGACAGTGGATTGTTCTCATTATAAAAAGGTGACTAGAGTGAGTATTGGATAATCAGGGTATTGTAGAACTTTACTGAAAGAAGCCATAACTTCATTTATTTAGTTTGTCAAAGTCGCACTGCTCTGATGCAAGAAATGCCAACTTAATTTTCACTTATTCTTGTGGCCAGTTTATATGTGTTCTTATGCCATAATTCTCTCTTAGATTATGTGTTTCCTCTGCCCTTGCAATATAGTAGTTACTTACAGACAACATTGATTCCACAGAACAAATAGGATGAAAACAGAATGCCTACCTGCTACTAAGTTGAAGTTGACTAGATTGTTAAAAAAAAAACCACAAAAAAACAAACAACCAAAAAAACCAAACTTATTTGGAGACAACAAGGGAATTTTTGTGACTTTACAGAATTTGCCTTTCCTTCGTGTTTGCCGAAGCTTAGCAAAGGCAAATCAGGCCATAGTTAGCACTATGGACTGCATATCTGGTGATCTGAGGTGAACTTTTGGCTCTGTGACTTCAATTCTGACTGTGTAAGAATATCAGTCATGATGGTTTTTTACACTTATTTGTGCTATAAAACAATACAGTCATGTTTTACTAGGGAAAGAGAAACCAGCGTAGACTTTGGACTTACTTAAGTGCTTATGTGTAAATGAGGCATACTTTCTGAACATGTAAGGTTCCCAGCTTATTAAAGAGACTGAAGTTAAATTGGATTATGCAGAGAAGAATCTTTTAGCAAGAATACAGTTTGTAAGAGAAATTCCTAGTTAGGTTTTTGGAGGGTGATCTTTAGTGTGTGGCTGATCAGAAAGTTGCAGTTTGAAAGAGAAATGACCATGGATTTTTAGGAGGAATGTCAGGTTGAAAAATATTTTGGAATATTCTGATTATTTCCTCTGGAATAAAATACACATTAGCAGTGCTGTGCTGCAGCAAAATGGTTCATGAGCAGCACTGGGTAATTCTGTTCATTCTGCTAAACAGGGTGTGTGACAGCAAGGGTTTCTTGGGGACGAAAGGTTCAGAGAATATATTTCACTGATCTGTGGAGCAGAAGACAATCTTTATTCATATAATCAAGAGGATAGGAAGCATTTGCTCTGGCCTTGGGAAGGAACTAGTAAATATAGTGTCTTATAAATTTTGCAAAACATTAAGGAGAAGTCTCTCATGGGGGTTTTTTATTTGATTGGGTTTTTTTGTCGCCTCCTCTGTGGACATGCATGCTGGTTACACATTTATGTGCATACAGGTTTTTCTAAACGCTATTGCAGTTCAAGTGACCATTTGTTTATTTTTTTTTTAATGGCTACTTAATTTTGTGAAATCATACAAGACAATGTCACATGAAAAATTAAAAGAAAATTGGCTCTTTTGTGCTGTTGAGGATTGGATGTAGTTCTTTTTATAGCACGGACAAAATTGGCATATATTATTTTAGAAGTCAGTCACTGGTGACACAGGGACTAATTATAAGAGTATGTAGCTGACAAAGTATGAATAAGGGAGGCATGAAAAGCACTATCTCAAGGTAGACTGTGATGAGGCTATAAAAACCCCTCAAAAATGTTGGCTGCAGAAAGATGGCCTTTTGCTTTCTGTTTTATTCCTGTTCCTCTTTCCAACCAAGGGTTTTCTGCATGCTGGCCTGGTCTCTTTCTTTTTCCTGGCTGTCTGTCGAAAGAGGGCTGGACCATAGTAATCCTGCCTTGGGCTTGTGTAATGAATAGACTTAGTTTCTGCTAGCCTCCTTGACCCAAGGAGGTAATTTTGTAATCTTTCCCATGTGAACAACTTCCTTTGTCTCTGCTCACAACTTCTGAAGATCCTGTGTGGTTTTTTGGTAGCGCTGCTCTGAATGGTAGCAATGAAACCAGAGGACCCTACTGCACTCTGGGAAAGAGGTGATTACAGAGGCTGGAGCTCTACAGTTTCAGACTTAACTATGAAGTAATAAAACGTAGAACGTAGAGTTTCTTCCCTTGTATGATTTCTCTTAAGAATTATTTCCTTCAAAGCCACAGCAAATGTAGCTTTTAGATTTTGTGAATAATTACAGTCTCACAGCACGAATTAGCTCTGGGATAGCTTGAGGTTTTCAGTTCTTAAAGCATAAAAGCAAAAATCTTCCAGGTGCAGGATTACAGAGGCAGAGGTAAGGGGAGGTGTACTGTTCTTATACTAGAAATAACTTTGAATCTTGTTTTTAATTTGTCATGTTGCTACAGTTGACTCCTCCTCTGTAGTTGTTCTACATTCACCAGAACTTACTAGCTAATCTTGTTCTTGTACCTGCCTACCTCTGCTCTTTTGCAAGTTCCTTTGCAAATGGAAACGTATCTCCGACTGGTTCCATGATGTGTGTATGCTGACCAGGCATCTAGCTGCTGCCTCTCCAAAGAGATAGGTGATGAAATTCTGCTTCTCCTTACCTCTGTCATGCGAGCAGGTTTTGTCTCTCTGCTCTCCAAAACCACTAAGTTCATATGCAAAGGAAGTAGAGGTGGGGATTGTCTAATTTGTAGATATGTGAAGATAACTAAGATTGGGTATCCAGTGAACTAATAGTTGATAGAGATGCAAGAAATTAGTGTACAGCTTTTCTAATGTATTTTAAATGTTTGCTTCAGTAAGGATGAATGTGATGTCCCTATATCTTTCTGACTATTAGTGAAGCACAGTCACTAGCTCAGATGGACTCTGTCTAATGTGGCTGAAATTTGTCTATGTTTCTACTAATGCAACCGTATGGGCCAAGATACATCTGTAGCTGTCATACACGTGTTCTTGCCTTTGGAAACCCACCTAAAACACAACCAAGCATCTGCTTTCATTTGCAGGAGGAGTAGTGCTTCTTAGTGCAACAGTGATTTATTTGATCATTGGCTCTGTGTTGGACAATTCAGATACTGTATACCTGAATATACTATGTTGTGGCATGACTAAAGTTAAAGCTTTAAAGCTAGTACAGGAAATGTGCTTTAATGTTGCATTTTCCAGTTACCTCTATTTTACCTCTTTTTTAACATTTTTTCTCCCCATTATATTGCGTGTTGGTTTTATTCTGTTTGTCTTTTTAAAAAGATCAGGTGCACACATTTCTGCTTTATTGTGTGTGGGCTGGTTTGTTTGTTCGTGGGGTTTTTTGTTTGTTTGTTTGAAGTCAGTGGATGTTGCACACACTTCTGCTGAAATTATGTATTCCCTGCAACAAGTTAGTTACTGAAAAAATGTTTCAGTTGCAGCAGTGGTCTTTTTGTTTGTCAAAAGGTCTTTAAAGTGAGTTGTATTTTTTTTTATTATAATGTAAATTAACTGATGCTGTGCATACCTTAAAGTTAGTGCTATGCTAATAAAAGTATCCAGTTACAAAAGCCAGTCAGGTTAGCCAGAGCTAGTTATGACAGCTGTGTAAATATTGATATGTTCTAGGTTTTAGGATGGAAGACACTTGTTGAAAAATCAATGGAATGGTTACTAACTATATAGCCTCATGCTTTTGGACTAAAAGCTATAGGTGTAGTAGAGAATCCTACTCAGGATCCAATGCCAGAATGTAAAATAAACAAGCTGTGGCCAGTTGTGTTAATGTCCTTGCTGGCAGTATTATGCCATTACATTTGATGATCACAATGTTTTTTGCCTCCCTGTCAGCATATACCAGGATGAATTCATCCTACTGGACTGCTACTTCATTTAAAATTGAAATCACTTTTTAGTCATTAGAATATTCCTAATTTAGATGATGTAATTCTTAAGTATGTTATAAAAGAAGGAATAATTTAAACAATGACAAAGCTATACAGTGGTGCTTAAAATGCAAGGTTAAAGGAAAAGCTGCATTCCCTAGTTTATAGAAATTCAAAAATCCCATTTGCTGGGATACTGATTCCTCTGTTTCTCTTAGGAGACTATCAGAAAGGGAATCCAGAAAAAAGTTCTAAAAATGTAAAGGTCTGGTTCTGATCAAATCTAAGATGAAAAATCTACAATCTTCTTTGTGTAGTAACCTTTCACAAGTAGTTTGGGTAATTTCATGCTATCTGAAGTTAATAGATCAGAGACTGACTGACTGACCTTTGGTTCAAAGCTTGCTGACTTGGGCTTTCAGATTTGGTGTTATCATGTAGTAAGCATACTTCTAACTGCCTTGTTCCTTAAATGTGAACAGGAAAATTGTTGAGTCTGTTGCAGCTTATCTGCCTGCATGCATTTCCATTCCACACAGTGGAATTTGCATAATTACACCTAAAGACAACTTAGATTTCCCAGGTTGCTTTCTGTGAAAGTACATTCTTGTGCCAAATTACTAGTATTATGATGACATCTAAGAGTACAATGTTGTGAACCACAACTCTACTTACATCTCAGAGGGTTACACAAGAATTGGATAGGGCTGAATGGGATAGTAGTGGATTTTATATTTGAATAGGTTGCTCCTGCCCAAGAAAGTCCTCTCTTCCTGATCCTCATTTTAGATATTCCTATGACTGAGATCCGCAAGATGCATACTACTACAGTCATTTGAGTTCTAAGATGTCTTCTTCATTGTAAGCTCCTTTTGGAGCTAATGTGCTCCTAAAGGCCCTTCAGCCTTTTGTGGAATAGAGCTAGGGTCAGTATGGAGCTGGGTCACCCAGTGGCAATGTTGGTCTCTAACCAGGACTTGGAGAACGCTGGGTAACCTATGGCAGCACGATCTGACTGCAGTCAGCTGATGTACCTCCTGCTTAGGTGACTATGGCACTTGGACTGTCTGAACCATAAAGGCCTTAGGCTACTCACCCTTAGTAGAAATACTGATCCTTATATTTATCTTGTGATTTATAAATTGAAGTCTTGAGCCTAACTTGTAGATCTAATCCACCTCTAACTTAAGTACACTAGTCTTTATTCCAGATTCTGCAGTACTGGTGGATTATTTGTGTTCTGTGCTACCTTTACTCTTAATTATATATACATTGGTTTTGCTTTCTCTCTCCCAGGGACAAGGCCGGTGGATATGGAATCCAGGCCCTTGGTGGAATGTTAGTTGAGTATGTCCACGGAGACTTCTTGAACGTGGTGGGATTTCCTCTGAATCACTTCTGCAAAAAGCTAGCAGAACTGTACTATCCACCCCCTAAACATAATGTACAACATAAAAAGTATGACTCTATCCCTTCCGTGGACACTTTTGAGAACCTAAGTGATGGAGAAAGTGAATCTTCAAATTTCATAGAGCACAAAGGTGCTAGTAAGTTGGACAGCAGTGGGATTTGTTCCTCAGAAGCTATTTACAATTCCGAAAACAGTTCTAGTGTCAGAACTGGTTTTATGGTACCTTTGGAAAATCAGAATGGAGTGTCGAAAAGTGCAGCAAAACTTCCATCTAAAATTCTAGACCTGATGGATGGTTTTAGAGCTTCAAAGGTAAGGAAAAATTAAAACTACTCATTGCTGACTGATATGATTGTTTCATTGGACTTCAATATATAGCAGGTAATGTGAAATACTTGAGATGGAGTAAGAATGTATTAATAATTAGAACAAAAGGATCACTGAAGTACCAGAGAATCTAAGATAGCTGCAACTTCTGGCGCAATGCAAACACTGGGTTTTTTTGGTATTTTCTTTTATCTGTTCTATGAAATTTCAGTGACCCATTTGACAAAAATTTTTGTCTCTTGAGAGGGGAAAAAAAAAAGCCCTCAGAATTTTTTTTTGTCCTTGCATGATTGACCTCGGGTATGAACAGTGCAATTGTGCTTCCAGGATGTCTGGAAAGAGTACCCTCTTGCCTCCCATATGTGCCTTTTGTCATCTTGTCTAATTAAATGCAGCTTATGCAAGATCATGATTTATCTTCCATTCGCTACGTCAGTGATTCAGGCTCTGATGTGATTAGGAGGCTTCAGAATAAGAGTAACTTCAGAAGTGGAACATTTACTCCACAAGTGAAGTGGAATGTTGTAGGGAAACTTCAAAATGCTTTTAAGAAATTTCTCATTAATAATTGATTTTTTAAAAAATTTTTTTACTGATTACAAGAGCACAATAAAGCAGGAAGTTACCTTTTATATTCTCTGCAAAGAAAGCATTTAATATGGTTAACTTATCTGACTTAAAACTGTGACAAGAATTGTATATATTTTATTTCCTTTCTAACTTTTAATGCTTAGTGTTAGGATTCTGTGGAATATCTTCTTTTTTTTTTATTCCCTATTAAGGAGATTATTTTTTTTTATACCCTGTTTCATATTCCAGATATGTTTAGCTGATAATCTCCATGCAGTATCTGATGGAGACGTAACAGCTTACAAACAGAAGGTCCCATGCTATGCGTAGCAGCCGAGTGTGATGAGAAATGAGTAGCTGGACATTTTAAGGGCTGCCAAGTTTTCTGCTCGCAGCTCCAGTGTAGTGAAGAAGGTGAAGGAGAAACGAACACCAATCATTCTAATAGATCACTGATCTCCATCGAGTCATTCATGTTTAGGCAGAGGTGAAAAAACTGCTGAAGTGGCAATGAAATGACAAACCTGGAGCTAAATATATAACAAATTTGAGGGGGGATGGAGGGAAACATGCAAGACAATGGACAATGGTTTTGCTGAAACAGCAGAAAGTTATAGTTGGATCTGAAGGAAACCATAGTGTGGTCACTGTAGATCTGTGGGCGTGCTGCTTGCCAGCATGCAAAGCAGTATTGAGAGATTTGGAATAAAGCAGCCTTGAGACTGCTGCGTTTGTGAATGTCCTTGTGTATCCCTAGGGAGCAAGTTTTGATGTACATGAATGGGTGAGATGATGCTTAGCATTTCTTCAATTTAAGTAAAAATAAATAAGTAAATAAATAAAATAGGGAGAATCATGAGCATTTTGTTGCACATTATGTACGCTGTTTACAGTAATGTGATCCCAAATTTGGTTTTGTGCAGTGAAAGATGGTGGAGGCTGTAGATAGAAGCAGAAGCTTTCCCACTAAACCAGTGTAAAGTCATAGTACGAAGTGCTGAGTTTCATCTTGAACTAGTGGGAAATTTTTTTCTCAGGGTTTGGTTCTTTGTAAAATTAATTACCAGTTGCAATGAACACTTCCTGTGATCTGACAAAACTCATCATCTCTCCACTTGTAGAATAGGGATAAAAGCACAAAAGCATTTAGTTTCACAAAAGCTCTGAAGTTGTATTTCATTTTGATCCTCTAGTGTTGTTTCAAGGACTTCACAAAGCAGAGTGAAATCTCCTGCAGATGAAGATGTCGCTGCCTGTTTTACTCTGAACAGCTGCTGTTGCAGAACAGGAAGGGATCAGGATTAGTTAAATCATACTTTCTTGAACTTAATATGTTCTTAATCTGCATACTCTGATCCATACTCGGAGCTCTGGGTTTTTTTCTTCTTTGATATTCCACCCCACACCCCCCCACACCCCCCCCCGGCCTTGAACTAGGAATTACAGAATGCTAGAAAGAGTGATTTGGATCAGCCAAGCTTTTGACCCTATCTTCTCACCTTCTCTTTCCTGTTCTTACAGTTTCCAGGTGGTATCAGTCCAAGGATTGTTCAGGGCTCAAGCCAAATGGTTGTGGACTAGATGCAATTGGCTCAGTATTATGAAAGCCTGGATTATAATAAATTCCAGCTATACATTCTTATTAGAATAACAGAGGAAACTAAAAAGAGGATGAAAATAGACACACAGTAGCAGACCTTCCTCAAAGTTAATCTCTTTTTCTCCATTTGATTTTTAGTAAACAGAATGTCAATCGATTCTTTTTCCTTGACTGCCTTGGATTTTTACAATAGAATATTTCAGTTGGAAGGGACCTACAACAACCATCTCGTCCAACTACCTGAGTTGCCTGCAGTTGCAAAGAAATGGATTCTGTGATTGCTTTGTGTGCTTCTATTCATGTGCTTTACATAAGTTCCTTGGGTTTAAGTGTTTTAACTGTTTCGGAATACTGAAACTGCAGAATTGCAAATTAATTTCAAATGGAGAGGTAGATATCACATATCATTAACCTGCCTCTCTGATTTGGTTAACATAGCTCTACAAGTTCAGTTAAATTTTTCAACTAACACAGCTGCATTGCCCATAGGTTTTTCTTCACCATCAGGCACTAGCTGTTCTCTCTTCCTCACTCCATACATACATGTCCTGTTAAGGTGTGCATGTAGCATACTTGTGCTCTGAAGTTTTATTCTTTTTTTATCATAATTTTTATTAAACAAAGGCCAATATTATAGCAACTGAAGCTGTTGCACTGCCTTAATGGAGCTTTCCAGTTCCTTACGTTTTGAGTAAATCAAATTTAATTTGATCTTTTGGCATTGGTTCAGATGCTCGAGAATGTTTGACCTTATGGAACAAGCTTATAGATGGAGATATGCTAAATATCTGAATAACGAGGTGGTCTTTGTTTAAAATCTGTAGGCTGCGTTCCACAATATTTTGAGTTCCCTTCTCTCCCAAACAGCTCTGTTCAAAATTCTGTTACTTGGCTAAGACAATGAAACCCTCTGAGAGGGAAGGAAATGTATCATAGCAATTTTTAGGAGTTTTGTTAAACTGTGGCAATTGTGGAAAAATAGAAGTTGTGTAGAATAATTCTAGGCAAAAGGTATAGTTCTTTTGTTTCTTAATTGCAGTCTTTTAAACACAGCATGCTAACAATGTTTTTCCTACATGTAGGCTCTGTTTGTAGCCTCTAAGCTGAAGATGTTTGATCATCTGAAAGATAAAGGTCCACTGAAGGCTCTTGATATTGCAAATGAGGTTGGAACCTCTGTGTGTGGAACAGAAAGACTCCTTGATGCATGTGCTGCTCTTGGATTACTGGAGAAGACACCACAAGGTGACTAATTTCTCCTCCTTCCCAACTGCATGTAGTACTGAAAGACATGCAGGACTGGAAGAGATGCTTTGAAGACCACAGGGTCTGACTTGATACTGTGGGTAACTTGGATTTGGGGGAAAGGGGAATGGAATTGTTGCTGCTTTGCTTTCATTATTAGTAGCTGGCATTGTTTCATTTGGGGCAGGCTTTACCTAATGAACACATTAATGTCTCTTTTGAGGAATGCTTAGCTTGCTTTTGTTCTCTGGACATAGTACTGACCAAATTTCTAAGAAAAAGTTACACGGGCAGTCCCAGGCGACAGCGTAATAGCTCAGATGTATCATTTGCACTTGGGTCACAACCCCATGCAGCACTACAGGCCTGGAGAAGAGTGGCTGGAAAACTGCCTGGCAGAAAAGGGCCTTGGGGGTGTTGGTCAACAGCTGGCTGAATATGAGCCAGCAGTGTGCCCAGGTGGCCAAGAAGGCCAACAGCATCCTGGCTTGTATCGGGAACAGTGTGGTCAGCAGGACTAGGGAAGTGATCATCCTCCTGTACTCCGCACTGGTGAGGCCACACCTCAAATACTCTGTTCAGTTTTGGGCCCCTCACTACAGGAGGGACTTTGAGGTGCTGGAGCGTGTCCAAAGAGCAATAAAGCTGGTGTGAGGGGTCTAGAGCACAAGTCTTAGGAGGAGTGGCTGAGGGAACTGAGGTTGTTTAGTCTGGAGAAAAGGAGGCTGAGGGGAGACCCTACCACTGTCTACAGCTACCTGAAAGAAGGTTGTAGTGAGGTGGGGGTCGGTCTCTTCTCCCAAGTAACAGGTGATAGGATAAGAGGAAATGGCCTCAAGTTGCGCCAGGGGAGGTTTAGATTGGATATTAGGAAAAATTTCTTCACCAAAAGGGTTGTCAAACATTGGAACAGGCTGCCCAGGGAAGTGGTGGAGTCACCATCCCTGGAGGTATTTAAAAGACATGTAGATGTGGTGCTGAGGGACATGGTTTAGTGGTGGACTTGCTAGTGTTAAGTTAGTGGTTGGACTCAATGATCTTAAAGGTCTTTTCCAACCTAAACGACTCTATGATTCTATCTAAAATACAGATCAAATTCCATTCCCAGCTGCAGCAATGCAGAGTCACAGTCTTCAGCTGAGAATCAGGTTTTTAATGAGGAGAGCTCTGGAATGCGTCCCTCTTCATGGGCAACAGCTTAAATTTTAGTGCCCCTAACTGGAACAGTGCTTGAAGGTGTATGCAGATGAGGAAGTCAGTATTAGGATTAACTTTTTCAGTCTGCGCTATGTAGTTATAAGTTTCCATATGCATCATTTACATAGTAAGACTTAAAATGGTCAAGTGCCAAGAAAAGGAAATAAAGGAAGCTTTCAGCTCTGTTAGAGGACAAGACCAAGGAGAAGGCCCTATCGGCAAATCATACTGGAGAAAGCTTGAATTTAACAGAAGGAGAAACCATAATCTAAAGAAAAATGCAGTCAAGAATTAAGAACTTCTAATACTCTCCCTTGAATATCAGGTGTATAACTGAGGTACTCTAGTTTAAAAAAAATTAAAAATCAGTGCCTATCTATGTCCTTCAGCATCTAAATTCTTTTTATAAACAAAGTATCTGCTCCTTTAAGAATGAGAAGACCTTTAAAATTATTTCACAGGATCATAGTATTTTTTGCGCAAAGAATTCTAAGATCAGGATTTGCTAGCTATTTAACAGCTATGCAGGAAAACATGCCTTCAGATTTTAAATGACAGTTGTAAAGTACTGAAACAAAGCTGGTTACAATTGTTTTCTTCCCATAAGGTTACAGTAATACAAATTCAGCAAATACCTACCTGACCTCAGACGGTGAATACTCACTACATGGTTACATTATCCACTCTAATGACCACCTTTGGCCTCTCTTCACAAACTTGGAGTCTGCTGTCAAAGAAGGCAGCAGGCAGAACCATCGAGCCTTTGGAAAGAAAGCAGAAGATTTATTTACGGTAATGTAAACTCTTATTATTATCAAAACTCACTGTGAGGAGTCCAGAACTGATGTAGGGGCAAATGGAGACTGAGCTGTCTGAGAAAGTTGGTCAGTCTCAGAAACTGTAGAAAAACAATGCAACTCGCTCAACTTGGACTTATGTTCCCTTCAACTTTAGGCTCTAAAGTGCTGGAGCAATCACAGAGAATATTGGGAAATCTGAGTGCTGGCAAAAATTCTCTGGATAAAGTATTGTCCATCCAGCTAACACACTCTCAGAACAATCTCTGGGCCTGTTTAATTTACGTTTATATGGCCTTTTTATAACACCAGGTAGTACCTTATCACACATGCACTCCTTCCATATTGGATGCCAGTCACTTGGTATTGATGTGCATCCTGTTCAATCTGTGGTGAGTGTGTAATCAAAGTGTTTTCAAAGTTGCTTTATGCTGATGCAGTGGAAAAGGGATCCAGTCTCTTTTATGAAGGTTTGTAGTTTTGTATATGCTTCAAGCTGGTATATATTGCTGATAAGAAGGGCAAGTGTAAGGTACTGCACCTGAGGAGGAATAACCCCACGCACCAGTACAGGTTAGGGGCTGACCTGATGGAAAGCAGCTCTATGGAAAGGGACCTGGGAGTCCTGGTGGACAACAGGATGACCATGAGCCAGCAATGTGCCCTTGTGGCCACGAAGGCCAATGGCATCCTGGGGTGCATCAAGAAGAGTGTGGCAAGCAGGTCAGGGGAGGTTATCCTCCCCCTCTACTCTGCCCTGGTGAGGCCGCATCTGGAGTACTGTGTCCAGCTCTGAGCTCCCCAGTTCCAAAAGACAGAGAACTACTGGAAAGGGTCCAGGGGAGTGCTACAAAGATGGTTAGGGGGCTGGAAGATCTTTCTTATGAGGAAAGGCTGAGGGACTTGGGTTGTTTTAGTCTGGAGAAGAGAAGACTCAGAGGGGATCTCATCAATGCTTATAGATACTTAAAGGGAGGGTGCCAGGAGGATGGGACCAGTCTTTTTTCAGTGGTGCCCAGTGATAGGACAAGAGGTGGTGGGCACAAACTGGAACATAGGAAGTTCCATCTAAAGATGAGGAGGAACTTCTTGACTTTGAGGGTGGCAGAGCACTGGAACAGGCTGTCCAGAGAGGTGGTGGAGTCTCCGACTGGAGACATTCCAAACCCGCCTGGACGCCATCCTGTGCAACCTGCTCTAGGTGTCCCTGTTGTGGCAGGAGGGTTGGACTTGATGATCTCCAGAGGTCCCTTCCAACCCCTGTGATTCTGTAATCCTTTCTTCCATCTCTTTCCATTTCTCTAGCATTCCTTTTCCAATGGTAGCCCAGGTGGATGTGTTCAGACTTGAGAATCACTTAGGGTTACAAGTATCCTAACTTGTCAGTTATCCAGCTGGTGAAGCAAGTTGGGGGGCATAAATATTTGTACCTGTTTTAAGGAGAGGGCTCACAGAGTGAGCAGGAGAATACGTCAGGACTTCATCTCTGACAGCAGTGCTGGCTTGAAGTGTACTCCAGACTACATCCTGCGGTTCTTAATTTGTACTTAACTTCTAGATGCTGATGAAGCCAGTCTCCTAAAGGAGATGTCTACATCCCTCATATACACTTGATGGAAGGAAATAGGGTTTTTTTGAGACTTGAGACAGCACATTAGCCTGATGTTAGTACCTAGATTACTGGTGGACAGAACCTCCTTTAGTAATCCTTCAAAGGCTATTTTAAAGGGAGTTTAGATACTTTGCTTTAGGATAGCTGCTGCAGTAGATGCTTAAATTTTTGTGCGAATTAAGTGTTTTAATGTAGGTGAACTGGGTCTCATCCTTTGTTAAACATCTGGATCACCAACTTGAGTTTGCTTGGGTGATGCTTGTGGCCGGAGGCACTACCAGTTCAGGCCTGGGCTCCGTATGTGTACAGGATAGTATGTTCAAGCAGAATACATGGACTGCCTGTGGCACTATGCGTACCACAGCATGGAGATAATTCTGCTTCATAGTAGCTGTAAAGCTAGAAATACCTGATGAAATCTGTATGAAAGTGAGACAAAAAGGGATTCATGCTTATGTATCATTTCAAAGGTAAAGGCATGAGGTTGTGGTACTGAATGCTCGCTTCTCATCTAATCGAAAAGCCCAGTATGAGCTTTAATGTTTCTGGTTTAAGTTATGGTCCAATCATCTAGTTACTTTCCCATCATGGGAGAATAAATGTCAGAATTAAATGAAAGCAATTTATGAGTATATCAAGAAGGAACGCTTTAGGAGACTGAAAGGAAAAACTCAGTCTGTCCTTTCAAACAGTTTAAAGTCTGGAGACATTTTGCTGTGGATCAAATGTTTTAGTAAATGTGTATCAAAGGCACAGTATTTCTTTAAAAAGCACTTTCCAGATTATCCCTTCTTCCTGCTAAGCTGCCCCAGCTTCAGCGGGCAGACGTATTGAATTTAACAGCCCTTGGGACATCACCAACACCAGGTTCAAACCAACCAAGTGTATGTCCTCTGAGACGCACTGCAAAAGGTGTCTGTGTGATCAGAATTGTCAAGAGGATGCAAAAATCTGCTTATCGCTACAGTGAAAAAGCAAAGGATTTGGATGAGCAACTAGTCCATGGCACTTTTAACTTATCTTTTAATTTTAGAATTCTAATGTTAATGGTGTGTACCTACTGCCTTGGTTGTGCATAATTTTAGTTAAGTAATGAAAATAAATTTCAGTTACTGTGCTTTTTTCTCTTCTTAGGACTATTATCACAGCCAGGAGATGAAGCAACGTTTTATGGCTGCCATGCACAGCATTGCTCACCTGACAGCAAGAGACGTGGCTACGGCATTTGATCTTTCACAGTTTAAATCTGCTTGTGATTTAGGAGGTATTGCCTGTAATTGAACTGGTATACATATTAAAGGGAAAAGCTTTATTTCGGTTCCATATTTTATTACTTAAAACGTATGTATATTTTTTTACTAGAACTGCAGTAATATTGTCTACTGTTGTTTTTCTGGTATTGTAATATCAGAATAAAAGGACTGAGTGCAGTTAACTGACAGCAGTGTTACTTAAATGGTATTTGAGTAGTTTCAAATAAGTGAATGTTACAATCAGTTACATACTGACACATAGCTCAGCACAGAAAACAAGACGGTTTGTGGCTCAGCTGATAGAATACTGGGCTGAGAGCTCCATTTTCAGCTGTGCTGTTGCTGTCCTTTGGCATGTCCAAGATTTTCAAAAGTAATGAAGAGTTTATTTCTGAGTCCTTCTTTCTATATTGGGGCATCAAACTTGAAATACTGCATTACTAGAACAAAAAGTTTGGATTCTTCTAGAATGGATTTAAGCGTTTTGTGTGTTGTTTTAATTATTAATTTCTAAGATGATCACCAAAATGGTGGAAACCAATGATAGACCTGACAAAAACTCTTCTTGTTAGTGTCCTTTTTTACCCTGTGCTAGGAGTTGCACAGAGGGAGTGTTATTACTTAGGGAAAGATCCACTGAAGGAAGAACGCTTTACTTAGTGCCTGGGGAGGTGAACAGCATATCAGAGGAATTAACACAGTGCTGGTGCAGTCTTTGTCATTTGTGCAGAGGCTGCAAGGCTTTACCATCCCTATCCTTCAACGTGCTGGAGAGTGTCTGTCAGACTTCAGATATTAGTGCTTCATGAATGGTAAATAGCTGTAGTGTTCTTCATCCACAAATGACAAGGCCTTGCCCTTAATGTTCTTCTGGCCCCCACAAAAAACTGAAGTACTGGTCATATTAGCAATTCTGTGACAGTAAGGAATAATGCCTGCATTCCCCAAGCTTTAAAGCATTGCTCTATCCACCAGGAAGTGCTATTGCCTATGTTAATTGTGGAACTGACTGTCTACTTCTAATTCTGATTTGAGGTCTCTATCTTAATGTTATATGCAGCCTTGTCTTTAAAAATGTCTGCAAATGCTGGGAGTAAAGACTTGATTTGACTTTTTTAAAACTTTCAACAGGTTGCACTGGAGCTCTGGCTCATGAATTAGTACAAATATACCCAAATCTCAAGGTCACAGTATTTGACCTTCCAGAAGTCATTGCAAACATCTCTTATTTTCAGCCTTCAGGACAACACACAGCTCCAGTGACTTTTGTATCAGGTAAATATAACACATGATCTTTTGTCTTATTTCTTTTATCCTGGAGCACAGAGCAGGCTCTTTTGCTGCAGAAAATGGTGTGCTATCCTGCTCCAACCCCAAACGTGTGTCTTAGTACAAGGCAATGTAGGCTCACCCATGCTAAATGCGGACATTGTACTTCTCAAGCCTGTGGGGATAAAACCAAACTGTCTATGATTGGAGAATGTGTATGAATAAGTATGAATTAGTCATTTTTGGGTACCACTGGGAGTAGAGGGTGCATGTCCTTTTCTCAGACTTTGCTTATCTAGGCACTATATGTAACAGAATTCTTACCTGTGATCTGCTCTTCTCTTTACACTTTCCTTATCTGCAAATCAGCGCATCCCTGTACCCGTTCATTCTTGTTTCTTTCTGCTGAAGCTCCTAGTTCCTCCACAATATTTTCATTTCATTTTGTAGGAATGTACTCTGTGGTTTCTGTAGGAATGTACTAACTCTGCTTTCCAACAGGTGACTTCTTCAAGGATAATCTTCCAGAAGCAGATCTTTATATCCTTTCACGTGTTCTTCATGACTGGCCTGATGAAAAGGTACATGTGCTGTTAAGCAAGATATCAGCAGTTTGCAAACCAGGTAAGTTTTTTCATCTTGTGAGCTTAAAGGTGCATGTTAATGCATAAAAATAATGTGTAATCATGCGTTCATATTTGAAAAAGCGTATTTTTCTGTCCGATGCTAGTAGCCTTTGCTTGAATGTCTATGCTTGCATTATGGTAACACCTACTAAGAAAAAAGGAAAGAAAGCAGCTAATAAAACTATATAAAATAAGGCCTTAGTATAGTTGCAGACTTCACATACCACTATGTCATGTCCCCCATCTCTGCCATGCCCTGTCTTTCTTACTAAACCCTGTATCATCAGGTACCTAAGCACGTGCTTATTTCTATACATACAAGTAGTCTAACTAAAGTTCCTTCAGGTTAATCAAGAAACAAACATTTGTTTTGCTAGCTCAGTAGTGCCAGAATATGGTAAAGTGGAGTTCAGTACTACTTTATGCACAGATTTCTTGAGAAATATGTAGCCTCTTCTGCTTTCCTCTACATTTGGACAGTGTAAAAGATCAAAGGGGAAGACAAAAAGGAGAAAAACCTGACTGCTAAGATCAACTGATTCCTTAATCCAACAGGATTAACTGTTGCTATGGAGTTTGTTTCATAGGAGAGCATTCAAAATTAGGCCTAGGCCATAAAGCATAATCCTGTTTATAAATTGTAAAAGAAAATTGTGGGTGACTGTCTTAATCTTCTTATGTGAAGGCTGGGGTATGACAGTTGCTTGGTTCAAATGGAAACAAGACTGAGTTCAAGAGCATAGTCAGGAAGTGATCTGAACTTCACTGAAGTGGAGACAGTGCTCTAACCTCCCCCTTCCTTTTAACAATTAATGGTTGCTTCCAGGAAGAGATTACTGAAGGTAAATTTCCATCTCTGATTTCCACTGAAGACCATTAAAACACTAGTCTGAGGGCCCTCTATAACTGTCTCTGAACAAAACACTGAAAACTTGAAGCTAGAAATACTTTACTGAACCACTTTTGGTTGTTTTGAAAATGCAGGAAGTGCCTTGCTAGTGGCAGAAATTGTGCTTGACGAACAGAAGATGCACCCTCCTAGAGCTGTACTACAGTCCCTCAGTATGACTGAAGGCAAGCAGAGAAGCGGCTTAGAATATAAACAGCTACTGGAGAAATATGGCTTCACAAATGTACAAATTAAGATCACAGGAAACTTATTAGATGCTGTTTTGGGCTTTAAGAAGAACCTGTCACTGTAGCGTGCCCAGAAGTAAATTGGGATGATGAGTTTTTACAACACTTGTGCGATATACCCATCATCAGCCAGCACATATTGTCAGTTTAGGATCATTTTGACCCTTCATCTGAAGCACAGTTGTTACATGTTTTGTATAAAATTTGGACTGGAGCTTCTGCAGGAGTGAGTTCTGTGCATTTAAAAGGTGTCTGGGGCAGGCCGAAACTCTTACGTATTGAATACCTTTATGTCCAGTTCTTTTGGATAGTTTGCAGATCATATTAAGCTTAGACTTGACATAGCTGTATAGCATGGCAAGTTAAGACTGCAAGCTTTTATGAACCACATTAATACCTAATTTTTCTTGGACCTTAAAATTAAAGAGAATTCTCTCCCTGCAGTGTATTCAGTGGTTACTGCTCATTTTAATCAGAAATGAAAAAGTAAAAATGAGTACTGTACCACCTGTATGAATCTGGGGATGCTAGTCCTCTTTTTCACTTTTCTGTGGGGCTTTACTCAAGAACATCTCAAGGATACCATTTTTTTTAAGCGCTTTTTCCACAGGCGAAAGTGAAAACAGGACAAAGCTCAAACACGTTCCTGCAGCAGCTATAATGTCACAGAGAAACTTCAGCAGCCTCTTGACCTCCTGCCACAGTATGTACCCGCACAGGCTGCAGTTGAGCATTGTTCCTATCAGTTCTGGGTTTTTCTGAATATGATTAAATGGCCATATATGCTTTCCGTCTCATTACTTGAGATGAGTTTTAGGATTTATATATAAATTCTCTTATGAAAATTAAAAGCAGAAGCTTCTTCATGTTCCAGTCTTTAATTAGAGAAGTACATACTGTATCCCGTCTCTTCAAGTAATTTGTCACTGATGTTACCTCTCCTAATGTTTTTTTCCTGATACTTCATTGATATTTATTTTTTCTATTTAAAGTATACTTTGCAGTGGAAGCCTTTCTGGAGATTAAAGTTGCACTTTCAAACTGGCTTTCTTCTTTATGAGTTGTGAGTTTCTTGCCTGTCACACTTCTACAGCAATAATCCCAATAAGCCAGTGTGAAGGAGGTAGTGCGTATGCTGAGTCACCAACCTCAGCAAATTAGAGAGAGTTGATAAGCAAGGTCAAGAGTTGCATCTGCCTGGTAGACTCTGTCGTATGTTACTTAATCAGAAGTTACTTTGCTCTTTGAGCACTGAGTAAAGCAAAAGTGCCACATGATTCAATTCATGATGAGACAGAGCATTTCAACTGCACAAAATCAGGGAAATGTCAGACTTTTACCACATTGGGGTTTTTAATTCTTAGCAGAGGTTTTTATGAATAGAAATTTGACTGATCTCATCTGTACAGACATTTAAAGAGATAAGGCAAAATATTCAACAAGTGAATAAATTTAAAATAAGTTTATTTTCCATATTGACATGAAGCTTGCCATTATTTAAGAGGTTTGTATTTTGAGAGAGACTTATTCCAGCAGTCAGATGTTTCTCATCTCATAGTTACTCATAAAGTTCATAATGCTGTTCTTTAAGCTGCTATAAGATGTTTGAGTCAGAAAATTTCAATCCGAAAGCTGGCACACCTGTAACTGTCACAGACTTTAAAACCGTGCCTCTAGGTACTATGTATCTGACTGTAAAATTTAAATAGAATGTGGTTGGCTACCACACAACCTCAGTGTACTCTGTGATTAAAGCACAACACTATACACACAAAGCATTAGTCCCTTGGGCATGGTGTCTGTGGTGATGCACCGCAGCTTTGCACTCTCAGGATAATTAAGCATTGGAGCAGGTTGCCCAGAAAGGTTGTGGAATCTTTGTGCTTGGAGGTTTCAAGATCTGAGAACAAAGCCCTGAACAAGCTGAGCTGACTGTAGAGCTGCCCTGCTTCGAGTGGGAGGTTGGACTAGAGATCTATGGTCCGTTTCAGCCTAAGCTGTTCTACGACTGTTTGATGTAGCCCAGTCACCTAAGAAATGATAAACTCATCTACTTTCATTAATGTCCCAATTAAGTTTTTTCAGTTGCTCTGGAAGAAGCTGGTATCTTTTGCTGACTGGTGGAAGGGGTGGATTTAATGGTGTTACACTGAAAAGACTTCCTAAGCAATAGGCATAACTGAGGAAAATTTGGGCCTGTTCACTTATCAAGATATAAAGAGTGAGGGGGCTAAGTTTTAAAATCCAAATGAACTTCTGCCGATAAAGCCTGTAGGTTTTGTGCTCCTTGGGAAGTGACACTCAGCTACACCTTCTGGAGGATGCTGTCTTTTAACCACATTCTGCCTTAACAACAGTTTAGAGGAAATGTGATGCACAAAAACCGGTTTTTTGAGGTGGAGAATAGGGAGGGTTAACAGAATGATAGATGAATAATAGAAACAAGAACTTAAGCACTTGCTCACTGAATGCTGAGGCAAGAATCCTTGAAGACAGAAAGGGAAGTTTGTAAGAAAGAAGAGACACAACTTGGTTGGCTATCCTCAGTCAATCATTTTTATATCAATTTTTGACCTTGTTACAGCTATTAACCAGTACTTGTGCCTGGAAAAGTAATGGGACAGAAGCGAAGGGTAGTATGTCATGTGCACCACCCAGTGCAAAAGCTTAGGAAGAGCTATTTAATGGCTAAGCGCCTTTGTGTGAGCTCTCAGTTCAGTTTTGGATGTGTTAGCAGACTCCTGGATAGTGGAAGTATTTAATGTGGGTTTCTTGTTTTTTGTTTTTTAAAAAAAGTCTTTGGAGGACTGGCACTTTACTTCCCCATCTTTTGGCTGGAAATTATGTCCTTGCTAAACAATCATAATCTGGATTAAACTACTTTCTACTTCAGAAAAGACTGGTATGACCACTAGGAATGGTCATAGGTAGGAATGGCTCTGAGGAAATTGGCTTTAAGGGTCAGAAAGATATGAATGTTATGCAGCACTTAATAGTACTAAAATCACTGTAAAATGCTGCTATTTTGATCTGAATTCGTGGCGTCCTACCCCCACTGTGCCAAGAGAAATTACCACATAAGATGAAAGGACAAAAGACAATGAGTAAAACAATGCTCATTTTGTCAGTAGCCCACTCTTGTCTCCCCTTTCCCCTCACGGGTCTGAAGATGGTGGAAGAGGCTGCATGTAAACAGGATCATTTAAGTTCTGCTCGCGTCCCTAGGTCAGTGTGACCACAAAGACCTCGGTTCCTACAGAAGTAATGTACAACATTGATGACTTCTCTTCTATAATGCTCGCCATCCACTGTTTTGTCTGCTTGGCACCATTTCAATATGAATGTGAAGCAGCAATGTATACCAAAGAGATGTAACTACTCTTCCTGTCTTACTGTTTTCCATAAACGTCATGCCAAGTCTGCAGAAGTCATCTCTTCTTCCCCTGAAAACAGAGATGTGACTTGACTTGTGAGTGTTTGATCCCTCCATAGTACAGAAGGGAATTTCCTGGGTTTTGCGAGAGGAGTGTGTTACACATTTAATAGTGGATTAGTCATTAAATAGCAAAACAAATCCATAAACAATAAATGAAATCACCTCTGTCTTGTAGTTTGCACCCTTATATATGGTAGCAGAAATTCTCTTGCCTGATAATGGATTAGTACTGTTGCATCCATTTGTTTTGAAATTAGGCTGTGGGATTTTGCTGGCTGAAATGGTGTTGGATGATGAGAAGAAGATCAGGAGCAGAGCTCTGCTGCAGTCTTTGAACATGCTTGTGCAGACAGAGGGAAAGGAGAGAAGTGGCTCTGAGTATCGACGCTTACTGGAACAACATGGATTCACAAATATCAAAATCAGATTGACAGGAAATTTGCTAGATGTTGTTCTCTGCATTAAGACCTAGAAAAAAAATGGATTTAGTAGTAAAATCTGGATGTAGTAAAATAATCATGTTTGATGTTTTGTAATTATGCAAATACATTCTCAGTTTCTCATCAATACCATAAACAAGTAATGTTATGTGAAGTTACTTTTAAAAAGGGGGAGAGATGGATTGCATTTATTTCGAACTTGAGTAAAATGATGCCAGAAGATTCTGGCACCATTTGATGGCAGTGATACTATGGCTGCACAACACCTGTAGTACCCTCAGAAACAAGTCTCCAACCACAAATGGTGTCAGCAGTGCTACGGCAGTATTCACCTTGCTGAGAAATCAGTTTCTTCATACTTGGGGCAATTAGAGTGATCCATTTTTTAGACCAGCACACATTGCTTTGCTCCCTTTTCAGCAGGTTAAAGCAGGTATCATTTCAATACTCCATCACCATCCATTTTAATATAATTTTCTGTTACACCCTCTGCTGTAAATAAAGAAGCATTGTCTAATGAAGTCTGGAAACGTCTGCAATGGCATAGTCAAGACTGGAAACAGAACTGGAGCAGCAGCTGCTCAGCAGAGTCAAGACAGACTCCTCTGCCTTCTGTGAGACTTCTGGGAAACAGCAGATGTATAAAAGCGCAAGTTTCTTATGTGATTATAATTGGAGAGGAAATGTGGGGGCACCACATTTGGTTCAAGAAGATCCTCCTCCTTTTTAGCCCTTCTTAATTTGTGAGCTCTTACAAAAGTGGATAGCAGAATATGAGATTAGATAAAGAACAGAAAAGAAAAAAAAAGTGCAGAAACAGAAGGAAAAGCATGGTGTTAAAGAGAAAAGGATTTCCCCCAGTCAGATGCATCTGAGCTCCGAAGGTGAATGGGACAGGACAACTATTGACTGAACAGTTTCCTGTCACAAAAGTTACGTATATTTTACCTTCCTTTTTCAAACTGACAACACTTCACAGTCCCAGAGTATGAGGTTCTTTTTTAATCAGCAGAAAATTTTATGGGGAAAAAAATCCCAGCCTTGCATACGTTGTGTTGTGCTATATTAACATTCAGTTATGAGCTTTTTTTAAAACTACCATGCTAAGCTGTGTGTGCCTGCCTGAGAATATGCACTACAGCCTTTCATTAATTACATCCAAAATATGGTCCTGTCAGATACACCTAACCCGGCGTGGGCACAGGAGTCATAGAATCATAGAATAGTTTGGGTTGGAAGGGACCTTTAAAGGTCATCTAGTCCAAGCCCCCTGCAATGAGCAGGGACATCTTCAACTAGATCAGGTTGCTCAGAGCCCGTCCAACGTGGCCTTGAATGTTTCCAGGGCATCTACCACCTCTCTGAGCAACCTGTTCCAGTGTTTCACCACCCTCATTGTATAAAAATTCTTCCTTTTATCAGGTCTAAATCTTCCCTCTTTTAAAGCCGTTACCCCTTGTCCTGTCGACACAGACCCTGCTAAAAAGTTTGTCCCCGTCTTTCTTATAAGCCCTCTTTAAGTACTGAAAGGCCACAGTAAGGTCTCCCCGGAGCCTTCTCTTCTCCAGGCTGAACAACCTCAACTCTCTTAGCCTGTCCTCATAGGAGAGTGCTCCAGCCCTCTGATCGTTTTTGTGGCCCTGCTCTGGACACGCTGTAACAGGTCCATGTCTTTCCTGTGCTGAGGGCTCCAGAGCTGAATGCAGTACTCCAGGTGGGGTCTCACGAGACTGGAGCGGTGGGGCAGAATCGCCTCCCTCGACCTGCTGGCCATGCTGCCTTTGGTGCAGCCCAGGATACAGTTGGCTTTCTGGGCTGCAAGCACACATTGTAGGCTCATGTCCAGGTTTTCATCCACCAGTACCCCCAAGTCCTTCTTGGCAGGGCTGCTCTCAATCCCTTCATCCCCCAGCCTGTATTGATACCGGGGGTTACCCTGACCCAGGTGGAGGACCCTGCACTTGGCCTTGCTGAACCTCATGAGGTTCGCATGGGCCCAGTTCTCGAGCTTGTCCAAGTCCCTCTGGATGGTATCGCATCCCTCAGGCTTGTCAGCTGCACCATTCAGCTTGGTGTCATCCGCAAACTTGCTGAGAGTGCACTTGATGCCACTGCTATGTCATTGATGAAGATACTAAACAGTACTGCTCCCAGTACAGACCCCTGAGGGACACCACTTGTCACAGATCTCCATCTGGACATTAAGCCGTTGACCACTACCCTCTGGATGCGACCATCCAACCTCACTATATCTGTATGATTTAGAATATAAAATAGCACACAATTTACTTTTTATCTTTTGATGTGCAAAAAGAAGGCATAGTGATGTGTAATACAGGATCTATCATACTACAGCAGACACAAAGGCTATGCCTGGCACATCTGTTCTCACATCCTCTAAGTGACAAGTGCTCTCATTTTGAAATCCTGGGAAGTACATACATGTGTAAGCAGTGGTTTCAGACGCCTCAGCTACTGCAACTTTGTGGTTCACCAGTCAGCTATTTAAAAAAAATGTTTGGGTTTGTTTACTTTTGTAGGAAACATCCATTAAAAGTGGAAGAAATAACAAAGGTGTGTGTGAACTAATGCCCTCCGGGTAGTACAATTTAAAGACTTACTTTTACAAAGAATAGGTATAATTTCAGACAGAAGCTTGACCATTAGGTATAAAATTTCACTTTCAGCATACAATAAAATTAGCAGAAATTACTGACGGACATCAGGCCTGTCTTTGTGGGGGCAGAGGCCCTGCCCTCAGTACCTGCTCGGGCAACCTGCAGAAAAGCTTTTCACAGCATCTAACTTTGAGCGCCCAAACAAGAAGCTGGGACCACACTTTGCCATCATTCCTCTAGGAAATTGCGGTTACATTCTTTGGCATTTCATTGTCTCGGATCAGTTCAGTGACTGATGGAAAAGCGCAGCGATGTGACACTTGGCACCGCTATGGTGAGGAGGAGCAGGTGGGAACAGAACATGGAAACAAGGAGACACCTTCAATCAGCATTACCCGGAGGGTGGTGAGCATGGAACAAAACCTGCTGAGGCACAGTGCCCCAAATCTGCTCCCCTCCACCCAATGGCTGCTGCTGTCACCCAAGGCCCATGTAGAAAGCAGTGCCTCCATCCTACACCGTCCAACAGTCGCCACCAAACAAGCCTCTCAGTTCACTTGGGTAGAATCACAGAATTATAGAATCGTTCAGGTTGGAAAAGACCTTTAAGATCATTGGGTCAAACCATTAATGTAGCACTGCCAACTCCACCACTAAACCACATCCCTCATCACCACGTCTACCCGTCTTTTAAATACCTCCAGGGATGGCGATTCCACCACTTCCCTGGGCAGCCTGTTCCAATGCTTGACAACCCCTTCGGTGAAGAAATTTTTCCTAATATCCAATCTAAACCTCCCTAGTGCAACTTGAGGCCATTTCCTCTCATCCTATTGCTTGTTGCCAGGGAGAAAAGACCGACCCCCACCTCGCTACAACCTCCTTTCTCCCCTGAGCCTCCTTTTCTTGGGGCTGAACAACCCCAGTTCCCTCAGCCGTTCCTCATAAGACTTGCGCTCTAGACCCCTCAGCAGCTTTGTTGCCCTTCTTTGGACATGCTCCAGCACCTCAATGTCTTTCTTGTAGTGAGGGGCCCAAAACTGAACACAGTATTCAAGATGCAGCCTCACCAGTGCCGAGCGAAGGGGGATGATCACTTCCCTAGTCCTGCTGGCCGCACTATTCCTGATACAAGCCAGGATGCTGTTGGCCTTCTTGGCCACCTGGGCACACTGCCAGCTCATATCCAGCTGGCTGTCGACCAACACCCCCAGGTCCTTTTCCGCTGGGCAGCTTTCCAACCACTCTTCCCTAAGCCTGTAGCGCTGCATGGGGTTGTTGTGACCCAAGTGCAGGACCTGGCACTTGGTCTTGTTGAACCTCGTAACACTGGCCTCGGCCCATCGATCCAGCCTGTCCAGATCCCTCTGTAGGGTCATCCTACCCTCAAGCAGATCAACACTCTGGCCCAACTTGGTGTTGTCTGCAAACTTACTGAGGGTGCACCCGCTCCCCTCGTCCAGATCATTGATAAAGATGTTAAACAAAACTGGCCCCAACACTGAGCCCTGGGGGAACACCACTTGGGACCGGCCGCCCAACTGGTTGTCCCACTCATTGCCCGGTCGGGCTCACAAACCTCCGCACCAAAATCCGTCGCTCCACCGCCTCGCACTCAGCTTCGTGTCCGGCCGAGGTGTGAGGCACACCGCTTCTGCGAGATGTGACCCGTTCAATTGTACAAGTTCCTGAAAACGGCACAAAAGCGACTGCAGAAAACGCTTCGGAAAGTGGCCGTTGCTCACCCACCGCCCTCGCAGAAGCCGGGCTCGGGCAGAGGCGAGGCCTCCCGCCCTTCACAGAGGCAGCCGGTGCCGGCGGCGGGCGGAGACAGCCGGCGGGCCCGGGGTACCCTGTGCGACGCGTCGCTGCGCCACTGGCGCCGCAGGGGCGGTGGGTGGGTGTGCGGGGGGGGAGGAGGCGGGACCGGCACTGAGGTGAGGCCCCGCCCCCGGGGCGGTGCGGCCAATGGGACGCCGGGGGGCGTGGCCGGCGGGGCCCGCCATTTAGCTGATGCGCGGCGGCGGTACCGCCCTTTCGGCCTGAACGGCAGCGGCGTCTCTTCCCCCGGCTCCGGCGCGGCGCGAACATGGCGGACCAGGCCATCTCCTTCCTCAAGGACTTTCTGGCGGGCGGCGTCGCCGCCGCCATCAGCAAGACGGCGGTGGCGCCCATCGAGCGGGTCAAGCTCTTGCTCCAGGTCAGCGGCGCGGCCGAGACCGGCGGGAGGGGGGGAATTCCCCTCACCTTCCCCCACCCTACCGCCGGTGCCCGCCGAGGCCCAGGCCTCTCCCCCCTCCCCCGGGAGGGGGAAGGAAGGAGGGTGGGCGGGCGCTGCTGCCGCGGAACAAAGGGCGTGCGGCAGGCGGCGGCCCGGCGGGGAGGTCACGTGGGCGGTCGGCGGCGGGGAAGCC
>VFFE01007608.1:126141-251404 GCA_008921705.1 Burhinus oedicnemus
GGGGAGGGGCGAGGGGGCGGCTCCCGGTGTCACTTCCTGCCGTGCCGCTCCTGGCGCCGGGCGCGCAGAGGGCGGGCGGCAGCGCGCCGCCATCTTGGTGACCTTCACGTGACGGCGGGGCCGGGCAGCGCATTGGCCCGGCGGCGGGGCGGGGCCGGGCGTGCCGCCGGCGCGCGGGGGCCCGGTGTGACACCCCACCCCTTCTCCCGCCGGCGGGGCGGGGCCTGGGGCGCCCCAAGGTGACTCGCGTGACCTTGGCGGCCGCAGCGGGCCCGGCCGCGGGGCTGGCGGCCTCCTCTCCGCCCCGCTCGCCTCCCCGGCAGGAGGTCTTCTCGGCGTAACGCGGGTGGCTGAGGCGGCCCCTCCGCCCGCCGGCCCGGGCGGCGCTGTCAGTGAGGGCTCTCGGCGCTCGGGAGTCCCAGTCTTCACGTACTTGCGGCCGCCCGTGCTCCTCACGGGTGGCCGTTCCTATTTCGGCAAGTCCCGAGCTCTGAAGAAGCCGGGAAGCACTGTTAAGCCTTTTTCTGGTTCTTAGCGTTGTACACGACCTCCTGTATCTATGGTTCTTCCTTCACAGGCGCTCCCGTCTTTTGTGTGTGTGTAAAACCTAGGCTTTCCATTCTTGAGGATTAAGTCAATCCTCGAGTTCTTTGGTATTCACCAAAATACGAATAAATGGCAGTTCTTCTTAGTGCTGAGATTCAGACTGACCTGGGAGCTTTTGGTTGGAAGTTTGCGGTCATGGCCGGTTTATCTTGGCTAACAGGGACTTAGTCTCTGTGCACAACAGCCATCAAGCATTCAGGTTTAACAGCTCTTTGTTTTATAGTAGAAGCAGAATTAAGCCCAGCTGTGCTGCAGGCCTGCCAAGGCATACAGTCAAAATACATATTTTTGTTTGCAGGTACAACATGCAAGTAAACAAATTGCCGCTGATAAGCAGTACAAGGGTATCATCGATTGTGTAGTGCGTATTCCAAAGGAACAAGGAGTGCTGTCTTTCTGGCGAGGAAACTTGGCAAATGTCATCAGATACTTCCCAACTCAAGCTCTCAACTTTGCCTTCAAGGATAAGTATAAGCAGGTGTTCTTGGGAGGTGTAGACAAGCACACTCAATTCTGGAGGTATTTTGCTGGTAACCTGGCTTCTGGTGGTGCAGCTGGAGCCACTTCCCTCTGCTTTGTCTACCCCTTGGATTTTGCAAGAACCCGTTTGGCTGCTGATGTCGGAAAAGCTGGTGCAGACAGAGAATTCTCTGGTCTAGGGGACTGTCTAGTCAAAATTACCAAGTCCGATGGTCTGCGTGGCTTGTATCAAGGGTTCAATGTCTCTGTCCAAGGCATCATCATCTATAGAGCTGCCTACTTTGGGATCTATGATACAGCAAAAGGTAAAATTTCAGAGAGGCTCTGACTAACCGATTTTCAGAATTGTATTGTCTGTTTATGTGTGTTTCTGGATGTTACTCTGTGTCTGTCTGTAGTACCTGTAGCTCATGTGAGCGTGGAGGTAAAGGGGGTATTGTGCCAACATCAGTGACACTGCAGTGTTCAAGGCAAAAGTCAGGCGTGTATTGATGGTAGCAGGCTACTTTCAAATACTCCTGGTTTTTCACTTGTCCTTAAAGGAGCTTTTCCTAATGCCAGCAAAGCATGTTGGTAACCATACACAATTACAAGTTTTTTTGTTCAGTGCATTACTATAGTTATATTAAACGAACTCAAGTGTGTTTAGCAGAATAGGATTGAGCGGTGCTTTTACAAAGCACTTGTTTGTTAAGCTTGACATTTGGGCACAGAGGTCGTTGACGCTAGTTTGTGGTTTAATATAATTCACAGCGACAATGACTTATTTTAGTGACACTGTCTCTGAAGAGAGTAGGCAATAGTTAGAGCTCTTCTCATGCCAGTCTGAAAGGAATCCTGTTTTGATTACTGAGAAGAAAATCCTCTGAATTTCCTTGACAGACTTTTAGTGTTGCTTCAGCATGTTTAAATTTTATCAAGTGTCTTGGTGCAACTTCAAAGTATGGCTTTGCATTGTTTCATAATACTTCATCTAGTAAAGTAGCTGTCATGCAGTGAGTGAACTGGAGGAGGATGTTCAAGATAAAAAAAGCTAATTACTTTTTTTTTATTGCAGGCATGCTCCCAGATCCCAGAAATACTCATATTGTTATCAGTTGGATGATTGCCCAGACAGTGACTGCTGTGGCTGGTGTGGTCTCCTATCCTTTTGATACAGTGCGGCGTAGAATGATGATGCAGTCAGGACGCAAAGGAGGTGGGCTGTTAATTTGTGCAGTTCTTTAAACAGTATTAACAAGACGGAGTAGGTTTTTTCCTAATAGTCATCCCTCGGCACTTACAGTTCCTTCTTCCATAAATCTGATTTAAGTTTTGTTACATTTAAATGCTACAAGGATACTTGTGTTTGTTGGGATTATGATGAGGTCTTTATCAAGTGAGCAAATGGACTGCCTGTTTGCAATGTCAAATTAAATGAAGGCAATTTGGGAGCAGTATAATTGCCAAAAAGAACATGTAACACATTTATTTTGTGACTTAGCTTTTAATAACTAGGCAAGCAGATAGGAAGATTTTTCTATTGCCTGAACTAGTATTTTGTTACAGTCTTAAAATGGGGTTTGGGACATCGCAAAGTAGCTAGAGAAGTGAAACAGAACAGTTGTTAAAAACATCTTAGGTACAATTACAGGAGTTAAAAATGACTCTGCTCTTTTTCTACAGCTGATATCATGTACTCTGGAACAATTGACTGCTGGCGGAAGATTGCAAGGGATGAGGGAGGAAAGGCCTTCTTCAAGGGTGCATGGTCTAATGTTCTCAGAGGCATGGGGGGTGCTTTTGTGCTTGTGCTGTACGATGAATTCAAGAAAGTCATTTAAGCAGCCTAACTAGAATTGGAAATCAAGTTGAGCAGATCATGTAGAATAACTACCATTATGGACCATTGACCTTCAAGAAATTCCTGTGAGTCTTATTTATCGGAGCCAGATGACATTTGTAGATGGGGCTAGAAACTGACATAGAGGACTGATCCATTTCTCATAACATGCACAAAGACACTGAATCTGGCAATTCAGTGTGGTGATTTTTTTTTTTCCAGCAGTGAGGAATGAGTGGCGTTGGTTCTGGGTCCAAAAGTGGCTGGGTCCAATTTAGGCAGAAAAAATTGTTTGCCTGTGGATCAGTCCCCGGTTTCAAGTCCTATCTTCTAGGACCATAAAATTGTATTTGAAAGTACTTGCTAACAAATCATGTTCTTTTCCACTTGTACTGAAGCACTATGTACCATTTTGCACAGCTGAACATCTAGCAATTTTGTTCTTAAATTGGGGGCATTCTGCTGTAAAACAATAAACATACTTACTCTGTCTGTGTTGAAATTATTACATAAAAGCTTTGGGAAAGCCTCTTTTGTTTGAAAACTTGTTTCAGATAATGGTTCCTCCGATACACTTACACTGCACTCTGTAACAGAATAAGCTTGATTATTTTTTTTTTAAGAAATAATTGAATGTGAGAACTTTAAAGGGGGGGAGGGGGGAAGCATGGGTTATACGAATAGAAACCACTCCCATTCTTTCTGATAGTGTATGATGGGCTGCTGCAAGTGGCTTTTTGCATGATTCTTAAAAATTGATTTGCAACTTTTCATGTGATTTAAAATGGGGAATTTTCTGTTGTAGTGGTAGGAGAACCCAAAGTCCCAAGGACAGTCAAAAAGTAATACTCTTGCCCTTGGTAAAACAACTTAAAATGAAATTTTTTTTTTTTTTAAATCAATGTAGAAAGCAACATGGCATTCATGCAAAAACCCAGGAACCTAGTAAATGCCTTCAACTTCTGAGTAACCTGTGTATTGTATCGTTGCTGCTATTTGGAAATGCTGATTGTGCCGTTCAAGATACTGTTTGGCCTGATCTGTAGCAGTGGTCAGTACCTCTGTGCAAGCTGAATTTAATCTGAAACAAAGTTTGTTCTAAGAAGTGAAGTTGATGGGGTGTGTGGGAGGGAACATGTATGTTTCTGTGTAGCTGTAAAACATAGATCAAGGTAGGTCAGCCTTCAATACTGACTGATTGATGTCTAGTTCTGGGGTTGTTGGAAGATCAAAATTGGGTTGAATAATTTCTCATACTGCTCTTTGAGATAATGTAATACCTATGTGCCGTTCTTCATATGTATATAATCTTACTTTTGTACTTTGTAGTCTGCAAAGATACAGTAGGGGGACCAGTAAAGGAAACAAAGATGTTCATCTTCCAATCGTGTTTTTAAAAACTCTCCCTATATATTGAGAAAGAAATGGTCTATCATTGTATAAGTCATTGAAGGCTGACTGAGCTGTCTTGAGTTCTTTTGTGTGCCTTCTGAGGTTGCTATTCAAGATGAAGTATTTAAATTAACTACTTGGCTTTGGCTGATTATTACTTCCTCAAACATAATTTACGTTTTTCCTTGGCTGTTGCAGAAGCACTGCTTTCAACGTCTTGAGTGTGAATGTAAGTACATTACACAGCTACTTTGTACACCGGCTAACAGCAAGCTTGTATGTACCTACTGCAAGTATTTTTATCCTGTTTGGTAATGGCAGCTCCCTTGTGCGGGCAGGTCCTTTGATGTTGACCTTGCCAATCAACCTGCTGTTTCAGTTGTAATTATATTAATTTTGCAGGGCAGGGGAAGAGTTTTTGTCTATATAAGTACATTGCTTAGGTTTATTTTCTATATCAGTGGCTTGAAAGGTAGAGAGAATGATAGAATGCCTCACATAACCTCACTGTGAGTGTATCGTGGCTCTAGCTTTGTGAGGAAGAACCAAACATGACAATTACTTGAGCAGCCCCTGAAAGAGGGAGGACATTTTTCACCCTACCTCCTCCTGCCCTTCCAGAACTAGCTTTTAACCGGAAGAAACAGGAGAATAAATTAATGCAAGTGTAGGTGGGTTTTTTTAAGTGGAACTGCAATTTGCCTATGCTGTGTGTTCAGCATGTACTACTTGGTGTTCTTATTTTTTTTCAGTATGTGGCTTCCCTTAGTCATGCAGCAGCAGTTTTCAATGTATGATTATGCAGCGTGGGAACATAAGAGGCAAACAATAAATGAGACTTTTAAAAAAAGCATTTGTTTTCTGCCTTATTGAAACAGTTACTTGTGAAATGCATTTGTTTTGAAAAATATTTTGAACAGGATAAGGTCTGGACTTTGTATAAGAAAATACTGGTATCTAAAGCCTGTTTTAAAAGGCACTGGAAATAGGGCTTGCACACTTTGAAGGGAATAAATACAACACATTGGCGTAAGGAAATATTTAAATTTAAAAACCAGTTATTAAATCTTATTACAGATTTGATTTCAATTCTCACAATTGCTATGCTGGATTTTTTGAAGAGTTAAATAATACCTATGTGAGTTAAGTCCATATTAATATTGCAGATGTTCACATTCACACTGGAAGTACTGAGCTCACGAAGTGGCTGAGTGGCAGCCCAGCATTAATACATTTGGCAAGTGGCACTTCCCATTTTCTGCTTTGCATAAAGTTTATTGAATATACAGTGACAGTTTGGTATTGCTGGTTGCAAGGCTGAAGGGCAATTTTAAACACACTTTAAATAGCTAGTTTCTGCTTCACAAAATAACTCCGGGTACATAAAAATGTGAAGTTGGGAAAATTAACTACTGTGGCATTCTCGAGCAGTCTTATTATCCTAAAGGAAATCATTCTATCCAGAGGAAAGAAGCAGCATAGAAATGGAGACAGGAAATAATAAGTTTCTCCGGTGTTGTGGATGAGAGGCCTTCTCTCATGTTGCGAAGAAAATCTCAGCAAGGTTTAAGCAAGTTTTCACAGCAGGTGTTGGCAGAAAAGCTTAGCTGCCAGGCATTGTGATTTTTGAAGAACAGGGAAAAAACAAATATTACTGTTTTTTCTCCACTTCTTTCGCCTGCTCCATTTTAAGTGGAATTTTATGGGACAAACAGTTACAGGTAGTGGTATTCCCTTCCAAGTCTGTGCTTTGGAGTACTCCTTAGCTGTCAAGAGGATCGATGATTTTCATGTTGGAGAATCCAAATGTGTTTTCTTTCGGGAAAGTTAGGTCATCTCTTGAACTACAGTTATTTCCTCAGTACAACTTTTTTTTGGTAGATTTACATATTCTGTCTGAAGAGAAAGAAAATTCTGTAACATGCAATAAGCTACGGAGTCACTGTTGATGATCAGAGAGCATTTCTAAATGTTAGCTACACCAGTACCAAATGTACCTTGTCTTGCTATTTTAATACATGAACACTTGCAAAGCAGGAGAGAACAGTTTTAGGAACAGTTAAGGATTCTTTGACTTTTAACGTGTAATCAGCGTCTGCTATTTGTCAACTGAGGAAAAAAAAAAAGAAAGTTGGTTTAAATGCTGGACAACCTTAACTGAGATAATAGAAGAAATTTATTCAGTGTGTATCACCCAAATTTTCTGTGTGTAGGAAGTAATGAGACAGAGAAAACATTTTGGCTGCTCTCATGCGGTTTTACGTTGGTTAACCTGGAGCTCTGCAAGACTGGAAGCTGCTGGGTCAGGTCATAGTACTGGTACAGAGCCTGGGGCTTAAAACGCTGAGGGGGGATAAATTTGGTTTTAAAAAAAGGAGGGGGGATAGTACTGGAAAAAGAAAAGGAAAAAAAGAAATGCAAGGAAAAAAAAAAAAGCAAGCTTGCTGTCATATAGAGGGTATGTTACAGAACATCAAACCAGGATGTCTTAGTGGGGAATTTCATCTCGGAAAACTGTGGGATTAATAAGCACTGCAGGCTTCATGGCCATGGTGTTTTATGCTGCTTGGCCATTTTCAGAGGAAAGCAGTGCATCTGTGCACAGAGTGTGTCTCACAAGGTCTTGGAATGTAAAAGAGGAAAAGAGGAAAACAAAGTATTAAAAACGTAATTCTGAGTGAGGGTAAGGATGATGAAAAAGTGATGGAAGAGGAGTGAAATAAAATTGGCTAGAGGGGAATGCAAGGTGTCTGATGAACCGAGTGAGTTGGTTGGTAGGATCTTGCCCACAGCAAGCAGGAAACCTGGCAGCTCTGTAACAGGAGTGTTAAGGATGCAAGCGCAAACTCTGCAGAAAGGTTAGGGGTTGTACATCGTGAGGTTTTTCAGTGGTCCAAGGAAAAGTTGTATTGTGAAACAGGACAAATAATGAGAAAATGTGAAAGGTCGTCGACTAAGTAGGGGCAAAATAAGGAAATGTAAGCTTTACAAAGGTGTGATTAAAGGACATTACAGGTTCAAAATAGCTCTTAAATATATTAGCACTAAATGCCAGGAAGTCCTGCCATCAATGGAGGAGAAGAGCTCTCCTGAGAACCGATTTGTTGTGCTTTGAAGAATTACAGCATTCAATCGGTGTTAGACACCTGAGTGTGGAGAGAAGAGGCAAAATAAAACGGCTTTAAGACTAGATTAAAATAGGCAAAAAAGAGGTTAGAAACTGTTTTGACACATCAGAGACTTTCGAATTGCCTTCACGGTGCCTGTTGGCAGGTATGAGGCAACCTGAGCTGAGGACTTCACTTGAACTCTTGACGATGACTTCTGGTAAGTTGCTGCCTGCGTGGAAGCACCTGTGCCACCATTTACAAAACCACATCCACAAAGGCTTCTGGGTTGTAGTGGAGTGATTTGAGTCATTCTGGCAGCATATGCACAGGAATTTGGAAGCCCCTCAAGCTTAGGAAAAGCAAGCAACCCGGAGGGTCTGCAATTTTTGAAGGGCTGCTTGCTACTTCGCTAGCAATTAGTATTTAACAATTTGATGGACTATGGACTGCTGTTCTGTAGCCTTAGGTCTGGCAGCCTGATAGGAAGTGTGGTACCAGGTATTTATGACTTAATGCGTATGAGGAAACTCATCCAAGTTACCTTGCTACCTGCTTTCTATTAAAGCCAATGATGGTAGGACCAAAGCCAACTAAGTTAGGACAATGTGCTGGTATATAGTTACCAAAACTGGAGAGTTTTAGTAGTAATAGCTTTGAGGATTCTTTGTAAAGGATTGAAGGAAAATTTCTGCGAGGACTTTCAAAAACTTCTTTGAAAAGGGTGGTTGGTGTTGCCCACTGAAACATTGTAGGCAACAAACTACCAGCCTAATTTATAGACTTAAAGTACATCTTTGTTTTAGCCAGCTGATACAAAGCATGGCCTCACTATGCAGATGCTGTGCAAACAGACGAATTGGGAGAGAAACAAGAATGGTTTGGAGCCTGGCTGTCATGACATGTGAAGAAAGACTGGAAGAGTTAGGTGCGGTTGTCAGCGTGTGAGTGTGTAAGATGCTGTAAACAGGAAAGGAATAAGGATAAGGATTTTAAGTGCAGTAAAACAGGCTATTAAAAAAGCTTTCTAAAAGTAAGGATGATTAAACATTAGAATAAACTGCACAGGGTTGCTACAGAATATTGGTTGAACACAATTTGCACAAAACATCAAAATTGTCATGACTAATCCTATGCTGAAGCAAAGAGGAAGGCTAGTTAAGCTGTTGAGGCTTTTCAGCCCTGTTTTCCATGATTCAATGCAACAGGGTTTTTTTATATGGATATAGTCAGACTTAGAATATATATATTCACACTGTATTATGATCATTGACATTTGAAAACACTAATGGCAAATGCTTTCTCAGGCTATTTTCAAAGTATGAACAGCAACCCAGCAAAACTGGTACACGCAGTCTCAGTAAAACTGGTAAATCGGGTCTTAAAATATGACAGCAAATATGTACAGGATAATCACTAGTCTCGGCACTGGCATAGAGCATTTCTAGTTTCAAAACTGCATACTTTGCATGGGAGCAAATTAGTTTTTAATGGATCAAATTTAGCACTCATCTTTATATGCCAATTATTCTAGTCTTTGGCCTATCATGGTTTATAGTTAACAAATTTGAATTGAAAAGAAAGCATACCTGGGTGTCTTCATGATTTGATGCATTAAATTTGTCTCTTGGTTGTGGAATGGGAGAAAATATACTTTTGTAACTGCAATACCTTTGGATAGAAAATGGGATTGTGAACAAATTAAAAGTACTGGTAATATAATTTACACAAACATTTTGTGTTATACCTTAAGGACATTTTTTACTTTCAAGATTAAATAGCTATTGCTCTACAAATCATTAAGTGAGAAGGAAAATATTTTGAGCGTAGACTGGTGGGTAACTATTATTACACTTAACACTTGGGTAACTAAAATTTATTTTGTGATGAGAGTCACAGTAAATACTTTATTAAACAATGACTTTCGATAAATCACATGACAGGTGGGTTGAGAACTGGCTGAATGGCAGCGCTCAAAGGGTTGTGATCAGCGGCACAGAGTCTAGTTGAAGGCCTGAAATTAGCAGTGGTCCCCAGGGGTCAGTACTGGGTCCAGTCTTGTTCAACGTATTCATCAATGACCTGGATGAGGGGATAGAGGGTACCCTCAGCAAGTTTGCTGATGATACAAAACTGGAAGGAGTGGCTGACACACCAGAAGGCTGTGCTGCCATACAGTGAGACCTGGACAGGCTTGAGAGTTGGGTGGAGAGGAACCTCATGAAGTTCAACAAGGGCAAGTGTAGGTTCCTGCACCTAGGGAGGAATAACCCCATGCACCAGTACAGGTTAGGGGCTGACCTGCTGGAAAGCAGCACTGTGGAAAGGGACCTGGGAGTCCTGGTGGACAACAGGATGACCATGAGGCAGCAATGTGCCCTTGTGGCCAGGAAGGCCAATGGCATCCTGGGGTGCATCAAGGAGAGTGTGGCCAGCAGGTCGCGGGAGGTCATCCTCCCCCTCTACTCTGCCCTGGTGAGGCCGCATCTGGAGTACTGTGTCCAGTTCTGGGCTCCCCAGTTCCAAAAGACAGAGAACTACTGGAAAGAGTCCAGGGGAACGCTACAAAGATGATCAAGGGAATGGAGCACCTCTCTTATGAGGAAAGGCTGAGAAACCTGGCTCTGTTTAGCCTGGAGAAGACTGGGAGGGAATCTCATCAATGCTTATAAATATCTAAAGGACAGGTGTCAAGAGGATGAGGCCAGACTCTTTTCAGTGATGCCCAGCGACAGGACAAGCAGCAACAGGCACAAACTGGAACACAGGGAATTCCATTTCAACGTGAGGAAAAACTTCTTTACTTTGAGGGTGGCAGAGCACTGGAACAGGCTGCCCAGAGAGGTGGTGGAGTCTCCTTCTCTGGAGATATTCAAAACCTGCCTGGACACCATCCTGTGCAACCTGCTTTAGGTGAACCTGCATTGGCAGGAGGGTTGGGCTAGATGATCTCCAAAGGTCCCTTCCGACCTCTACCATTCTGTGATAACTTTCTTCCACCACTGAGAAGCTTTGTCAAAATAATGACATGTTCCTTTGCCCTCATTTCCTCTTGTCTGGTACTGTATGAAACAAAGGACTTCAAAGTGATGTGGATGTTAAATGCTTAGAAGTAAGAACAGAGATGTTTATTTTTATTTTTTTCAGAATCTGGTGGAATCAATCACTTACTGACTTTAACATTCTTTCCACCTTTTTCACTTGTAGTGATTTTGCATGTTGAAGTGGCATCCACAGCAATACTGGTAATCATACTTCATGACATTGATAATCAGGTTATTTAAGTTTGTAGGTAAGAAGGTAGAAGATAGGAGGAATGTGTTTCATGGAAATAGTATTATATCAATGGTTTCTACATCAATAAGGTTGATTTACCTTCTGAAAAGACAATAGGGGAGCAGCACCACAGAGATTGTTCCAAGTGCTATCAGAAATAAAATCACAAAGTGATCTTTCCCTTGACCTGAAACATCCAAGAGAGAGAAGTATCTTAGCATACCAAAAAGCTACCTTTTTGACTATTAGTAATGAATACAAATTTCACCTAATTTTTCAAATAATCAGAAGGGCCTCAACTTCAACTTCTTACAGAACCTTGTCAAAAAGTTCAGGTACATTTGATGCATTTTAAACTGTTTACAAAATTTAAAATGTAGAGAATTAAAAAAACAAAACAAAACCAACCAACCAAACAAAAAAAAAACAGAAAAGGAGAAGGAGAAACAGTGTCACAGAATGAAAAATAGACTAAAAGTGACGGAACTGTAAAAAGAGTGTTGAGGAAAGGGGGATAAGGAATATGTGGAAGGAAGAGGATTTTATTCATATCTGTGAGTGTGAGGGAGAAAAGGAGGCAAACAATAAAAAAAAAAAAATTATATTAAAATAATATTTCACAGTCTTACCAAATTCTATGGGTTCACTCCATTCCCCCCAGTTTGAGCTTACGAGACAGTTTTTTCCATGTGCTCTGATTTTCAGAATGTATTTTTTTTTCTTATTGTAATTTTGGAATTCATAGCTGTTGCTCCTTACCTAAAATCAAAGCAATCAGTGCATTTCACCCTATAGGCAAATATTGATAAAATTTGGAGTTTAATTTCCTGATACAGTTTCTTTCTGTAAAAAACTAATTTGTGTAATTTTTAGGTATGTACTAGTTAAAAGTTCTTCTCCCCAAATTTAAAATGGTGATAAAGTAGTTCATCCTGCCACCAAATCTTTCTGTTTTTTGAAGATTAAAGTTGGATTTTGAAGTTTATTGGGTCTTTAATTTATTTTATTATGCTTTAAGGACACTTTTTTCCCCATCCCTGTTTATGGATCCTAAAAAAAAACAGGCCAGAAAGCTGAAACTGGAGAAGTACCCTGTAAATTCGCCTTGCACCCTTTATGGGGTTTAATCATGCAAATATTCCCTGGATGGTGTCTCTCTTTGTTAAACAGACTTAATGTTTTTGAGACAATCCAAAACCAGATATGTATCACCTGGCCTCATGATACTTTACACAAAGTCTGCCAAGCCTAAGATCCTTCCAGGGCCAAGAGGACCACTCAGGTGTCAGGGGAAGACTGACAGTGTGTATTGGAATCCCAATTAACTTCCACAGGTTTTGAACGTCTCGGTGTTCCCTCTGTCTAGCTGCCCTGAACTACAGTGGTATTTTTCCACCAACAGATATGAGAAAGAGAATGTTTCCAATTTTTATTAAGCAAAATGTCACATTTGTGTTAAGCAAAATCTATTTGCATGATAAATGGAAAGTATGAAGTTTTGTGAAATCCATGGTAAATTCTGCTTGGTGTAAGCTACCCCATCCAAAAGAGATATGTTAATTTTACACATAAAGATACCACAGGAACATATTTTCATGAATTCTCATTGCTAGATTGATACAAAAAACTATAGTTCTAGAAGTAATTGTATTTTATATAATAGTATTTATATGCTAAAGTGGGCTTAAGTGGGCAAAAGCACAAATTTGCATAGGACAAGAATACTTACTTTTATAGGAGGATCCTCGTTCTCTTCTTTGGGCTCATCCTGCAAAGACAAATCTTCATTTTTATTATTTTCTTGTCAAATAATCAAATATTTCTCCCTCTTTTGTTCTCATTGTCATGCTTAGAAAGATAATAAGTAATTTTAAACTGAAAAATCAACTGGATGTTCTGCTCCAGTACTGTCCCAGAATATAGCACTTTGTGCAGAGTTTTGACTTCCTCCATTTCATTTTAGAAAAGGAAGGAAACGTGAATTATTTATCAGTGATCGTGAGAAGCTGTATTTGCCTCTAAGGGCATATTTACACTGTGCATTCTCTTAGACATCTGAGTGATCCATACTCAGGAGCTTTCCCCAAAGTACTGTGAAGAGCTACTTACACATCCCATACAATCAAAATTTAATTAACTACAATCAAGCATTGACCTGGATCAAAGAACCTGAGAATTTTGAAAAAAGTTCAAAAATGAGTGACCAAAATTAACAGCAGTGATTTTAACAAGTATCCCAGGAAACTGAAAAGCTGAGGTCCTGGAAACATCTATCACATGCAATGTCAGAAGGATAGCTGGCATTATGGAAAAAACAGAAAGCTGTTATTGGAAGGAATGTCTCATTTCAGAAAATACACCTACCGTGTATGTTACATTATAAAATAGACTAGCATTTCCCCATTACTCATCGTTGGCTGAGCTTTTTCAGCTTAGGACATGATGGCAGTCATCAGCCTGTGCTGTGAACAGGGAGGGTGCAAATGGCACTTTTAGGTACACCTAAAGTTTAAGCAACATATTTGCTGCTTAAACTTTAGGTGTACCTAAAAGTGCCATTTTAGCTGCTCTGGGGTATCCTGCCTTACCTCTGACGTCCACCCCTCCCCCCCCCAAAAGGTGTGAGTTATATCTGCCATCTCCATGTAGGTACCTCTAGTACCTCCAGAACCTATAGCACCTTAAGGGGCACGAGGCACCTACTGCTCAACTGCAGAGAGCCCTAGATGTGCATTGACTGCTTTGGAATGTCTATGCTCCTTTGCAGACACCTACATTAAGGTGTCTCTGTGAGATGAATTTCACACCCAAATGTAGGAATCTACTGAACCCCACCCATTCTGACTGCAGCACGGGAAAGAAGAGGTAACATGTATTTCTTTAAAAGAAACGTTTTGAAAATACTGCTTTAGTCATATGTTATAACCTATATCTTTACGTAAAAAATTCTAAGTATTTCACACAAGATCTTACTGTCAAATTATACCAGCCAGCTGGAAAACTATGCGTACTGCAATTGCTCCTTGAAATAGCTACCAAGGTAGATACCATTAGTGCATGCTAGATACAAAATCCAGACAATGCAAACAGCATGCAAGCTGCAGGCCTTGTTTTGAATTTATTAATGAGTGTTAATGATGTATTGCTTTATTACAGTTGTATGTTTATGTTTAGCCCCTAGCTGAGCTTTCCTGGAATGGTCGTGTGTTAAGAATGCCTGAGGAATCGCTGCTATGGTAAGCTTCTGAGCTGTGGCTGGGAAAGGAGATGGGTACGGAGCCCTAATTTGTCACGGCACAGACATTATCTACCTGTGGAAATCATGTAATGGTGAAACAGGTGTCCCAGGGATGGGGGGAGAAGAGTGGTTTTTCTTGCCTCCTTATCAAACTCATGGGCTCAAAGAATTTTGCTGCCCTTTGTCCTTAGGGGTGTTAAAATCAGGTCCTTTAGGCAGTGAGATTTGTGGAGGAGGATTTGATACCTCAGCCTTTCTGCTCCATCATACTAGGTGGAAACCAGACATACCTCAGTTATGGTAAAGTGACACGCTTTGTGTTGTCCTGCACTTTTCCTGTAGTCACTACGGTAAATTGGTAGTGCTCTGCCTATAGCGTAGGAGAAATCCCGGCTCACTTTTGGTACCTATGTGTTTACATCTGAAATAGCCATGTTAGGTTCCTCTCTTATAGCCAATGGAAAGAAAGAAGGACTTTAAAGACGTGATTTGGCTGCCATCTACCTTGGAAGGAGATTGGTAACACCACATCTGACTGCAGAGAGAGTAGAGGGTAACTCACTGAAAAGCAAATGCATCTGTTGCGGACATCTACCCTGGGCCTGTGTGAACTTTCTCCTGAGTTGCTGGTATCTAATTTTTCAGAGGAGTGGTTTCTATTTCAGCACTAGTTTCACAACAGAGGTTTTGGTGGATATTGTGTAGACAGGTGGGGGTCAGGTTGGCTCAACCAGGCTCCAGGGAAAGAAAGACAGCATCTGAGGGAAGGCTGCCAAAGGGCAACAGACGGCAGGAGAGGTGATGGAGGAGAGGTGTGAAGGCTGGGGGGGAGCAAAACAGTCCCACGTGTTGAAATTGAGGGGCAGCTGTGAGCTTTCCAGCATCTGCAAAATACCATCAGGGTGGCTGAAGCCGAGGTGCCCAGGGAAGCAGGGCGAGCATGAGGGGTCCTGGCCTGGGCTGGAGGCTACCACCAACCAAAGCAGCACCCTGGTTGCAGATCGCAGGCTGCCATCACCTCGTCATCTCCTGTGAGACATGCTCATACAGGAAAGCATCTCAGGTGCTCTCCCAGTCAGAGACCCCTCAAAACATCTCCCTGCTCTCCTCTGCTTTTCTGCTTTGCACCTCTGATTAGTTTAAAATAAGGTCATGAGCAGTGGGATGTGAGACCAGCGGGACGTGAGACCAGCAGAACTGGAGCAGGAGGACACGACATTAGCATGAAGTTAATAAATAAAAGAAACAGAAGCTTTCACATTATAGACGTGTATGTACATAGGTGTGATGCCAAATACATACCAAAAAATTGTTTTTACCTTATTTTGTATGCTAATTTCATACTCAAAACACTTGCTTTTTTTCACAGGACTTGTACGGGGTGGTTGCCACGTAATTATGCAACTCGATGAATCTCTACTACAATTGACAGTGACATTTAATGGAGGAGTGAGTATTTCTGGAAAGAAATGAAATAATTAATGTAGGCATGGTCAGTAATCAGCTTCAACTCATGTGTTCATAGCAAAATACACTTGAAGTTGAGGCAACAGATGCATAACTGTGTGCTACTGATGTTAACAATTGTTACTTGGTAAACAGGAGCAAAATACAGTAGCAAAACTTGGGAATATATCACTTCAGTTGTTGGACATCTGAAGTAACTGAAGGCCATGTAAACAGAGTACAAAGGATTTTGTGTAATTCAGTAGTACAATCAGCAGAGTGCCATTTTCTTCTAACTTTCACATTGACAATGCAAGTCTCCAAAGGAAAAAAGATGGATGTTTCTGTGTGTGTGGTAGTATTCAGGTAGAAGATTAAGTTGTCTTGAGTGCCTACAATGTAGTTGACTGGGTGTGACCTAAGTGTCTAAGCACTATAGCCGGCAGAGGCCTCACCAGTAGTGCCCATGATGTCTGCAAAGCTGTTTAGCGTACCATGGAGCAGGCGTGCTCGGCTAAACAGCTCTGGGCTTTACAGCCTGCATTGGCTGCAGGCAGGAGCCAGTCTCACGCTGTGCCTTGCCGACCACGTAGGACACCCAGGAGGACCCTGGTCTCTCACAGATGCTGGGCCACATCGGCAAGCCTTGTGGATGCCTCAAGTGTCTGAGGGTGTCTCAAAGGGCACTAATAATGCATGGTTTTAGGCAACTGAATCCTGTCCCAGAACTCAATTGGAGCTTAAACACCTAGCTCACACATAGGTACCCACATATTTAAATAATGCGGTCTTAATTTGCAAGTTGAAGTCTCCCTTTCGTTTTCGGATATGTAGCTCTTGTGGCTATCAGGCGTGGAATCATGGCATGGAGAAATGAGCCCATCAGAACAGTGGCCTTAAAAGTCTAACCATTGCTTTTCACCACTTGGATTCCTTGGATATGTTCACACCACTTCTTTGAGCCGTTAGTTCAGGCTGCTTCCGCCTTTGCTTGTTTTAGTTAATTTTTGGAACTATATTCTGTCACCTATCAGGATCAAAGTCTGTCCTGCAGCGCAGGATCCTGTGCTGGCTACAGACTTTGTTTTATTCTTCTTTTCTCATCAGAAAAAAATTTCCCACTTCCTTATTTTATAAAACAGTAATAAAATAAAAATGTTCATTTACTTACCAATTTTATACAGTTGAATGCACTCATCATAGAACTGGATCGGGGAGTTGTTGCTAGACCCGTTCACCAGGAAGTAAGCGTTGTCAGTCTCTTTGCTCACATTTTGGAATCTACAACCCGTGTTTCTGCCATTTTCATCTTTAATGTAAAGCTCACATTCCATTGCATTGTCATATCTGTACATAGCAAGGTATTTTAGTTAAACATGGGCAGTGTGATGTGTCAAATGAGAATTTAGACTTCCCTGGACTCAAGCAGACCTACTTACCTCGATTTCTGCCAGTAGAGAAAATATTGGGTATCTCCTGGAGCATCCCTGCCTGCCTGCCAAGTGCAGTTCATGAGTGAAACGTTATAAATCACACAGGAGAAATTTTCAATGGCTGACCCGTTCATGCCTGCAAACACAGGAGTATCCGTGATGATGAAAAATTGTGTGACTGCTCTAAGGGGGAGGATCATGGCACACTCTTGGATATGTTAGATACCTGCAACTCCAGCTGGTTGTTGCCTGGGTTAGGCATGACAACTGAGAGAAAGCTGGACTCTCACCCTATTTTAACCGCCTCTGAACTGTGAAACCTGGGAGTGAGTAGAGCCTTCACACAGGTAAAGGGAGGCACATTGCCTTTTAGAACCATCCTTGGTGCTACAGAGAGAAGTATTTCTCCTTTCAAAATTAATGCTCAGGAATCCACTCCTGAATTGCTTACACATAGTGTTTAAAAAGCTGGGACTTTTAAAAGTAAGGTGGGGACCTCTGATCAAATATCCTCCTACCTAGAGCTTTCCACCCTGATGTGGGCGACAGAGACTTGATCTCTTCCTTTTCTGGAGCACATAGAATCACAGAATGGTTTGGGTTGGAAGGGACCTTAAATATCATCTAGTTCCAACCTCCCTGCCATGGGCAGGGACACCTCCCACTAGACCAGATTACTCAGACCCTGAAGTGAGAACCTGGTTTCTTCGGAAGCTCCCTCGTGGCTGGGCTGTGCAGGCATGCTCAGCCTCCTTCTCTCTTCTCCTTCAGCCAGTTTTCAACTGATTTCTGCGGTGTGCCCCAACACCAGCAAAAGGGTGGAGGCTTCCTCCACCACTGCCTCCAGCCCCCTCCAGCACCCATTATTGAGGACACCCTTGTGGAAGCAGGGGCAATCCCCTGGGGAACTGGTGTGCTTGGAGGCTAGGGCCAGCTGGGGAGGAACACCAAAAGGAAGCAGTTTTAAGAGATGGTGTGTCCTGGCTTGTGTTTTGAGGCTCACCATGAGAGTGTTTCCTCTGTGAAGTCCCCAGGAAGAGATGGGTAAGGAGAACTTTCTCTGCTCAGATATGAGCAAAACTGCTAATCTCATCACCTCTGTCAAGTCTGAAATGCCCCAGTTACGCACAGCTGCAGGAGCACCGGTTACTGGACAATTTTAGTAGAGAACTCTGAGGTCAGAAGGCAGGGGAAAATGGGCCATAAAAACTTCAGGTTTGGAATTATGAACCTAGGATCTGCCTAAATCCCACTTTGATTAACTCCCACACGGGGCAGGCTCAGAATATCTTTCTAAACAGTTGCCTCAGCTCCGTGGGTTCACAGCAGCTGAGGGAACCCCTGTGAGTGTGTGAGTGTGTGTGTGTGTGTGTGTGTGTGTGTGCCCATGCATGCCAGGGCCAAATTGGGAGATTGCTACATTCAGTTTGCCTCATACTGCTTATCACCGGCATTTCCTTTCCTCTCCTCCTCCCATTTTATGGGTTTCATTGATCCCCAGACTGTGCCTTTAGCTAGCTCTGTGGTCTGGCTTCTGACAAACTCACCAACAGCCCAGCAGAAAAGCATTTAATAAAGAAACAGGTGGTGTCAACATCTTAATTCGTAACAGCCAGAAGAGTTATTTGAATCTACCCTTAAATTAAGTGACATTTCAGAGCCCTAGTATGAAAGAGAATAATGCAATTACCAATACATTTGTAGTAATATGTCTCTTGCAGAGTTGTGGAAACATTCATTACAGAACAAATAATTTTAGCAGATCTGCAAAAAATAATTTTTAATAGAAAATAAAGCAGTTACCTAATACGTAAGGAATTGTTTCCTAAGGCAATATTTACCGCTAAAAGATTACAAATGGAGAAAACCTCACCCAGACAACAGACATTACCTCCAGGGCTATAGGTGCAGTTTTTTGAGATGTTTGTGTTTGGCACTTCAATGGTAAAGAATACCCCTTTGTGCAGAGGAATGTATTGTTCCACTGGAAACCTGCATAGTGAACTATTCACCTGAAAAAGAACACGTTAATGTTTTATTTCTGGTTTTCCTCGGCTTGTGTCAGATGATGCTGTCTATGGAAGTGCAACTCAGAAACTCAATGAGTGGGGCCAAAATCTTGTGTGTATATGTATGTATTTTAGGTTTAAGAGCTAACTCTCTCCTTTACCACTTGAGGGTGATGTAGAATGGAGCTGAGTGACCAAAAGCATAACTACGCAAAAAACTTTGCAGCCCAGGGGCTGGGTGCTACACTAGTGTGCAACTATTAGAGCAGGCTAATAGTACCCCAGTGGCATGTCAGAAGATAGTTAATAAATGAGGGAACCGCAATGGAATTTAATCAAAGGATTAAGCAAAATAAAAGTCCTCATATGACCTCCCCAGTGGTCAGAAAATTGTCTATGGCATTATATTTATAATCTTCAATAAAGATGTGATGCGTTTTTGTAATATGTATTTCTAATTAAGGCATCTGCTTTGCTGGAATAAATAAGACATCTCTATCTCTCTTTCTGTCAAGCTTCCTACTTTTCTCTTTGGTTGATGTGGGCTTGTACCATAACCTGTGCTACAGGCATGATCCAATTTACTGGGAAACAAGTGAAGAACTTGAGATAATGAAAATCCATGGCAGTGTTTGGGGAATTCCCTTTTTATTTGAAGGGGCTCTTGCTCTGTCTCTCTAAATTCTCTAGGAGTCTCACTTAGTCTCACAGCCCCTTTTTTTCAGCAGCTACACCCCTATTCATGATTATATGTAGCTACAGTTCAAGCTATCATCTCCTTTCCACTTGGGTGCCAGGACTTCAGTTCTGTGGTATGCACAGGATCACAGAATCACAGTATCACCAGGGTTGGAAGGGACCTCTGGAGATCATCTAGTCCAACCCCACTGCCACAACAGGGACACCTAGAGCAGGTTGCACAGGATGGCGTCCAAGCGGGTTTCGAATGTCTCCAGAGTCAGAGACTCCACCACCTCTCTGGGCAGCCTGTACCAGTGCTCTGCCACCCTCAAAGGAAAGAAGTTCCTCCTCATCTTTAGATGGAACTTCCTGTGTTCAAGTTTGTGCCCATTACCTCTTGTCCTATCACTGGGCACCACTGAAAGAAGACTGGTGCCATCCTCCCGGAACCCTCCCTTTAAGTATTTGTAAGCATTGATGAGATCCCCTCTGAGTCTTCTCTTCTCCAGACTAAAAAGGCCCAAGTCCCTCAGCCTTTCCTCATAAGAAAGATGTTCCAGTCCCCTAATCATCTTCTCCTGCAGCAAATGTACCCTGTCATTGGTGACGATTTTGCCCAGCCCTTGACAGATCAAGCTGTAGACTGCAAACAATCACTGATCAGATTTTACCTGCAATTGATAAATTTTTTCAAAGTAAGTGAAATGGATAAAAGATAAAGAAAAAAGGTGCCATTATTTATCTCAACGAATAGCAAGTTTACCTCTTTCTTTATGCTTTCCATGTTCTTGTCTATGATGGTACATTTGTATGTAGAGAAATTCTTGCTGCTCTCCCAGGACAGTTCCATTTCTCTCCAGTTCATTTTCACATTTGTAATAGGTGATTCTTGTGCCTCTGCTGAAAGCATTACAGAATAAGTTCAGTAAGGATATGCTATTGTTTTTGTTGAATGCAGAGGATATTGTCCATCAGGCTTAAGATGACAATGAAGAATTAAACCCTGTATCTCAGATTATATCTGCAAAAACATACTTACACCCCATACACTGGATGTCAGCATGCAAGGGATGAAATTGCATCATACACCACCAAATCACGCAAATGAGTCCAAGAGTATTAAACATCTTTTCTTCTCTGCAAAAAGACAATGAAGCCTTCAGGGGAAAAAAAGAAAATAAAAAAATAAAAAAGAAAGGAAAAAAACGAGAAGTCATGCCAAAGCGTATTTTGGCTTCTGCAAAGCTTCACTTTTTTTTCGTAGGAAGAGTCAAAGATGCTGTCTAATTCACCCTTAGAAAATAGCCAAGCACAGGGTGTGCTTCAGAATGTCTGGCAGGCACCCCTTCTTCGAAGGAACCGAGTAGGGTCACTATGGTCCGTTACAACACAGCTCTTTGAGATAGAGAGACCACAGACTCTCGTTATGATACATACACTCACTGTATTCAATGCAGAGACCATGACTTAGGATTACTGTTGTCCCACATATCTATCCTAACTCTACCACCAGTAAGTCAGGTTTTCTTGCTTTCTGATCCCGTGAATATCACTGCAGAGTAGGAAAATCTCCAGTTTCTGCTGCAAAGTGAGCATTTAGACTGGCTTTGAACCATTTGTTGAAGGCACCTTTTGGGAAGTGGATGGTTTGGCTTTTGGTTGTGTCAGGGTGTGGATGACTCACTTCTCTGTTAAAGCCAGCATCACCATTAGAGATGTTCAGAACCTGTGCCTGCTCCTGCCAGTATGTCTTAGGAATGCATGGAAAAAGCTCATGAGATCTGAACTGTCTCAGCAAAGCAGGAACAGAAAGGTCTCGATCTCTGTCAGGTTTTAGCAGGAATTAAATGCTGACCTGCTTACCTTTTTTTGAGTATGGCAAATTTAAAGTCTTGCTTCAAAGTCTTTTGGGGCTGATTTCAAGATTTCATGTAGTAAGGCCTTAATAGCCCTTAAAATAATGTTTAGGGCAATGCCCTGAATCACTTCTTATTCTTTTCCTGAAGGCAAAGATCAAAGCTGACTGTGGACATACTGTTGGTTTTGTATACCTTATTCATCCATTTCAGCACTATTTTCTGTCACCTTTTCTTCTTTTCTTTTCTGACCACAGAGCAGCTAAGAACAGCTTTCCATTCAGAAAAGTACCTTAGGAGCTGGAATTTTGGTGGGCCTTTCCAAAGGCCATTTGGTACCTGAGAGCCCTTGATTCAGGTGTTTTTCCATGGTCCCGAATATCCCAAATAGCAGCATTTATCATAAACTTGATGACACTTCAGTCAGTTCCTGACAAACGTGAATGAAGTTTTCATTTTTATATGTGGTCCCTCACTTTTAACCTCTTTTCACAGAAAACTGAATATATTGAAGAATGACAGTTGTTAGGTGTAGTAATAGTGTATCACACTATTAAATAAGATACTTTTTTCCACACTTTCTTTGTTACTATTTGGTTTGGTTCCAGAAGTTGTTGAATCTTACTGTGGACATTACTAAACTCTGAGGATGTCTGCTTTGTAATCAAAATATGGTCCTAGCTCATAGAACTATGTCCATAATAATTTTAAACTAATATAACTACAGTGATACACAGTTGAACTTGGGCTATAAAATATACTTGAGAGGCTAGGAAATAATGCTGAACCTGCTTAGAGCTATTTTAGAGAACATGACTCTCAAGTCTTCACGTACAGTCCATTTGAACAAAGATTTACATGATTACAGTGTACACTTTCATTCTTGGTCCTCTGCACCTACAACTTTCTTTCTGTAAGTTGTCAGCATTTTCTAGAACCTAATTCTGTCTTTATGTGTTTTTCAGTCCAGTTTCCTGAAATGAGGTAGTATAGGCTAACGACCCTTTTCAATGAGGAATGCTACAAAAGACAAAGTACTTTTCAGTGTTTCTTTCCCCTCTTGACTTGCCTCCATTATGTCTTGATAATGAAACACACCTATTAACATACCTGCGAATAGTCTTTCTGGGATGAATTTTAATATTAGGACATCTAAAGGTATCTATAAGTCAGTATTTACATAAGCACAAGTTTTTTAAGGTCTTGTTATAGTCAATGGAGACCTGGTTGAATTCCATTCACTGCTTTTGGTACACATAAATAATTTCTCACTACTTGCTTTAAAGCCTTTGATTATTGCTATATAGAAGTCTTATTACTCTTTTTAGTATCTTCCTATTTTTTTTTTTATATTTGATTTTCTGTTTCCCTCTGCTGAGTTTCTTTGATTTGGAAGTCTTTTTCCCAAAGGCATTTTTTTAAGCAGCAACCAAATCTTACACCTGGTCAGGTTTCTTTTGCCTACTTTTTTCTTTTCTTGTCTCTCACAGGGTGTATGGATGTTGTCTCTGGTGAAGCAGTGTATAGACCGTGTGAAGGAGGCTATGCCTCCCTTTCCAGGCTGTGTGAGTGTAGGAGAGGCTTGACACTGCTGCCTGGTTCAACAAGGTAGTTCATGGCTGTGCTTTATTGTGTTGTTCTCCTCTAGCTTAGGAAACACTTGGTTCTGGCTGGGTTGGAGTTAACTTTCCCCAGAGCAGCCCATATAGTGCTGTGCTTTGTATTTGTAGCTAGAACGGTGCTGATAACACACCAACGTTTTGGCTGTTGCTGAACAGTGCTTGCACAGCATCAAGGCTATCTCACCAATCTCTCACCCAAAGGCCAGTAGGCTGAGGGTGGGCATAGCTGGGGCAGCTGACCCAAACTGGCCAAAGGCATGTTCTAGACCACATGAAGTCATTCTCAGCAGTGAAAGCTGAATGCAATAAGAGGTAGGACCTCAAGAGAACTTCAAGACATGCAGAAAGATTACAGCTGCCAGCCATGGGAGAGAATTGCTGCCTGGCTGCTCCAGTGATAGGACAGAGGGCCAACAGTCAGGAATTAGAAGATAAGGAAGCCCAACAGCTGGAATCCCTCACTAGGGACTGGAGAATTGACAGAGGAATTGGAAAAGAGGCAACAATCCACAGTCTCTGAAGGTGGCTCCTGTCAAACATGACAATAAGACATCTGTTCAAGGGAGATCTTGTGAGTTATCAAGGAAAGTGGACTACCACTGAGAAAGGCATCCAGCACCTGAGAGAATTAGCTTTGCCAGAAGTCACCTACAGTGATCTTGATGACAACCAGGTCTCCAAAGATCTCAATGATGTCCTGTGTATACGGGTCATGCGGAGGACAGTGGTCCAAAATGCACCAGCATGATATTCCAACAGCTTGGTGATGATGTATTGCCCAGATTTGGATGCATCAACTGTGGAGAGAGTTCCTGGCTTCAAAATATTGAAGAAAATCTCTCTTCCTCCTCGTCCCCATGGGCCAGCACCTGGGCTGGCCCTGGTCAGAGGGAAAGGGAGCCCCAGGTGCATGCCATGTGGCATTTTCTGGTCCTTACTGTGTGACTGGGGGGAGGACATGATGAATTGGGATAGTGAGCCCACTTTTAAACTGGAAACCAATGTACGTGAACTAAGGGGGAAGGCAGCTGCCAAGAAGGGGCCATCCAAGAAGTCTGTCAGCTTAGCTGCTGTGGAGACAGAAGAAGGTGATCAGCAATCCTCCAGACTCAGAAGGACAGAAATTGCTTCCCTTGATTCTGGTGAATGGACTTCTGGTCTGGCACTGTACGAGTCAGACAGTGAATACTTCAACCAGTAATAGAGGTCCCTACCTCTGGCCAGGAGGAAGAAAGGGATGACTGGGTTTACTGGACTGTATGAATTCAATGGCCTGGCATACCAGATCCGCAGAAGTATAAGGCTTGGGTAGAGACCAGAGTACGGTATACCCTGGTGCCATCAGGTTATAAGGGCACAGAGCCCATCTGGATTTCTGGAGTGACATGGGTATCCCGACAGTTTTCTGTACTGGGGCCTGAGGTTAGCTTAGCAGGGTCAAATGGCAAAAGCATCCTACCATGTTACAAGCCCAGAAGCCCTGCGTATCCTTGGCATAGACTACCTCAGGAGAAGGTACTTCAAGGACCCAAAAGGGTACAGATGGGCTTTTTGCGTCACCACCATAAATACAGGGAAGATTAAACTGCTGTCTACCTCACATGGCTTCTTTGGTGATCTCTCCGTTGTGGGCTTCCTGTGGGTTGAAGAAGAGCATGTACCAGTTGCTACCAGGTGGCAATATTTCACCAGCTGAGACTCCCTGGTTCAAATCTATGAGCTGATTCATCAATTGTACAACCAAGGAGTGATCAGCAAGACTCACTCACCCATTAATAGACCCGTACAGACAGTGCAGAAGTGGCAGAGGGTAGAGGTTAACAGTGGTCTATTATGGCTTGAAAGAAGTCATGCCACCACTGAGTGCTGCCATACCAGACATATTGAAACTCCAATATGAACTGGAGTTAAAGGCAGTCAAGTGGTAAGCTACAATTGATATTGCTAATGTGTTTTTCTCAATCCCTTTGGCAGCAGAGTGCCTGCCACAGATTGTTTTCACATGGAGGAGTGTCCAGTACACCTGGAATCCACTGCTGCAGGAGCGGAAGCACAGTCCGAGCATTTGTCATGGACTGATCCAAACTGCACTGGAACAGGGTGATGCCCCTGAGCATCTGTAATATACCAACATCACTGTGTGGGGCACCAAAGCAGGAGAAGTGTTTGAGAGGGGAAAAAAAATAATTCAGATCCTTCTGAAAGCTGGTTTTGCCATAAAAAGAAGCAAGGTCAAAGAACCTGCACAAGAGATCCAGTTCTTGGACGTAAAATGACAGGATGAACGTTGTCACATCCCTATGGATGTGATCAAGAAGGTAGCAGCTATGACCCACCAGGTAACAAGAAAGAAACACAAGCTATCCTAGGCCTTGTGGGATTCTGGAGAATGTGTGTTCTAGGTTATAGTCAGCTTGTGAGTCCTCTCTACGGAGAGACCTGAAAGAAGAACTATTTTGAGTGGGGCTCTTAGCAACAGCAAGACTTTGAGTAAATCAAACAAGAGGTAGCTTGTGTAGTAGCTATTGGGCCAGTCTGTACAGAACCAGCTGTGCAAAATGTGCTCTAGACTGCAGCCGGGGAGCATAGTGTCACCTAGAACCTCTGGCAGAAAACACCAGGTGAAACTCAAGGTTGATCTCGAGGGTTCTGGAGCTGGGGTTATCAGGGACTGGAAGCCCACTACACCCTGACTGAACAAGAGATACTAGCAGCATACAAGGGGGTTTGAGCTGCTTCAGAAGTTGTTGGTACAGAAGCACAGCTCCTCTTGGCACCGCGATTGCCTGTACTACACTGGATGTTTAAAAGAAACATCCCCTCTACACATCACGCAACCAATGGAACATGTAGTAAGTGGCTAGCATTGATTGTGCAAGGGGCTCAAATGGAGAACCCCAACCACCCAGGAATGCTGGAAGAGATCATGGACTGGCCAGAAGGCAGACATTTTGGAGCATTGCCTGAGGAGGTGACTCATGCCCAAGAGGCACCACCAAATAATAAGTTATCAGAAGATGAAAGGCATTATACTCTGTTTACTGATGGATGCTATCTTGTTGTAGGAAACCATCGGAAGTGGAAAGCTGCTGTGGGGAGTCCCACACAAGTCATTGAAGGAGAAGGTGAGTCAAATCAGTTTGCAGAAGTAAAAGCCATCCAACTGGCCCTAGAGATTGATAAACAAGAAAAGTGGCCAATACAATATCTCTATACTGACTCATGGATGGTGGCAAATGCCCTATGGGCGTGGCTACAGCAGTGAAAGCAGACTAGGTGGCAGTGCAGGATTAAACCCGTCTGGGCTCCTGCACTGTGGCAAGACCACTGCTTGGGTGGAAAACATCGCTCTAAAGGTATGTCACATAGATGCTCATATGTCCAAGAACCACGCCATCAAGAACATCAAAACAAACGGGTAGATAAGGCTGCCAAAATTGAAGTGACTCGGGTGGATGTGCATAGCAGTGACCTATTTGTAGCTTGATGGGACAATTAAACATTGGGACATCTAGGGAGAGTTGTAACATACAGGTGGGCTTGTGATAAAGGGGTGGACCTGACCGTGGTGACCATCATACAGGTCACCTATGAATGTGAAAAATTTGCCACTATTAAGTGAGCTGTGTGAGTAAAGTCTCTGTGAAATAGAGGGTGGTGGTTGGGTGTTTGATGTGGTGAGGCCTGGCAAATTGACTATGTTGGGCCATTGCCATGAACCTGCCACAGCAATTGTTACACACTCACCATGGTGGAAGCAACTACCAGGTGGCTAGAAACATACCTGTAAACCATGCCACTGCCTGAAACACCATCTTGGGTCTCAAAAAGCAAGTTTTATGGCAACATGGTACTTCCAAAGTAACCTCATAGACTCCTTGGCCGAGAAACTCAGCACTGATTGGGTGTGTCACATCCCCTATCACCCACAAGCCTCTGGAAAAATTGGGTGATATAATGGGCTGTTAAAGACTGTGCTGAGAATATTGAGCACCAAGGCATAGAACCTCTGGGATTTTAATTTAGCAGAAGCTACCAGAGGACTGCTAACAGTCCTGGTCCTGTTCAAATAAATCCCCTGCATACTGTGGGAGGAGATGAGGTCCCCATAGCGCACATAGGGAAGTTGCTGCGGAAAGCGGTGTGTGTTCTTTCTCCTTAGGAAAAGGTAAGCCCGTTTGTGAGACTGTCTTTTATCAAGGACCTGGGTGTACTTGGTGGGTAATGCAGAAGGATGGAGAGATCCAGGGCATACCTCAAGGAGATTTAACCTTGGGGAAACAGAATCCATTTTTTGAATTGTATGCTGTAGGAAGTAATGTAGTAGGAACTACCTGAAACAACAAAGAGGGAACTTCACAAGGAACCAGGGAGCGCAGCGATGACCCAAACCAAGTTGGTGTTGGTGCCCAACAATCAAACATGCTGCTTCCCCTGTCCTGAGCAACGACCCTGACAGATGGGCCAGTCATATCCTGTTCTTATAGATATTTTGGGGAGTGACAGAGGCCCATGGAATGGGGAAATAATATCTAGCTATTTGCTAAGGGACAGGAGATATCAATTGATGAGAACGTATAAACCTGTATGTTGGATATAAAGATGCTTTAAGTATGTAGTGTAAGTTGTAAGTGTTAGCAAGAGGGGATTTCAGGAATGAGAAACAGATGGGATGGTCCGAAGACATGTAAAGTATCAAAGTATGTGGGACCTGAGCATAACATAAATGGTATGGAATAAGTGGTGGAGATTGCATTGGGTCCAGCTGGGGTGGAGTTAACTTTCCCCAGAGCAGCTCATACAGTGCTGTGCATCGTAGTTGTAGCTAGAACAGTGTTGATAACACACCAATGTTTTGGCTGTTGCTGAGCAATGGCACAGCATCAAGGCTGTCTCTCCCACACCACCCACCCCACAAAGGCCAGTAGTCGGGGGCGGACAAGAGGCTGGGAGCGGACACAGCTGGGACAGCTGACCCAAGCTGACCAAAAGGATATTCCATACCATATGATGTCATGCTCAATAATGAAAGCTGGGAGAAAGGGGGAGAGGGTGGGAGGAGGCACTTGTTGTTAAGGTATTTGTTGTCCGAAGCAACTATTGTGTGTACTGAGGCTCTTCTTCCCGTGGAGTGGCTGGATATCACTTTCTGCTCTTAGAGGTTTACATCCCTCACCCCAAAAGAGTCTACTTCAAAGTTTTGCTTCTTGCAGTATCAGAAATGGAGGAGTCAGGTGTTACAGATCACTGGAGGAAATTTAAATTACTGAGAAAGTATGAGTACCTGCAAAGGGTGACTCCACATTCAGTCATGTCTGCTCATGTCTGAGCAGAGATGATCCAACACTGGCATCAGCTCTTGTCAAGCATATCTGTATCTTAGGTTCCATTTTCCTGTTCTCAGTGGAAGTTAAAACTCTTTGGAAGAGAATTCTGTATTCCCAGCATTTGTTTTTCTGTTTTTTTCTACATGAAAAAGCAACACTGGTTAATGGTTTGTTTGTTTTAGTATTTCCTAAGTGTAACTTCCTAGTAGCAATTTTCTTGATTCCAGGTATTTGTAACGTTAATTCTAAGACTGTGAGGTGAATTCTTACAAACTCCAGGAGAAGACAAACATGATAATATTTTGTTACTTGTCTGCCCTTCTATATTAATTTTTATGGCCATTTCAGAGTGCTGATTCCAGACTGACTCCATTTGTGGTGAAAGCAAAAACCCAGCCAGACCCTCCAAGCAAGCTGGAGTGTCAAATGTTTCCAGGAGGCACCTCACATTTCATGGAAATTGGCTTGATGTGACCCATCTATCATGGTCTCCAGGAATCAAGCCAGGACAGGGCAACATATTGGGGCTGCAACAGAGACAGACTCTCCACTGTAGCCTGATTCTTCTCTACCTATCTCTTGCAGCATCAATCTCTTTTTTGTAAATCATCATGCTACAGTAAGGATGTGGCCACAGCTGCTGGGAAGTGATACTGAAGAATCTTAACTACAAACAATATGGAGAACTGTGAAATGCTATGTGAGATATTGGACTCAACAGTTGTTTTAACTTTCCCATGCTTTCAGTAATCTCTCCAGTAATACACGTAGGAACCTCGAGGTCTCTTGTCCTTCTAGCCTGCCCCTTTTCATATAACCATATTTTTTGTGCCATCTGTTCAGTTACTCTTAACCTTTTCTCCTTCCTTTCCTAATCCTACATTCCTTTTTAGGCATTTATTTTCTTATTCTCTAGCAATCATCTGATCACGTTTCCTTTGCAGTCTTTGCTTTTATTCTTCTTGTCATCTCCCTTTATCTGCTCTCATGACTCCTCTGCTTTCAAAATCTCCCTCAGGTTTCCTACACGTGACAGCAACCCCATGCTGCAATCACTCTCCACATTTTCTCATGGAAATGCTTGTCTGGAGCACTGCTGAAGGAGTCATCTGCAGCCCTGCCTGATTAGGGGAGTGCTAGATTCCCACCATTGGGGTTGCAGTGGGAATAGCAGGGCCTGTAAATGTTCATTTTCCTAATAAGAAATGACCGTTTCCATTGACCACAGCACTAAGGGGGGTTTGTTTTGCAAAGGATTTGTGTTTTACGGTTGACTGACTTTTAAAACAAATTATACAAGAAAGGATTAGGGTTGAGTTGTGCCCATGTTCTATCTATTGCCCCAGCTGAAAGTGCCTACACATAGCCAGGTCCTCCAGCTTTTCTCTGGCCTGCAGGCAGGATAAGAGAAGGTGTGGTGAACCCTACACCCCTTGCCTGACCCATGCCTACCTTCTGCTCAGCGGCCAAGCAAATGGCTCCAGCACCACATCTGTAGGAGCTTTGTGCCTCCAGGACCTCCACCCTCTCCCAGACTGCTCTTCTGCAGACAGGTGTGGTAAAACTCCCCCTGCTCTCAACAGACCTCACTATTGAAGGTGTCAGAAGGAACACATACTTACGTCAAACTTGTTGGGAATGTTATTTGGAGGATCAGACTAGAAGAAACATATATGTTCTTATGTAAGTGGTATTTCCTCGTATTTCATTAATATAAGAGATGATATAGAATCTATTAGGATGAAAGCCCCCAACCTTAACACTATGCTTGTTTCTGCTTTGCTTCTTTCCTTTTTCTCTCCTAGCCAGTCTCACAAGTGTCTTGACTTCTCAGCGTGTGTCTACCCTGCTACGTAGGGGAGGGCCCCAGAGAGGATTAAAGCACCTGGTTTCCACACTCTTCAATTCTTAGCTCACTCCCTAGCTCTCTCCAAGACAGGTTTGCTATAAACCTAAACTGTCCACCTGAGCTATGTGAATATGAGCCAGCCTTAGAGCTGTGTTGTGCAATGTTTATACATTGCAGACAAACTGATGCTTATACATTGCGGACGTGTGTAGAGTACCGTACACTTGCTGGCCTTAGAGCTTTCTTTAATTTAGAGGCATATGCATAACCCATATGTTTAATTTTTTCACTAGTATAATCTTATCAAGGGAAACATTGCTAAACTTATTATCTAATGTTACCAGAAGTATGATGTGTCTTACTTAACAGTAGTGATCATATCCGTGGTAAGTTGGACGCTAGCAAACATGAGTCCGTTTGGTCTTTTGTAGCAAGGCATAGTCAAACTCAATTTGCTCTAGAATGATCTCAGTATCAATGTGTCAGAAGGAAAATACCATCACATTTAAAAGCTGTGGTATGCCTATAGTAGTTTTTACAGAAAGCATCCATTAAATACCAATTTAAGCACTTTCAGTTCTTACCCCCGTAGTCTGTACAGTCTATTGTCTTCACTCTTAGGCTGTGAGCACAGGATGCTACCAGAAAATGTCACCTGAGGCCAAGGTTCCTTGGTTCTAATTCCCAGCTTTGCCAGTAATTTTATTTTCTTGAGTGGCTCTGGGAAAGTTACTCCTACTCCATGCCACAATTCCAGAAATGAAAATTTGAATTTTACTCATAGGGTGATGTGAGGATAAACTGTAGTGCTGAGGGATATGGTTTAGTAGCAACTGGGCAGTGCTAGGTTAACGGTTGGATTTGATGATCTTAAAGGTCTCTTCCAGCCTAAATGAATCTATGACTCTATGGTGTTTATACATTGCAGACAAACTGATGCTTATACATTGCGGATGTGTGGAGAATACCGTACACTTGCTAAGCATACCAGGAGGCATAGAAATAGGAATTAAAACCTTACAGTGCATACCAGGCAATGAATTATTCCTCTCAAATTGCTGCCTAAATGCAACTTTGCCAGAATCAGTTCAGTCTTTAGATCATTATTTTGGTTTCCAAAATGGGGAGAAGTGGTTGATATACCACTATTTTGCTTCAGAGGAACCTGGACAGGCTGGAGAAATAGGCTGACAAGAGTCTCATGAAATTCAGCAAATGGAAGTGCTGATTCCTGCACCTGGGGAGGAGCTACCTCCGGCACCAGCTTAGGCTGAGGACGACCTGCTGGAAAGCAGCTTTGCAGAGAAGGCAAGAGGCAAAACCTGAAATAATGGAAATTCAATTTAAACACAAGAAAACACTTTTCACTGTGAGGGTAGTCTCCCACTGAAATACATTTTCCAAAGAGGTTGTGCAGTCTCCAAAGTCGGCCAGAGATGCTCAAACCTGACTGGAGCAACCTGCTATAGCTGACCCTGCTCTGAGCAAGGGGTGGGACAGGACAATCTCCAGATGTGCCTTCCAACCACCTGAAGATTCTGTGATTTATTTTTTTGCAAGAAATAGAAATCCACATATTTCTGGTCCGATTAATTTATAGAAAGGTTACAGAAAATAGCATTTATTTCAGTTATTGCAAAATAAATGTCGGATAACAAATGTCAAATAGCAAAACAGGCATTATAGACATTTCGTAGTCTTCTGTGAATCTTGCAGAAAGCTTTAGAAATTTTATATATACACAGACCTATATTTTTAACCAAACAGGTTAAAACATCACCAAAATTTTGCTTAGACTTTCTTAAGCAGGAAGCTAATCCAGATTTTGTATGTGCGGTAGTATAACTACACCTAACTTAATCCTTGGCAAACATTTGTATTCTGCGCAAAATCTTCTGTGGCACAAGAAAAAACAATAAACAACAAAGAGAGACATACCTCCTCTTGAAAAAACCTTCCTCCTTTATCTTGTTTGATTCTGGATTGCAGCAGCAGGGACACTTGAACCTGTAGTTGTGGTCATGCGGGCATCAGTAAGTGCTTTGCTCTGCCAATTAACTTTTTTTACTGCATGCCAGTATTAAATAGCAAATGCTGCAAGTCAGAAAGTGACTCAGTTTATCATTTCCCTACTGCTTTCAAACTTCCTTAAACCTCCTAATTTGCAGATGTTGATGATTTCACATGAACTGATCATGCAACTACCTTTTCCTTCCTGTTATGTTGGATGAACTAAGCATTGATAGTCACAATATGCAAACTCATTATACAAAAATACATAAATACTCAGTAGACACAGTTACATGACTATGGTCATAGAAATACCTCTCCACAAATAAACACATTTTCATAAATAACATTTTCTGGAAATAACAGCAGTGTTGTGTGACTAATCCATGTTTAAAGTGCTTACAATATAGCCACTTAATTTTGTCAGGACCTGACTGGCTGTATACATCATTTATGACCTCTGCACCAGCCCAGGTTCTCCTTTGAGGAATATCAATTCTTAGCATGCATTTGCAAATAGCCAAGTAAACTCTGTCTTGTGTATTTGTAGGCAAAGTGGCAAGGAAAACATCAGATGCAAATATCTGAACTTTCTTACTGCCTGATTTTGGGTTGGTTTTGTCTGGTTCATCTTAGGCTACAATATCATGGGTTAGGTGCAAAAGTGTCTGAATTTTCAAATTAAAAGAGAATATCCAAAGCATTTGCTGCTGAATTCAGTAATGTCAAGTTCGCAAAAGACTTTGCAGTCAAACAAATATGAGACTCTAAGCCACATCGTTTGCTTTAACTTCCAGCAACTTAAGATGTGGCTCTGGGTCATGCTTAGTGTTAGCCACTTCCCAGTTTGTTTTACATGATATCTGGCATGCAGATATGTAATCTTCACGTAATGGATTCCTTTTACTTCTTGATGTTCTCAAACGCTTGTAGCAAGAGTGGTTTGACTTACGCCTTACCTTCCACTCCCAACACAGGCACAATAGCAGGAATGTGAAGAATTCCCCAGGCTTCTCATGAGTGAGACAGGATCCCTAGTAGTTAGTCTGTTAGAGGAAGAACTATTTTTAACCCTGCTTTCCTTGAACCAAAATGTGTTGGGGTGGTTTTTTTTTTTTTTGGTTTGTGTATGTGCTCAGATCCACCAATAGCAAATTACTTCACAGACATTTCAAATTTTAAATGTCTTTGCCTTTCGATCAACACGGCTCAGTCTTGCCCACCTTTACCCAGTGATTCTCACCAGAAGGGCATGTTAATAATATTTTCCATTTTAGAACCTTGAGGTTATGGATGAAAAAAACTATAGGTAAGTAAGTGAGTACTACTGAAGGCAGAGCACATGTGAGGCAGTGGCTCAGCTGCAGAATTTGGTCTCTAGAACCACATGCCTAGTACTGACTCAGTCCTTGCCAGCTTTTTTGGTACCTTGGGAACAGGACTGGCATATTTCAGAACTTCTACTCACTAAAGGATTTGATCTGTTTATTTTATGTAGGCTAAAAAGAACACAGAACATGTGTCAGTGTGGTCTGAAATTGCCTTTCATCAAATATGCTCTACTGGGGTACCACCAGACACCTCAGTGCCCGCTACCACCTTGTGTAAGTTTCCTATAACATCATCCTCCCATGTCACACATATTTGTGATGCAAAGTGTGTGTCAGTATGCCTGATTAATTTTGATGAAGGGATTTGCACCCTTTTGTGGTGGTGTGTTTGGTCAGGTTCTGGGTAACCTGAGGGTGGTCTTACAGTGTCATCTGACCAGTACCTTCAGGCTGCCCAAACAGTGGCTGAATTAGTTTTAACTGGTCCATTTTAAACTCTAGTCTGGACTAATTCATCAGGGCTCTGTGTGCACCAACTGGTGCAGCCACCCTTCTCCACTTCTCAGGTTCTGGCTGCCTGTGCTCCCTCACTGGGTGGTGTGGGATGGGTCTTGGTCAGGGAGGGCACAGCCCTGATGGCACCGTGGCTGCCCTCATGTCCTGGACAAGATCAGGACTCTGACCTTCTTGGGGAACAGATCCCTTCAGGTCATAAGAAATCTTTTGTGTCCCCCTTCAACAGGGTCCACCTTCTTCTGGGAACAATCGTCTCAACAGCTTGTGAACTGCCACAGTCTACAGCCTTGTGTTTATGATAAGCCAGCAACGATTTTGGTTTGGTTTAATGTGCTTTTCTGTGGTTTATTCTTGTTCAGTATTGGCAATGTGAATGCCTGAGACTCCCCCAAGAGCTGGCCAGGGGTGGGCAGAGACCTTCCCAGTTCTCCCAAGACAGCCCCCCTCCAGCACGAGAGCTCTTGATCCACAGGTGTAGGGTGGTCTGCTGGGATCTCTTGCAGGTGGTGTTCCACGCCGCTAATGTTGCTAGCCAATTCATGAATAGCTTGTCATAAATGAAAGACAGGAAATTCACTCTACATGGTCTGAAAAATAATAATAATATTTCAGTTTAGCATTAACATTTGCAACTTTAGGAAGATTTCCAGGAAAAACACCAGGCTAAAAAAAACTTCAGAAAAGTTACCAACCTTTCATAAGAAAGGAGTAGATGGAACAACTGTGTTCATATCCTTCAAGAAGTTGCCAAATGTATGAAACTCTTTTGTAACAGACTAAGAAGGGCTACTGTAAATCACAGAGTTCTAGGAAATGCACAGCACAATTTTTCAAAATGCTGGGTCCAGACAGGACCAGCAGATGGCAGCCCTTGTCTTGAGCAAATCAGCTGGTCACCCCAATTTGGTGTTATGTGCAAATATGATGACAATGCATTCCATCACCTCCTCCAGGCCATTGATACAGAAATTAAACTGGATATGTCCCAGGATAGACCCCACTTGTCACAAGCATTTACCCTTGGTAAAATCATACTTTCTCTTCTCAGTGACTACCTTCTTAATGTGCCCAGAAATGTGCTCCAAGAGGACTCCCACCATGAATTTCCCAGGCTGAGAGCCCTGCAGTTCTCTGGGTTGAACTTTTGGCCTTTTAGTTTGAACATGGGTGCAATGCCTTTCCTGAACAAGTTGAAGTACGTTATCCCTTCCCAGGAGAAAACAGGAAACAAATGAGGAATTTGTTTAGCATCTATTTAACAAGGCCTTAATGCCATCTCCTGAGTGTCTCGATATTGTCTTTACTATACTTTCCTATTCCCTTCCCTGCAGAGAGCCAATGAGTGGGTCATAGCTCATGGGTAGGTTTTGGTGGATTAGAGCCAAACTATGCTTCACTCTGGCAATTTTGCCCAAGAGGAAAGACATCATGAAAGGTTGTATAAACTAGTGTAGTCTAGTACAACCTCATCACTCTTTTAGGAGTTGATTGTGAGCATTTCAACTCTGGTCACTGCTGCATACTAAGAGAAATACAAAGATGGTTTGCATGTGTGTCCGACATGAACTCAGCCTCATTAAGAAATTGACCTTGTTGTTCTGATCTGCTGTAAAGAATCTTCCCAGGCGAGTCTTTGACCAAAAGGCAATCATTAACTTCGTCAAAGGCAATAGGTGTGCCAAGAGCTGTTTGCATACAGCTACAGTGGAAGTTGGACAGTATGTGGGATCGCCCCTGGCTGCACTGGTAACTGGAAGGCTCCCCAGTGCTGGAACATGTCCAGGAACAACTGTTCCTAGCACTGATTTGGCCAGGATTTGCATGTAATGTCCTGAACAACTCCTGGTCATAGTCCAGAGGTTAGCTCAGGTCAGGGCTAATTTCTAACGGCAGTTTACATGTGTCCACCTTATTTAGGGGTTTAATAAAAAGTATCTAGGCTCTTACATGCCAGTTGGCCTCAGTGCAAGAAGGTAGTCCTGGGAGTATTTAGTCTAATAATCAAATGTCCAGTATCATTATAAAACTAGTCTAATAAACAAATAGCTATGTTCAAATTTCTAATATAGAAATCTAAGCCTTTGTGTCTCAAAGTGAAAAGCAGTTTTACACCAAAGCATGATGTGTTAGTTATTCCTCACCCAATTATGAAAAACATTGTGAGACCCCCAAAATCTGAATCTCAGAGACCAAAAGGAACAGCAAAATATATGAGTTATCAAAATTAGTAGGGCTAGTCAGAAGATAAACTTCTTTTTCTTGTGAATGAAAGTGCTCAAAGACTAATTCTGTTAAAGGGGGAAATTGCTGAGCATTTTCTCTTTGAGTCTTAAGACCACCTTAGAAGTCATGGTGAGCTTCCAACTTTACATCTTCAGATAGGAACAAGTGAATGGTTCACTGGCCAACCATCCAAACTGGGGAGCCAGATGATAGGACTCTTTTGCTGCAAATCCAGATCAAGGCTGAGCCTTTTAAGGAATTAGACTTTAACTGAAGGTGGAAGTTTTGTCTGTGGTCTCCTATTACCCGCTCAAATTCTGAATTCCTTGCTGGAATATGGTTCTTTCCCAAAGAAAGGAGCCCAGAAATCAAATTATACCAGTAAAATATAGCTTGTTGCTGTGCTCCTGATGTCTGTCAAGGGTGTCAGGAGATACCCCAGGAGGCGAGAGTATTTGCCTCTTGTCTTCTGTGCTGACCTCATGGTCTCTACTGAGTACTTAGCTCTTACAAGGGCTTAAGTTGTCTAAGGGGTACAGAAATTAGATTTTTGCCAAGTACCGATAATTATTTAGAAATGTTACCTAATATTCTTTGCTTCTACAAAGCCTTCACACGTGGTGCCACTATGACAGTGTGTGATAGAGACCAGGTTATGCCCACTCTGGTATCTTCCCACACAGTTAAATCAAACACTGAAATGTATCCCTTAGGTCCCATTCAGAATACAAACAGATCAAATAGTAGGGTTTTTTGCCTCTTTAAAAAGAAAAATCTCCTTGATCCTGGCTTAGCATAGTAAAAGGGTGAGTGAGCCTGTACAAAATAAGAAGACATCTGTCAAAAAGTTGGAGACCTATCCACAGAAGGAAAACAGGAAAGCATGTGAATTCTGACAGGATAAATGTAAGAGCACAATAAGTCAAGCCAAAAAAATTTTTTTATGAACAACCCATAAAAGTAATAAAAGAAATCTAATAATAAATCATTTCCCAAAAAAAGGAATCTTATCAGGAACTATTGAGCAAAATAGATGATCAAGGTATTTTAAAAGATTTGTTAAAGGAGGTAAGGTGACAGCAGAAAGTATCAGTCAGTATTTGCTACTACAGATGCCCTCAAGGATGTTGTCATGCTGGGACTTTTCTTCAAGATCATCCTCAAAATGAAGTGCCAGTCAAAGTAGTTAGAGAAAAAAAACCAGCACTGTATTGTTAGACTAGGAGAAAGTCTAAGCTGCCCTGAGATAAGACGAGGATCCTCAAATGGATAAGTAGTTACAAGTAGTTTGGGGTAATAGAAACCAAAGATGACTGTGAGGAAGTTCAATATCTTGATAATAATGAGTGACTGAATGATAAATTGGCAGACAAAATGCCAATTTCATGTACAATGTACAAAATTGTAAAGCTGCACACATGAAGAGAAATCTTAACTTGCTGAAGTGCTGGATTGGCTGGCTGGACATTTTACTCTGATACGCTATGGCCTTTATGGCCCTGTATATTGCTGTTGCTATACGATAAACTTCCAAAGATTTTTCTGTCTGGTCTGAAAATGCTTGACTTGGGAGGTTGTATCATCTGAGCATGACAGAACTCCACCTCTCCTCCGGAACCGGGAAGATACCACCAGCAGGACAGAATCTTCTGAAACCACTTGTGCTCATAAATTGCATGAGCAGTTAACTGTAGGGGTCCAGCAAAGCAAGCGTGTAAAGAAATGCAACAGTCTAGCATTGGAAAAAGTAACCCCTTGTGAGTTAATAAAAGTATTAGCAGAACCTGGCCTGGTGTTCTTAGGAAGAGAGGAGAACATTAAGGGATGAAATGATAACAGTTTTCTAAGGCTTACTTAGAGATACTGGCTGCAATGGTCAGCTAAATCTAATATTTAGCAGCCAAACCTCTCAAGCCTCCCACATTTAGATACTACTTCTCTAAGCAGAGAAAACAGACAATAGGGCTTTTACAGTACTCTACACAGCAACACTAAAGCAGAGCCTCTCCTGCAGAACACAATCTCAAATTTGACATATGCTTAGGCCACCCAGGCTTCTGGGAAAATGGCCTAACAGAACCTACATCAAGAAGATATCCCTATTCACATCTCTTTAGAAATGGTTCCCTTATGTTTATCACTTATCTGAAAAGGCTGTTGCTAGTCCTTTCAAAAGTGCTCCATCTATACAAATGAATTTATGGCAGGGTAAGGCTGCATCAGACACCCATGATCAACAACAGAAATAGAAATATTTTTCTGAAAACCTTTGATAGAGCTTGTGTGTTTTCCAGCAACGAACCTGTGAGAACAGAGGTTGGGTATACACATCCCATAGAAAATGAAAGAGGAAAAAGCAGTTGGTCCAAATCTAACGCTCCTATCCTCCAAGATGAACCATTGCTCTGTGCACAAGGGTCTGATCTTTCTCAAAAAGAAGAGTAAGTCTGTGCTTGTCTCAAAGTCTCAGCATTAGGTATAGCACTTTCCAGAGAATACATGTAGTTGTTGTCTTGTGCAGATGTGATACTTCTTCATAAGTGTGAGAACCCTCCAATGTTCAGAAGAATCTAGGCCTCCTCAGGCTGGTTTCTCCAGCTGTATCTCACCTCATACTGGGAACTGTAAATGCCATTGGAAGTGTCCGAACCCTAAAAAGGACAAAAGTTTTCACCAGACTAGTCCCTTTCCCTTTTGACAATGATCTGCATAATTCTCAAGTTACTGGGTCTGCAGTATCATTGGATCAGAAGGTGAGAAACAAGTTCCTACATCTGTATAAAATGAGCATATTATTGAAATGGGTTATATTCCTCCACAATAAGAAGACCTAAACACCTCCCTTTTGCTAATATGCCTCGTATCTTTCTCCTTTGAATAAGAATCACAATTTATCATGCTTTCTGACTGCAAAGACTAGTAATCCTTATGGGATTCATGAGACATAAAGGGCCCTTCCAGTCACTGAAACAGAAAATGAAGAACTGTCTCAAAAGGACGTTATCCCTTTTCCTACCTCAGAGGGACCACCTAAACACGAGTTGCCTGGGCTTCTCATATTTTCCAATACTGGACTTTCCTATGCTTCCCCAAGCCCTAAACCTAAGGCTGTATTTTAGGTGAAGAATGCATCAGGAAATGAAAAAGAAAAAGAAGTGCTGGCTCAAACTGACAGCTCAGCACTGAAAAGAAACAAGATTCTTCTGAGTCAAGCTCTGTTCCCAAGTGAAAGAGGCATCTGTTATGCAGTAGTTCTCTAGGCAACTGTACTAGTACATAGTACCACTCCAGATCGCCCAGTTAATTTAATTGTACAAATTGGTACCATTATTTCACGACAGGGACTTAGAAAGGCTGACCAGCTTTGACAAGAGCCATTTAGAGAAATATTTAGAGAAACATTTAGATTGGAACGTACCTCTGAAGGTCATTGAGTCCAACCTGCCACTTAAAGCAGAGCCAACTTCAATGTCAGATCCAACTGCTTGTCCAGTTGTGTTTTGAATATATCCAAGGATGGAGATTTCACAGCCTCTCTAAGTACCCGTTCCAGAGACTATGCAACCACTCTCATCTGTAAATCATTTTTTTTCCTTATAGCAAATTGTACTTTCTCTTGCTGCAACTTGTGACTGTTCCCTCTCATCCTCACACTGTGCAACTCCCAGAGAAGTCTGTTCTGTCTTCATTACATGCAGTGGAAGACAGCAGTAGATCCCCTTAGCTTTTTTTCTCCAGGCTGAAAAATCCCTGTTCCTTCAGAGCCCCATAATCCTCTTGGTGCCCTGCTGCTGAACTTACCCAGTTTGTCAATGTCATTCTTGCACTAGGAGGCTGAAATCTGGACACGGAACTGCATGTGCAGACTCATGAGTGCTGAGTAGACGGAATGATCACTGCCCTTGACCTGCTGGGTCCCCTCCTCCCCGTATAGCCTGGTATGTGGATAGTTTTCATTATCATAAGGAAGCACTGCTGATATGTGTTAAGTTTGTTGCGTACCAGGACCTCAGAGCCTTTTCTGCAGACCTGTCAGTCAGTCATTCTCTAGGATACCTGTAGTTAGTTTTTCCCAGGTACTTGTCTTTGCATTTGCTTCAGGAGATTTCCATCAACCCATTTCATCAGCCTGTCAAGAGCCCTCTGAATAGCAGGCCTACCCTCCAGTATGTCAGGCAGTGTCCCCAGCTTCCTGTCATCCGCAGTCTTGCTAAGGCTGCATTTCATCCCGTTGTCCAAGTTACTGTTAGTACTAAACACTATGAGTCTCAGCATTGGTCCTTGAGGAGCATCGGTCGTATCCAGTCACTGCATTCAACAGCAGCCTGGGCTGTTTTCCCTATACCTTGTCCTAACCCTATGGGTCTGAAAAATTATTGTCCAGCTGAGTAGCAAAGGCCTCTGTTTGAACAAAAGGACACAGAGATTAACTGGGTCGTGCACTCAATATTTTAAAATACTAAGAAGTTAAAGAGGAATGAAAGTAGTAGAAAGGCAAGTGAACAGTAAGAACATAAAGAGCTAGATACCTACAGAAGTAAATTCTGGGCTGATATCAAGTTAATGGTGGCACATCTCTTAACTTGTAAGTAACACACTTAAGCTCTAGGATTAGTTAGGGTTTTAGACATACTCCTGTCCTTTGAGATTCCTGTGGATTCCAGGCCACCACTCAATGTGTCAGATTGTTTTCAATTCCATTCTCAATTTTCTAGTTGTCCATGTGTACTTTAAGAGATCTGAAGAAATGTCAAGTATGAATAGGCCCATTCTTGACAGTAGAACAGGGGCATTAAGGCACAAGAACTTTTTTAAAAAAAAATTTATTTGTCTCAATAAATTCATTCTTATTCTTTTTAATATGATATAAATGCATTATTTTTCCTTAGAAAAATAAAATGTAACTAAAACTTCTTGACTGAAATATTTCAATCATATTCACAAAATAGAAGATATCCAATAAGGACAAGTTACCCAAACAATTAAATTTAGCCAAAATTAAAAGCAAATACAGTGGCACTTAAAAAGATTACACGTGAGGTGTCATTCTCTCTTGGCTGCACTGCTGTTTTTGCCAAGAAAAGGAAGAAAGTGAAGAAAGCCTATATTTTATTCCAGACTTTCCACAGGAATATACAGTTGCTTGATCTAAGAAACACACTTTCAAATTCCTCAGTTTTTCTTTGTTATTTCACTACTTCAGCAACTAATATTATCTCTTCATTTTCAGATGTTAGTGACGGAATTTTGCTCCCCGTCAACTGAAAGGAAAATAAAAACTTCTATTAGTTTTATGCATAAGGTTATGTTAGCCTCTACTTACACACAATTCTGAGAGTATTTCAACTTTTGCTGCATATTTCATGGAAATATTTCAGTTCTTTTTTCCTTAGCTGATAAGCTTTACTTAGCTGAGCATAACAGTGAAATTTCAGCAACTTTTTACTGCTGACACATGATTTTTGACTGGCCTGGAAGTGGACAAGGAGAACATGTGTTTTTCTCCAGTGCACCACGCAGATTACCACATATTATCTCAAATGAATTAATACAAAAGGATTAACTTCACTAAGGTGTGAAAGTAGATGAGTACACATTGGCCTGAAGTTTAGCTAATTGAAAATGCTGTGAGAAACTGCTGGACGTAACATGAGAAACTGCTGGGCAAGAAAAGGGCACAAGTGAGCTGCTGGTCGGTATGCTGGTCTGGTGAAACACTGTGTGTGACCACTGCAGTCTGTCCTGTTACCTTACAAAATCTTATTTTGAACTGTTTTCTGCGTCCCTTTGCTTTCTGTCCTGTATGTCTAACTTGCCAGTGAACTTTGTTGAAGCTGGACTAGTGGGCGAGTAAGAGAGACCTGCACCTGGAGACCCCAGGTGAGAGCTGGTGACGTGGTGGGGGGACCTAGGATCTGGACACAGAGATCAGATGTGAGGAGCTTGTGAATTTATGGCTGTTGTGAATGAAGAGAGTGAGGGTGTACGCACGTCTTGCTGGCAAACTTCAGCCCTGCTCAGATGGAGAGGAGCAGGAGGACTAGGATGTCTGCGATCCTATTTGTGTGACTGCTGTTGGTGTTGGCATGGTGCTGCTAAAGGCACCTGTGCTGGTTTTTGTGGCTGGCTGTGCATTAGTGTCCTCTGCGTGTGTCATTGTACATGTGTGTGCCTCATGTCGGGAAAATGCACAGCCCTCGCTGCTGTTTGCACCGGGGGCATCAGCCCCTGCACCTGTGAGACTGCAACAGGAGAAACCCCCTGATTCTGGAAGAGCACTGCATTTGACTTCCCTTAACAGACTTACCTGCTGATTTTCACTTGTAATTCCTCAAAATATGGCAAACAGAATAGCTATTCTCTGTGTTATGTTCCTTATAATTTAAAAAATACCTGCAGTAGAGTCTTGTATGTATTTCACACATTTAATATAAAATAAAAGAGAACATACCTCTGGATTTGTATTAGGCAGTCCACAAAATGCATTTTTTGGCTCTGGGATTTCTGGAAATGCTGCTTTCCAACAGCCAGTCCTGGACATCAAAAGGGATGGAATAGAAAAGAAAAATTAAGTAACCGTGATGTGTCAAAACCATTGCACCCTTGAACCAGCTCTTTTCTTCCTCTTCCAGGATAGAAGAGAACTGAAAAATATACATCATCTCAGCACAAAATGAACACAAATCAGGAAAAGACTAAGAATTTGGATGATAATAGTTTCTTTTTTGGTTAAAGATTCGCTAGTAGTTATTTTCTTCCTGGAAAAGAAAAGGAAATTTTGTTGCTCTTTGTCACTAAAAGCAGTGAAAAGTGGGTGTAAAAATTTTAACAAGTACGAAGAACAGTATCGTCTCTGAATTGCTGTATATTTCTATACCAAGTGCATGATACAGGAGAATATCCTTTTTCTTTCTGTTTCACTTACATGGTTTATTTCAAGAAGCAAGCTGCTTAGATTATGTGCTTTCAGATACATTCAGTTTGCTAGGACAATTGTAGCAAATGTTGTAAAATCTTTGCTGGTAAGTACAATCAACCTGTTTGTTTGCAATAAATTCAGCAGTTTAAGAAATCAGAATACCTGTTTTGTAGACAATTGCGTCTACCTTGCAAATATTCAGAGCATCTCTACCGTTAATATAAGTAATAGCATATAATTTCTCTCCTTGCTATGTTGACAGAAGAGGCTCTGGAAAAAATTGCATGGATCAGTTGGGGAGGGACTTTGGGCATCACCGTTATAGCACCTGCATCAGGATCATTCATTCGGATTAATTTCCACTACAGTGTGAATGAAAAAGTTTTATCTGTACTGCAGAGACACCTCTAACTTATTTGTTTAAGAACTGCGGATGTTTCACACACCCACACAAAATAAAATAAATGCATAAATTAAGTTTACCTTTTGCAGAACAAAATCGTGACAATTGGCACTAAAAGTGTCACAAGTGCTACCGCAAGTAAAATCCATACTGAAGAAGAAATAACTTCTTCAATTCCTGAAACAGTCATAAAGAATTATTGTTAATAAAGAAGAATAAATGCACAGCTGTGTCAGACATCTCCTCTGGTGACTGGCTGGTGAATGTCAGCCTGAAAGGTTTCACTTGGTATAAAAAACAGCTCTTTAATTTAGGACCTTAGCAGTAATGTCTGCTGGGAAGGATTGACATTGAGCCTCTTTGTCCATCCCCTGCAGTACCCAGGTGCGCACTTCAGTTGCAAATGTGTAACTTTTTGTATTGATCGCTAATGTCAGACTGCTAAGAGAAGTATTTTCTTCCTCCTCTTCTTCTCAGTAATGTGGAGGAAAAGATGTTTGCCAAGCCTTTACATATCTGTGTGTCCGTAGATGCACAGCAATGTGTGACGTAGACAGGATATCACTGGGGAAGAGTAGCCCAAGGCATGGATTTTCATTCGTACCAAACTCTACAGGTGCACTCCACTCTCCCCAGACTGAGTTCATGAGGCAGGCACTTCCAGCTGTTCGCATATTCAAGAGGTACTTCTTTCTTGTATTGGATCTTGGAAATGTGTGACTATTCCCCCCTTCCTAAAAACAAAGGAAAAGTGAGTTGTTTTTCTTTGTTGCATGTCTAGGCGTTGATAATGTGCAAGTGCCATTTAATAGTGAAACTTTTGCAAGGCTAGGAGAGCATTGCTTCTTAAAGTAGACTGCTGTTACAAAGCAAAAAATAAAAATATACATGTTTATTATGTATATAATATGTACGTATATGTGTATCTCCTTGAAAAAATAACACATCACTCAGTGAACTTTTTATGTTTAGAAGCTTTTAGTCTTTTAAACCACATCCTGTAATTTCTTACAATATAGTCTGATCTATTGATAATTTCCCTTGATGCATTGACAGAGGTAGACAAATATCTTGAATTGTCTCATTTCAATACTGCTAGCTAGAATTGAGTGATTTGAGGAATAAACTGTCTGCATGCACCTCACCTTCCCCAGTCTTTGCATTATGACTTTTCAGGAAAAGCATAACTTTCCAGCCAAACCTGTAAAACAAGTAGAAGACTACAATACTTAGTGTTACTATGATTTACTGAAACATGCTTACTCTTGGATGCTTCCAGGATAGAGACGGGATGTACAAGCTGCATGGATCAGAACGAGGTGCAGCATACCTGGAGGATAGCCTCCATCCCAAAGGATCCCAAAGGCCTTTTGTGGTCTTTGCTCATCATAAACAAAATTAAATTCCTAGGAGGTGTTTTCTCTGTGTCTCTTTCCTCTGCTGCCACTGATGTGTAACTTCAAATTCTGATCCAAATATTTGAGGGGGAGAGTGGGCAACACAACGTAAAATGGTTGGTTTTTCAAAATACTTACAAAATAGTAATAAAGTTCTGCCTTTGAATGTATAACAAATGACATAAGCCATGATGATTTAGCAGTTTGGCACATTCATGAAATTTATAAATCAGGATCCCATAAAGCATAAGACATTGAATACATACTGATTTAAAGGCATTTGTACACTATCTACTTTTCAGAAATGACTATGAAAATAATATATATTGCTGATTAATAGAGCAAGCAGACTTACTTGTATAGAAGTATATTTGGGGTTTCCCTCAGGATTATCCTGTGAATTGAGAAAAAAACCCTTTATTTTTATGATTGCTTGTTTTGTGTTTAGATAATAAGTCATTTTTATCTACTGTTTCCTTTTTCCGCATTACTCTCTCTTATCTGCTTGACAGTATGTTCAGAAGAACATTTATCTAACATTTAGTATCTAATATATAATTTGTCTACAATGCCAAGTTTATATAGTAACTAGCTGTTCTATGGAAAAACATTTGTTTTCCTTACCATTAGAGTTGAGAAATAATTTTTATTTCAGATTGGTGATTAAATTTAAACACAAGCAAACCAGGCCTGAATGAGAACTGCAACTTTATTCTTACACCCACCGGAGGGGGGGGGAGAGATAAAAATTTGTGAAATAAACTTTTTAGTTTACAGCTAGTGTTTATATCTTACAATAAATGTCACTATATTTAATTTTAAATACTATGTAAATATTGTTTCCTTTTTCCTCAGGTGAAAATATTTAGGGCTGACATGGATTTACAGATATTTTAGGCTGCCCTTCAGCTACATATTTGACAGACAAAATAAAATTCACTCATCTCTTCTGAATAGCCATAGTGACTTCCATGTAATGCAGTGATCGCATGCAACTAATGACTGCAGACTATATAATCTCCATTAGCCTGCCAGTTATGCATTTTTAAATTATTTTGCATTCTGTATTACTCGATTTCAAAACAAAATGAAATTAATCCAAACTTGTTTTATCAAATAACTGCATGCATGCTCATGTGGCACCTGAACATAAGTTTGCAAGGCATGCTGCTGTACAGGACAGCTTCTAGAATCTGTAAAAAAGCTAGCTTAAGCACAGGGATCAATCTAGGAGAAAGTGAAAGAATATAGTCTCCTCCTTTTTTGTGTGTTTATACTAAAATAATATATAAGAAATGAAAACAATGAGGTCATGGAAGACTTCAGAAAGTGGAGTTCCAGAAGGACAGCCGGTCTTTTGCAAATTTTGGAAGAAAAGATGTAGTAAAGGGCACTGTGTTTAAAAAAATAAAGGAGAAAATGTCTATGATAATTAAAAGAGACTCCCTCCTGCAGGGGTTAGTAACACCAATCTACTGACCTGACCTGATAGAGGTCTGTTGCTTGCCAGGGGCCAGGATCGAGGATGCTCCAGACTTTGTCTGGCCATTGAACTATTACCTCTTCCTGCTGTTCTGTGTGGGCACCAATGATATGGCCAAGGGTAAACTGGGTGGTTTCAAGGGTGATTGCAGAACACTGGGGTGATGGTGAAGGGCAGGAAGCCCACATGGTGTCTCCTCAGTCCTTCCAGTGAGAGGGAAAGGCATGAGCAGAATTGAACTCATCCAGCAGGTCAACACCTGTCCGAGTGGCTGGTGTCACAGGTAGAGCTTTGGCTTCTATGACCTTGGGACCCTTTTGGAGATATGGGGGCTGCTGAGCAGGCATGGGATGCATCTCACCAAGTGGGGTGAGAATGTCCTTGCAAACAGGCTTGCTGACCTGGTCCTTGTGCTCTATGTAAAGGAGCACCTTGAATATATAGAGCTCTGTCTTGGGACAAATGACGAACCAGTAAGAAAGCCTGTGAGTAGGCATCAGAGGACAGACCAAGACAGGTGACAATATAGTAGGTGTCTGTTTCAGATCTCCTGATCAAGAAAAGGAAGTAGATGAGACCCTCTTCAGGCAGTTTGAGAAAACCTCACAGCCACAGGCCTTGGTACTCAAGGGAAATTGCCCTGGAGGGCACAGTTGCTGGTTGATCTACGAGGACAGCCTCCTCAGAGCACAAGGATAGTCCATTCTGGTGTGCAGAAAATCAAGCAAGTGTGCCGGGTGACCATGGCAGGACATGAAGCTTGAGCCTGAGCTCAGAGACAAAAAGGAAGTATGCAGAAGGTAGAAGAAGGGATCTGGGAGGAATACAAAGACAACATCTGCACATACAGGAAGGAAGTCAGGAAATCCAAAGCTCACCTAGAGTTGAGACTAGTGAGGGAGGTGAACACACAAGAAAAGTTTTTATAAGTGCACTGACAACAAAAGGTAGATTAAGGAGAATGCAGACCTGTTGCTCACTGAGTTGGGAGAATCTAGTGACGAGGAACATGGGAACGGCTGAGGTATTTGGTGCCTTTTTAGCTCCGTTTTCACTGGTAAAATTTGCCTTCCGTTTTCCCAGATATCCTGACCTATAAAGCCTTAACTCAAAACACTGCTGAAGAAGAACCCAAGATTCTCATAAAATTCAGTTTATCGGTGTCAGACATGAAAAAATGTGATTGAAATTGTGTTACTTATGGTGTTATCCTTTTCTGTTTGCTCCCAATGCAAGGAACTTCCAGTTGTGAAAAGAAAGTTTAAAGGCTAAGTGTAATACAATATGTGTTGGTCATAGAGTATTAGTAAAACAATACAAGTTTATACCTGGTAGTGGTAAAGCAATACATTTTGTAATACCATAACTGCTGGACCTTGACATAATTAGTAACATGAAAACTGCTAATGATTATTTAAAAAATGCTAGGCAATTCAGACTGTGTGAATTGAATATTCTTTATAAGCTGAATATTAGGCATATTAAAAGACTTTAAGAAGTATGTATTGCTACAGCAATGCACTTTTTTTCCGATGTCACACAGAGTTTTCTAGAAGCTTTCTTTGCTGCAACAGCCAAGGGATTTGGAGAAGTAATGCACTTTTGTAGCAGTTAGTTGGTCTTGCAAGAAAAGTCATCTATGAAATAGCAAGCCCAATCCAGACTAAGAAATTCCAAATAACAGAAATCTAGGGACGACCTTCAATCAGCCACTAAGTGGCCCAATCTGGTCGTAGTACAGGTAGGTTTTTCCTTTGTTGTCACTATCTGCCACCCTGTGGTCATTCTGCCACACTTAGAGTAGTTTAGGTCTGCTCTTGGAGCAGAACACAGCAATCTCACTCCTTCCCTGTTGCTGCAAAAAGACTTGTAAAGCCAAGATCTGAATTTGACTTTCAGTAGCTTAAATGATTCCCTCAGTAACTTGTGCTTATTCATACTGCCTTTCTGCTTTCTCTTACATTTATTTTCTCATACTTGTTAAGTGGATGCACATTTCTCTGTCCAGTATTTACAGCTGATCTCCACCCTTTCACAGAGGTGCAGTCATCACTGGAAGGACTCCAATCTGGGACAACTCCAACAGGTCTTACTGAAAGAAGTGCCTTTTCTGAGTTTTGTCACAGCCAAAGTTGTGATATGCTCAAGTCTTGATTAACCATTGGAGAGGGACTTTTTACAAGTGCATGTAGTGATAGGACGAGGGGTAATGGCTTCAAACTAGAAGAGAGTAGATTTAGATTAGATCTCAGGAAAAAATTCTTTACTGTGAGGGTAGTGAGACACTGGAACAGGTTGCCCAGGAAAGCTGTGGATGCCCCATCCCTGGAAGTGCTCAAGGCCAGGTTGGATGAGACTTTGAGAGATCTGGTCTAGTAGGAGGTGTCCGTAGCAAGGGGGTTGGAACTAGATGATCTTTAAGGTCCCTTCCAACCTAAACCATTCTATGATTCTATGAACCACGCTTCTCCTCTTAATCCCACACAGTCACAGTCAACCAGTGTATCTCCAGCAATATCTCACACAGGGGAAGAGGGATGAAAAGATAGAGTGGTATGGCATAACAGAGTGCCTGAGAGGCACAACCGCAAAGGAATATGGTGCTACGTATGAGGAAGGCTACACCGTACATGAGAGATTGATTTTCTTTCTGGCCATGTATATTGGTAAATGCAAATATATGTATTAATGTTAAATATAGGGGAAGAAATTCCTCTTACCTTATACTTTATGATGATTTCATATTTAAAACACTTGTCTTTGTTAGAATGACTTATTTGGGGTCGTTGCCATTGAATTATGCAGTCACTTTTAATTTCATCACAGTTAATAGTGATATTTGATGGAGGCATGAGCTTTTCTGAAATGTTATAACCAAGAATTCAAATAATTAAAATCACTTGATCTCTTTTTGCTTTGACAAAAGAGTGCAATGGCAAGTAACACCTCTATAAAGATACGCATTTTTAGATATGTATTTTTCTTAGGAATGGTGTTAGAAATAAGTGAGAGACCAAAGTTCTTTAAATCCTGTCCCCAGGATCAGAAAAAACAGGGACTAAGTCAGGGAACATGACTTAGGAGCATACAAAGATACAAGTCCCCTCCATTTGCTTTTTAGATGAGTAAGGTACAGTCCTGTACTCTTTTTATAAGAATGTTTTTTACTGCAGAAGAACAAGCTGATGCTAAACCTAATGTAAGAAATCCAAAATTCATTTCTTTCTTCAAGTTTCCTCACACAATGCCTCTGTAACATGAAGTTGTTGCATGCTTGGTGTTGTGAACAATGCAGTTTATTCCCCTTCCAAAAAATTAGCCATACAAATTTAAGAATGGCACTTCAGTTTTAAGAATCTAGCCAACTTCTTCACGTTTCTCTTACATTCACAGATGTGAGCAAAAATATGAGGGTGTTTATATTTTGATCATCGCCAAGGACTATTATTGTAACAGCAAAAGAAAGCCATTCATGACAGAAAGGGTGATAAAAGGCTGATAGAGGAAACCTTAGTTTCAGCTAGACTGCTACTTCACATTAATCTTTAGAGACAGGCCTGGCCTACTTGTGATGGGCTGTTTGGTCAAAGAATAGTCTTGTTTCATCTGCCATGAGTAATACTACAGCTCAATTCCTTCTCCTTATAGAATGAAGCCTTGTTTGTCTATTTTTTGGAGGCAATACCAAAAAAAGTGGGAGTTTGCCAAAAAGGCTTTGGCCTTGTAAAAGTAATTGCACAGGATGCTTCCAAGTAGAGCACCACATGTGAAAGAGCATACGAAAACCTGGGGTATTTTGTACACATATTAATATTCCCTAATCGTTGTATGCCATTCCCAATGGGAATAAGAAGGAGAAATCAGTGCTCAGAAAAACTTATCCTGAAAAGTCTCCTGTGTTCAAAGGTCTTTGGCCATCATTGAAAGGACAGCAGCAGGAAGTAATTTGTTTTAAATCCTGTGGATTTTGTTGGAGAAAGACCTAAAAACAGTAAGGGTAGATTGCTAAAGAATCTGAAGCAGGCTGTAGCTGTGGAGAGTTCTTGCTTAATTTCCTTCATTGCTTTTTTGCTTGAGGAATAGGTTTTCTTGAAAAGAACACAGCATCTGACTTTTGACTCTGGGGGAGACAGACTACTTGGTTCCTTCTCAGGGATAAATGCTCTACTACCCTCATGCAATAGTGAAAATAAAGCAGAAAGAAATTATTTACTTACCAATTTTATACAGTTGGATGCACTCATCATAGAACTGGATCGGGGAGTTGTTGCTAGACCCGTTCACCAGGAAGTAAGCTTTTTCAATCTCTATCTTCACATTTTGGAATCTACAACCTGTGTTTCTGCCATTTTCATCTTTAATGTAAAGCTCACATTCCATTGCATTGTCATATCTGTACATAGCAAAGTATTTTAGTTAAACATGGGCAGTGTGATGTGTCAAATGAGCATTCAGTCTTCCCTGGACTCAAGCAGACCTACTCACCTTGAGTTCTGCCAGTAGAGAAAATATTGGGTATCTCCTGGAGCATCCCTGCCTGCCTGCCAAGTGCAGTTCATGCGCGAAACGTTATAAATCACACAGGAGAAATTTTCAATGGCTGACCCGTTCATGCCTGCAAACACAGGAGTATCCGTGATGATGAAAAATTGTGTGACTGCTCTAAGGGGGAGGATCATGGCACACTCTTGGATATGTTAGATACCTGCAACTCCAGCTGGTTATTGCCTGAGTTAGGAATGACTTCATTTTTGGTAGTATATTTGCACAGATAGATTCATTGAAGAATTTGTCATGGATAAAACCTCCAAAGATATGATTATAGTTGCGTCTCATAGAATAAGTCTCATGGAAGCCTACACTGCTCTAGAACAGGCTGACACCTAAAGTGGATACCTCTATGCTTTGAATTGTTCCCATGGAAAAGGAAACACTGGTGCCACAATGCCACAAGCTGAAACAGTTGCCTGTCATGCTTCAGTACCCTGCTGTAGCATTTCTATTTGAAGGATGCTCTTCAGAGCCCTGTCAAGTGACTGAAGAGCATGAGAAGGTTCCCTGTGGACTCCAGAGAGGGAGAGAAACCCAAGTGCAGAACTGTGAAGTTTTTCAAGACTTCAGGGAGGTGTAGATGCAAACTTCTGATGTGCCTCTGCTCTGCAGTAATACGTTCTTCCACCTGATATTAACATGAGGAATCTTCCTGATCACAAACATATCAATTTACTCTTTAACACCCACTCCCAACAAAACCCAATAAGGAGACTAAACATACCTTTTAAAGGGAAGGCTTACTTATCCATCCTTTTATAAGGGATCAGCAAATACTTTGAGCTTGATGAGGCAGGAAGTAGTGCCATTTTGTATATGCCAACTCTGTGTTGCTTAAATGAACAGATCTTGTACCTCACTCTCTTAACAATCTCATATATATTACCCCTCTCATACAAAGAAGAGTAAATTCTGTCAGGCCTTTCATTGTTGTGGATGGGACACTGCAAAGTGTTGGGCACTAAACCACGAGTTATGCTGTGACAAAATTCAAGATTTCACAGATTTTTCAAAGAAGAATTTCAACAGCCACAACCCTGTTTCACTTGGATTTTTAATAACATTTTAAAGACATTGAAATGTAGTCAATAAAATATTGGCACAAACAATTAAAGAGAATTGGCAATTAAAAAGACAGCACCAAGCCAGATGGCAACTGAGGACTGAAAAATTGCTGAGCTAGTTGTAGGAAACTCCTTTTCTTTTCACAGAAACATTATCGTAAGGCTGTGAACAAGAACCTGTTCATCCTACAGGAAACAAATGAATTAAGGAATGAAGGGTTTGTTTTGTTTTTTTTAGCCCCAGCCCATTGGAAGTAGGCATATCTTTTCCCAAAGTCTAGCGTATTACCTTGAGGAATATATCTGCATATGCTTGAGTATGTGCCATTCATGTTCACTGCTGTAACAGAAAAGCTTGCCCCTTATGCAGAGGAGGGGCTCTATTTCCAAACATGCACTTCATATTCTCTGCCTGAAAAATATCATGCAGAAGGTTCACATTTCAGTTTTTCATTTATTGATTTACACAGCGCTAGTCCCTGTAGAAAGAACTTAGGCTTGTGTTTGATTCGTAACAGTGGGACCACTACAATAGCAAAGTAGATAGTAATGTCCTCCCAGGCTTGAGAACTCTCTTCCCAGAAGTTTTGGGTAGTGAATCTTCACCTGTGCAAAATGAAGAGTTCTGTGCTTCCCTCCAGAAAAGCTCCTGGCAGTGTTAGGAATAGCAGTTCCTCACCTCCTTCTACCTTTCGTCCACAATAGTCCACCAAATCAGTTGAACCATCTCAAGATAAGGCATATGTGCTTTCATAAGAATCAACAGATGGCTCTAATGTGCTTTACACTCCTTTGAAAGACAAAGGGGGACACCCCACAAATGACTGCCTGGACAAGGAGCTAGTTTGAGGTTCATCTCCACTAACATTAGCTTTCTAAAAACTAGCACCTAATTTGGGCAAGTCATACAGGTTCCTTGTCTATGCATTGGTGAAGGAAGACACAGACTGTGGCGTATAAGATGCATGGGATACACTGCCTTCAGGCAGGGGCTGTACCTCTCTAGTAGTTCCTGTCAGAAGTCTATAATTTCCAGGCTTAGTTGAAACGAGGGTGACATGAATCTATTCAAATCTGTGATTACTGATACAGGTGATATAACTGCATGGAGTGTCAGAGGAGTCCCCAAATGTCAGAATTTTCTAGAAACGGCCTTTAGAAACATTAATTTTTACCACAGATGTGGTACACATCTTTTTTGACACAGTAGTGTAGTGTGAAATGCTCCCTCTATATTCATGCAAAATAGACTGTCAAAACCAATACCTTCCCATTACATTTCCTGTTCCTGAAACAACTTTATTTTGGAGATTACCTACCCAATCATATGCATAAGAAATATCCTTCAAATGGATGGAGACAGCTTTGGATGCTAGAGGAAGAGAACTTAGCTAAGGCAGGAGTAATACATGTATGGGGAAAAGAATAATCCCCAGAGGACTTCATGACTTTCTTTGAAGTACCTGTGCAGCTTGTAGAGGCTAGTGAAAGAGAAAATTATTTTGCTTAACATAGTAGTTGCAAAATAGGAAATGCTCAGCTTGCTGTGTTCTCTGTGTAAGCACTGAAAACAAACTAAATCAGAAGCAGAAGTTGCATTTTCACGAAGTCATGACACTTCTCAAGTAAACTATTTACACAAGATCTGAGTTCTAGATCTCCTGTCTCCTATCAAAAGTTTGGATCTGACCTGGAGCTGAATTTGGTGAGGAATGTGAAAAATAATTGTAAGGGCTTCTATGGAAGGGTACGTTGCTCAGAAAAGAAAGATTAAAGAAAGTGCATTGCCCCTGATAAATAAGACAGGAGAACTAGTAACAACAGATGTGGAGAAGGCTGAGGTACTCAACAAATTTTTGCCTCAGTGTTCACTGGCAATCACTCTTTCCACATCTCTCAAGTCCCTGAATCTCAAGGCATCTCATCTCTCTCCCATTATAAGAGAGGATCAAGTTTGAGACTTCCTGAAGAACCTGAGTGTACATAAGTCCATGGGACCTAATGAGATGCATCCTAGGGTCCTGAGGGAATTGACCGACGTAGTTGTCAAGACACTCTCCATTATATTTAAAAAGTCATGGCAGTGAGGTGAAGTCCACAGTTTCCACAGAAAAGTGAATATCGCACCCATTTTTAAGTGTCATCAGGAGGATGCTGGGAACTACCGACCAGTCAGTCTCCACTCCATGCCGAGTAAAGTCATGCAACAAATTCCCCTGGAAGTTATGTTGGAGCACATAGAAGACAGGAAAATGATTAGAGACAGCCAACATGGCATCACCAAGGGCAAATCGTGCCTGAGCAATCTAGCGCTCCTCTGCAATGGAGTGACTGCATCAGCCGGTAAGGGATGAGCAACAGATATTATCTACATGGATATCTGTAAGACCTTTGGTATGGTCCCCTACAACATTCTTGCATCTAAAATGGAGAGATATGGGTTTGACAGATGGACTGTCAGATGGCTATGGAACTGGCTGGATGGGTGTATCCAAGTCTTACGTCTTGGCAAGTCAATGGCTCAATGTCCGATTGGAACCAGTAACGAGTGCTGTCCCTCAAGGGTCTGTACTGGGACAAATATGACTTAATATTTTCATTAATGACATAGAGAGTGGGATTGAGTGCACCGTCAGCAAGTTTGAAGATGACACCAAGCTGAGTGGTGCAGTTGATGCACTAGAGGGAAGGGACGCCATCCAGAGGGACCTTGACAGGCTTGAGGAGTGGGCCCATGTGAACCTCATGAAGTTCAACAAGGCCAAGCACAAGGTCCTGCACCTGGGCTGGAGCAATCCCCAATATCAATACAGTCTGGGGGATGAAAGGATTGAAAGCAGCCCTGCAGCAAAGGACTTAAGGATACTGGTGGGTGAATAATTGGACATGAGCTGACAATGTGTTCTTGCAGCCCAGAAAGCCAGTCCCATCCTGGGCTGCATCAGAAGAAGTGCAGCCAGCAGGTGGGAGGAGTTGATTCTCTCCCTCTACTCCACTCTCGTGAGACCCCACCTGGAGTACTGCATCCAGCTCTGGGGTCCCCAGCACAAGAAAGTCATGGACCTGTTGGAGTGAGTCCAGAGAGGGGCGACCAGAATGATCAGGGGGCTGGAACACCTCTCCTCTGAAGAAAGGCTGAGAGAGTCGGGGTTGTTCAGCCTGGAGAAGAGCAGGCTCTGAGGAGACCTTATTGTGGCCTTTCAATACATAAAAGGGGCTTATAAAAAAACTATGGAGAGACTTTTTACCAAGGCTTGTAGTGACAGAACAAGGGACAATGGTTTTAAACTGAAAGAGGGAAGATTTAGATTGGACACAAGGAAGAAATTTTTTATGATGAGGGTGGTGGGATGCTGGAACAGGTTGCCCAGAGAAGTCATGTATGCCCTGTCATTGGAATTGCCCAAGATCAGGTAGGATGGGTCTTTGACCAATGTGATGTAGTGAAGGATGTCCTTGCACATGGCAGGGGGGTTGAACTAGATGATCTTTAAAAGTTGTCTTCCAACCCAGACAATTCTATAATTGTATGAACCTGCTTGGATCTCAGGAGTCGCTCCAGAAATATTGTGTCTTCACAGGCTTCTATGTTGCACCAATCAGTCCTGAGCAACACATCACTGCATCTCCAGTTTCCGTGAATGCTTATGTCTTGTTTTTAGGTAAGACAGTAAAGATCCATGTATCTAATTCAGTCTGTCCTTTGTACTTAGAAAGCATGAGATGCCTCTCACCAAAGTTTCTTTGAAACCAGGAAAAGAGACAGTCTTACACTTCAGTCCCATTCAGGCCCTAATTCCACAAGAGTCCTCTGAAGGCAAGAGTTTCACAAGAGGGGTCAGAGAGGATAGGTACGCCTCAGTACCAAGATAGGTCTCAACAAAAACCAGAAAGAACTGCTAAAACAGAGATTATCTTGTTCCTGCTAAGGATACTTTTTTCAGTTACTTAAGGATATGAAAGAAAAAAAAGAAAGTGTAATGAATTATCTCCGTTAAAACTTTACATATGAAATTTACCATTATAGTCTCGGTAAAATCTCCTGCAGTCACTGAACACCAGTCCTCAGTGAAATTCATGCTGCTCATTCAACTCAGTTCCATTTTCCACTGATTCAGCATCAAATTTCTAATAGGTGAGTCTGGTTTCTCCACTGCAAGTGTCATATAATAGGATCAGTAAGGTGCATGACTGATTCCCAGATTTTTGGGTGCAGAGGTTATTACCTAGCACATCTAAGACAGAAGGCAACTTAAGCACAACTACCCATAACGAGAAACACATTACACCACCTTAGAGGATTGCCCCATGGAACTGTTCTACTCACGGTCTGTGCAGTGCCAGCCAACACACAACTGGTTGATCAGCAGCATCCACTGGGTCATGAAGATGAGCATAAGAGGAGCAACCATCTCTTCTTCCTTGGAGACAGAGAACAGTGAAACTTGCTCAAGGTGAAAGATGTCAGCATGAACCACTCTCCTCTGAATTTGTCTAGTCTGACCTGCTCATATGCCTGCTTCTATACCATCTGACAATCTCTCCGTTCTCTTGGGAGGAAAGATTAGGCAGAGTTCTCAAGCAGTCAGAGAAAGGTTTAAATAAAGAGTAACAAAGTTAAAGAGATTCTCCTTTTCAGTAGCAACACGATTTGTGTGATGATTCATGAGGCTGGTGATCTTGGGAGCACTGTATAAACTTTACATACATACATTTGATGACTTTAGGGTTTAAAGATTATTTATCTACCTGCTATATTCAAAGGTTGGGACGAATAACTGTCAAGCAGGTGGGTAAATATCAAAATGGGTCACAGTGACATCAATCAGCTTGAGTTACCCAATGGTGAATATGGTAAGTTTGGTGAGGGTGTTAGCTCATGTACTTTCAAGGATTTTTTTTAGTATATGCTTAAAAGTGGATCTAGGAGTGGTGTCTAACTTTCACAAATTCAGTACCAAACCTAGTAAGAAAATGAGAATTGTGGCTAGGACCTTTCTTAGCAGGCAGTAGGTACTTTATTTGCAAAAAACTTCATTCAGCTTAGCTCCATGTAGTCCTCTGACAGCTTTTTAGATTTTGCCTGGGACATCGCCCCTCCAGCCCTGGACTTCCTAAAGTCTCAATGAATACCTCAGCAAACAAAATAGTCAGAAAAACAAAGATGGACCTACCTTCTATTTCAAAATGCCTTTATCTTGCTTATCTTTCTATCAGTCTTCAGGCTCAGAGAAGATAGAAAGACTTGTATTTTAAATCGTGGTATAGCTATAAATAGGGCTGTTTCCCTTGCCGCTTGTGTTTTGGGGAACTGTTGTACCATCAGAAGTGTTGTAAGATACAATGTTCATCACTTCCTTCCTGGTTCTTACCAAATTCACGTAATTGCACAACTTAGGATTTCATATACCACAAACAAGCAGTTAGTTAGTTAAACTTTCCTTTCTGTTGTACAGAGTTAACTGGCACTTGGGAATCATAGAATCATAGAATGGCTAGAGTTGAAAGGGACCTTCAAGATCATGTAGTCCCAACCCCCCTCCCATGGCCAGGGACACCTTCCACTAGACCAGGTTGCTCAAAGCTTCATCCAACCTGGCCTTGAATTCAGCAAGTGTATAAAAATCTTTCCTTTTACAGGTATTTCTCTCTAGCTCTAAATAATACTGAGTAGTACAAAGCATCTCTCAATACAAACTATGTCAGGGGTTTGGGGCAGTGGGAGCTCCCCATGGTGGGTGATGGCAGACCCCAGCAGCCAGGGCCCGTCCCACCTCCAGCCAGCCACAGGGCAGCTGGGGGCAGCAGGGCAGCCCCAACCCCAGGTATCAGGCACCTCCCTGGGGACAGGGATGGGCCAAGGCCAGGACATAGGCCCATGGGTGGGTCCAGCTCAGGTGGCCCAGGGCTGGGCAGGACAAGGCTGTGGGGAGCTGGAGACCGGCCCTGCTGTGATGTTGCTGGGGCAGTAGCTGAGGGTCCTGGGGGGCTGACATGGAGTGCTGGGGCCTGGGCAGGGTGGGGGGAGCCCTGGGGGGCCAGGCAGGGATGGTCTATGAGGACACTCAGGGAGATAATAATGCAAATTGTAAAAGTTCCTTAAGCCTGTGGAAAAAGAGGATTTAAAATCTTGGATATGAAATCTTCAAATAAGGTATATCACTATTAAAAGTTATGATCTGGGTTTGTTCTCAGTCCATTTCTCCAAGTGTCAAAAAAACCAAACCACAAACTGCTGCAAAACCAGACAGAAAATTGCAAGAAGTAAGCATTCAACTCCAAAAAGCCACTCCAGGGCCTGCTGCTGAGCATTTGTTCCCTTCTCAGGTCACAGCTGTGCATTTTCTAAAGAAGAAACTTATTATAAACAGTATAAAAGATCAAAAGCTCCCTTATACCCTGAAAGGCTTTGCTTCACAGAAGACAATGTAGTTTACTTAATATGGAGATTTATAATCCATGTAAAGTAATTTCTTTTCTTACTGAAATTACATACTGAAATTGAAACCACTAGAATATATGGCATTTTTCAAACAACAAAATATGTCAACGTTTTCTTCTTAAAAACAGGCAGATCCATTCTGCTGCAGTTAAAAACTTGTAGGAGAGAGAACTGTCCATGTGTTTCTCTACCACTCCCATTTCTTGCCTACTATATTTGGAAAAAGTCACCTGCTGCCCAGCACTCTTCCGGGTTGCTCCAGGCTTCACCTTTATCAAAATCTCAAGGTCATTCCTATCCTACTGCTTATTTATTGACCTATGGAGTGATATAACCATATCAGCAGTAGTTAATATATCAGCTATTCACACACAACTAAGATATAACTATTTCCAAAAGGGAAAGCCAAAGATAGTGCGCTGCTGATTGCCTTTGGGGACAAAGAGGGCTTACTTTCTAGACATCCAGAAATGCCTAGGCTCGTATTTCTGCTTCCTAGATTCCTGCTAGAGTGAGAGTGATGACTGATGAGCTATAATTGTGCTGTTATTTTTCAGGTTCATTCTCTTATGTTGCTTGTAAACATGAATGATATTGAGTTGTCACTGAGATCAGCCAACCCCCCAAAGAGGATATCTGACCTGGTTTGTTCTCCACAACTCATACAGTATAAAGGAAACAGGTGTAGTACAGCAAGGCTATTCATCATATTAACAACTTTTTGACTGCAGAAGTATTTCATACAAAAAAATGAACCAGCTCAACTTTTGCTCACATGCGGTACTAGAAGCATAAAGCAAGGCCTGAACTGAAAAACAATGTATTAAGTGACACTCTATGGTTGTGTTCATGCTTTTGATCGTCTGTCAGTAACTCAGTAGTGATTGAGATGAACAACTCACCTTCAGCATCCAGAACTTAAAAAAGCTCCAGTCATCCCTAGAAACAGTAATCACAGGAGAATCAACAGAGCCTGGCCTGGTCTTTTGTGGTTTCAGAGGGAAAGATCTAAGGCAATGGTGGCTTTATAAGGACTAGTTCACGGGATTTCACTTTCTTCATATGCCAGGAGAGAATAAAAAGGTAACAAAGTTTTTCTGAAGCATAGTTATGAAGCAAAACAGTGGGAATGAGGAACAAATATGAATAGATGGATATTCTACCAAAAAGTAGATTTAGTAATAGAAGAAGCTCTTTTTGATAAGAATCACTATCACTATTGCTATCACATTAAAGGTGTAGCTGCACAGTCCTATGGAAATTTCTTGGCAGAAGCAGCTGGACCACAAGGTTGTGTCCACTGATGGCTGTGGCTGGATTTCTGTGTCTGAGACACCCTTTCATCACATTGTTTAACATTGATGCAATGGAATGTGGACTGCCCTGGGCAATTGTGTGTTTTTTCTGTGCCTAAATCTGGTACTGGGAAGTGCAGTCAGCTCCCAACCTTTGAGTCATCCCAATTATGCATCTTGCAATGGGTAGACAAAGTTAAACGTATCTGTCCAGTGCTGGGTTCTCTTTCTCCAGTTGAACTCTCAACTGTGTGACTACTTGTGCGCCCCAGGCAAAGGCCCATGCTCCCACTCTGAAGATCTCCTGAGCCTGTGGAGCAGGCAACAGAGGAGCAGCATGGTCTTTCGTACTCCCTCAGATTATGTGCCTCTCTAACAAAATGAGGAAGTCTGGGTTTTGAGGTTTTGGAGTTTGGGTACTTTTTGTTTTTAAACTGGAATATATTGCTGCAGAACAATCCAAATAGCCCACAAGGACAGTGATGTTACCACAGACAAAGAAACTCTCCTACCCAGGGGATTTCTTTGCTTATCTATATCTAGGGGAAGTGCTGCCCTGAGGTTTTAAAAAATACAAGCAAATTTAAAAAATTTAAAAATACCAAGCAAAGATGGTGCTATTGATGGTGCTACCATAGTCTGTTATCTTTTAAAGGCCAGAAAACTAGTGTTGAATGTTCTCACCAGGAGCTGGAAGAGAAATGAGAAGAAGAAGAGAAAGAGAAGAGAAAGCTGGGCAGAGACACTAGAGCTATTTTCCAACTTTTGGCTCTACAAGGACTAAAGTCACTGCAGGAACATGTTTAAAACCAACCTTGCTTTAAAGTCCCGAAAGCTTGAAGAATAATTTGTTGCTCCAACAATAGGAGTGCTCACAAGAACTGCCCAGGTATTTTGCTATACTGGTGTCTTACAGCTTTTGTGTATACCACAAAAATACAAATGGGAAAAAAATTCTTCTTTTAGGTCCTTGCAGCAAGAACTTTCTAGTTTTTAGCAAATGTCTTTCTCTACAGAACAGAGGAACAGCCATAGGAGACCAGAATACAGGACTTCTGTCTGTGTGAACATCCAAACCACTTGGTTAGAAGGTTATATAGCCTGACCATCCTTTCCCAGTGAGTGTTATATTGGGCCTTTGAGCAGGGATGGGAAAGGGATACCTTCACTCCACTCCTATTCTCAGTTCCACTACCTCATGGACAGGATTTCTGGTGTTCTCATCAGGGTGCTAGTAGTGAATTCCAGTTTTCTGAATGGCTTTGCAGCCTCAGCAGCTTCTGTAGCGAAAGCAGTGGGGATATAGGGCGTGCACCAATGGCCACAATTGATTGTGAGTGAAGCAGGATGGAGAGGATCCAGTAGACCCTATCTGTTTTGATTCCCCTTACTTCAATGTAAACTTTGGCTTTAGTTGGCCACTTCTGATTAAGGTGCGCTTATCTTTTGGCAGTTATAACTTAAATAGAATGTTTCTTCTCTGATTGTGTCTTAAAAAGCTATTCAAAATGAATTGTTAATGAAACCTTATTTAGAAACGCAGAATCATATAAAAAATTAGTTTCAAACGTGGCCTCTTGGAGGTCATCTGTTCCAGTGGAATTTTACCGCCCTGAGAGATCTTCATCTACCATGAGGGAAATTCAACCACCTGAGACGATGCTAACTATCCTGAGACCTGCTGGAAGGGCAAAACGGCAGGGTACAAGCAAGCCAGGAGAATTATAGAGAACACCAGGAACAGTATTTTGATACAGATGTTGGACAAGACAACTACAGGAGGTACTCAGCCGAATCTGCAACTCATTAAAGAAGAACCGATCATGGATGTGACAGTCATTGACAGTCTTGACTGCAAGGATCATGACGTGGTGGACTTCAAGCTCCTGAGAGAAAGGAGGAAGGCAAATAGCATACTATAAATGTTGGATATCATGAGAACAGACTACGGCTTGCTCAGGGCAGGATAGGATCTGAGATCCAGTGTTCTGCCCATCTATCAGCCCTTAACTGAGAGACTGGCAGTAATTCAGAGACTCCCACTATGGATGTGCTGGACTGAAGTCTCCTGCCAGCAGCTTAGGTTTAGCCTCCAGCACACCCTTCCTGTTCTTTCCCGTGTCTTGCATACTATGACACAGACCACAGCTCATCCCTTGCAGTCCCAAGTAATCTCTCTAAACAGCTCATGACACCTTCCACCTTTGCCCTGGCACACAGTCTACTATGCCAGTGGTGTCCTCGCATACCTCACAGATCCAGGTCTCTGTGCCCTCTGTCACCGCTTGCTTCCTCCTGACCTTGTGGATCTCCTCTACTGCAGGACCTCCCTTGGTGTCTGTCTGCTGGAGCTCAGTTCACAGTATGGGATGGCTCAATGCATCAAGTCCCTCTAGCCAGGGCTCTGCTCCAGGCAGAAGTGAAACTCCAATAGGAAGCTCTGGTTTGATGAGGACAACTAACTCCAGCTTCTCAGTTTACAAAAAAAAAACCCCAAACATAAAGAGTTCTTTCACCTGGCACAGTCTTGTCTTAACCTCAGCAACATCTCTTCTATTTTGCAGGGATTCAATTTACTAGAATGTGCAAATCACTCAAGATATTTCCTTGTACTAGAGTCTGTCCTATGGTTGTTTTTTTTTTTTTTTCTGGTGGAAATGCAGGAACAAAGATCAAACCAATTTTAGAGGAAGTTATTTTAGCAGCCTAAGGTAAAGCTTTGGAAAAGCCAGTCAGGAACAGAACTGCTTAGTAGGCACAGGCGATCTTTAGTGTTTATTCTGTAGAGACACTCTCCAAGTAATGCTGACATGAGGAAAAAAAAGGTAATAAGTAATGGCAGTATTAGTGAACTTAGTTGTTGTAACCATATAGCCCTGTAATATGGTATTGCCACTGCTAGTAACAGGCTGTAAGTTTTGTAAAGAGTTTGCAAGGCCTCAGGGCTGAAGTTTGTCAGGTTTGCTCTGCTTGAACTTTTCTTGACCTGTTTGTATTTTGCTGGACCAGGTGTCCATGGATAATTTGTTTTACTTTTGTTTATCTTTGTATGGTACCACCGAGGTTTTACAACTCTAATGCACTGAGGCTGTGTAGGTCTGGATGACAGAGGCCTTTAGAAGTGGAGATACAAGCATATGATGTAGAAGTGTAGAGGCATGGGGCTGGATAAGAGGAGAGACACAGGCACGGCACTGAGGACTTCATGGCTATAAATGGCCTCTGACTCCTGGTTTTCCCAATCTAACTAATCCATCCACAGAAGCACAACTATGATTAGCCTCCAAGTTGGTGGTTTTGTCTCGTATCTCCTTACCAGTTGGAGGATTCAGGATGTGCTGCTTCTGTTTTGTTCAGGTGTTATAAAACCACACAACCAGCCTGTACCATTTGCAGCTAGCAAGTGGCAGGCTTCTGTTGGAGAGTTCAAAAGTTCAATTTTCAATGTTTCCCACCCCACACACATACACATAACTATCTGCTACCTGTTAGCAGTCACATTTTAAACTATTTTTTCATCTACCACAGATATGAAGGGATGAAAAGTGGGAGGAAGTTTTTGGTTTTGTAAATGGTTGTAAGCAACATCTAGGGCATGCTGTGCTGAAGGATGTAGCAACGTAGTTTGAAGGCAACAAATAGACTCATGAGAAAATGTTTCCTGAACACTTTAGCAGTATTGATTTTGTATGATTAAATAATAATTTTTAAGTGGTTTAATCTTGGCCATGGTTTTTCATACAGATGACAAATTTTTATTCCTGATCACAATCTCAATACAGCTGTACATTTTCCAAGGCACTGGATCACTGGAAACCCTTAAGTTTTGTTCTTATTTTATTCTTTAGCGTAGCATTGAAAAGCGGTATAATAACTTCCAAAGCACTGCTGAAATATTTTTTCCGAAACGTTGCAAGAATACTTATTATAAGAAGAAACAAAAATAGTCCAAACAACTCAAATCATTTATGGAAAATGCAATCAAATACAAAGAGGCTTTTAAAGCTAGGCTCTTGGGGAATTGTCTCTACAGGCAACACTATTTTCTCTGTTTGCAAGAGGGAGAGAATATGAAAAATCTGTAAATTACTGCCAACAAGATATATATGTTTAACAAAAAATCAAGTTGCTCGTTTCACTTGCTTGCCATTTCGTCCCTTCAATAATTGTTATTATTTCTTCAGTTTCATGCTTCTTATATTCTGCCTATTAAAGGAAGAATAAAACATTTCATCAGTTTTTCATGCATGAGATTAGCCACGAGTTTACAACTTATGAATCGCCTGTTATTCAGAGTTGTTATTTATTACACAGAAGCTGTAGTGGGACTTTGTCAATAAGAGGACTGAAGTAGACACGTCTAGGTCTTCCCTCCATACGAGCTCCCCAAAGAGGAGCAAAAGACTTTTCAACTCAAAAGCCAGACAACCCATCTTTTTAAACATAGGAAAGTTAACATGATGAAGGAATGGAAGGTAAAAGGATCTATAAAGGCACACCAGTGATCCAGTGTGTCCTTGTAGACACATACTTACCTCCAGACCTGGCTGTAGCCAACTCAAAGACTTTCAGCAAATTGCATCAAACTTTGCAACATGCTTTCTAGGTGGGCAGTTCTCCTGTTACTTGCAGTGCCTGCCTATCTGTTCCTTCTTCTTCTCGTGAGTCTCTCCAGCTCTCTGCATAAGCTGGAACCTCTCAGCTCTCTGTTATACTTTCTTGCTTACCATATCCTAGAAACTTTTCCTCCCTCAGCATCATTGCCAAATACTAACATGGGTCTCAACATCGGCCATGGCACAACTATTTTTGGCCAGCAGTAGATTTCTTTGCCCCTTCTCTCCCCACAGCTGGCCAATGGTCTGATTCTGCATTATTATGGGCTGAGAAGATTAGGCTTAGCACTATTCTAGTGATAGCGTATGGCTTATAGGGAGAGCAGGGTGAAATTTTCTCCAGTGCTCCAGGTAGAGAGATAACCAGTGTTTCAGAATGGAAGAGGAAAAAAAGAATTACTGGATATGGACCTTCTCTTTCAATACCCCACGAACAAGAAAAAGAAAGAAAGTTTATCCTTGCTTCTGTGCATCTTTCTGACACTTAGGTCATACCTTTGAGATTGCAATGGATCCTTATTTACAACAAATTCCAGGCAAATGGAAAGAAAACATACCTGTAAATCCATTGGAGAGATCTCATGGAATAGGTCTTTTGGCTGTGGTAATGTAACACTTGTTTTTTTCAAATAAATGTTTCTACAACAACAAAAGGGTTGATGAAGAAAAGATTTAGTATGCAAACATATGAACACGTACTATATAATAATGGTCCTGAGGTATTATTTTATTCCTCTACGACAAAAATAGTGAAAAAGTAACTAAAAATTACATAGGCTGAATACAATGGTATCATTTTATTGTTCAGAATTTGGATGATAATAATTTATGACTTATTAAAGAATCATAGGATGTTGCTTTTTAAAGTATCTGAAAGTATCCTCAAAACAAGGAAACAATTTAATGTACCGCCCATCTACATTGCAGGGTCTGATGGTAGGAAAATGACACTGATATAAGGCCTTGTCTCAGTATTGGAAACTGTTGTGTTATATTGATCAAGTGGGTAGGAAGGCTAGGAATCAAAAATATAAAGCCCACTTGAGGAACATCCAGCAGATCATGATTCCTGCTATAGTTCAGTGCCGATTTTCCCCCTCCCTTCTTTCCTCCAAAAGGAGGCCAGAAATTTTGTGTTGGGGAAAGAGGTGTTATTTCAACTACAGAATAAAATCTTTGAAAAAGAAATAAGGCTTACACTGTGCAGAGAAAAAGCGTGAGACTTGCTGCCAGCAGTGGTATCAGAAATAACGTATTTGATGAAGTAGATGTAACTTGTTCTCCTGAAAGGCAAGCAATCATCAAAGTGTTGATTAGTATCACAGAACAGGAATGACTGCCCAGCTGTGTGCAGTCTGCTTTGCATGGTGGTGTCAAGCACCAGTATGAAGTGGCTTCTTCTTTAGCTTGGCACCTCACTGCCCTGTAACGTGTGAAGGAACAAGATGACTGACAGTATGTGGACTGTCTGCGGTAACTCAAGACCTTACCAAGCATTTTGTGAGGAACTGAGGCCCTACAGACTACTTCAAAATCCAAGGTGGCAGAGGGTAGCAGGGGAAAAGAGAAGTTTATAAAGTAAGTTATAAAGCCAGAAGTAGAAACGGAAGAAGGAAAGGGGCTGGCAACAGACCTCAAAAAGGTTTGCTTTATTCACTGTCTGCTTGCAAGAAGCACCCACTGTCACACCAGAATGCTTGGAGACCTCCCTCATATTAAAAGATATGCAAATTCTTCACTCCTTTTCATCCTTGCAAATTAATGTGCCAATATCGATGTGTTTCTGTCTGTAAGTATGAAGTAATAAATGAGGCAGACAAGTAATAACTGAGGGAAAACTAGGTCAAGAAAGTGATTTTCATTCTTACCAAACTCTACGGGTGTACTCCACTCTCCCCAGTTCGGGCTCACTAAACAATCATTGTCAGTTGCTCTGATTTTGACGCTGTACTTTTTTTCTGCATTGAAGCTCTCAAATATGTAGGAGTTTCCGGTGACGTTTTCTTTCTAAATACACAAGTAGACTGAGAACTTTTTATTCACTAGATGTACGGATGTTAGGAACGTGTCAGGTTCATTTAATGATGCAAACAATCATAAAAGAATATTTTACACATACTTCTGTGAACATACTAGAGTGAAACAACAAATAGAAAATTATCCCTTAATAAATTAACTTGTTCCATCCTAATGCTTTTTGTTTGAACATTTTTGTTATTGGTGACATGAAGATGAAATTTGCAGTATGCTTTCCTGGCTCCTTAACCTCTGCTAAACAATGGGACTTTGGGGAAAAAAAAATCAATAGTTTATTTTCACTCTTTAAATGGTTTATTTTACTAGAAGATAATTCTTTGAAGATCTGGCATTCTCTTACTGTGGATGTTTTCAAAACTGAGGTATAGTTTAACAGCCAGATTATACAGAAGGGAAAATTTTGACATATATTGAAATCCTTCCCAGAAGAATATTGAGCCTTCTTGAAAACTTGATTGGGTTTTTTTTTGCTTCTTCCTTTATACTGGCTTAATCTTTCAGGTGATATTTTCTTGCCTCCTCCATCTCAAACTCTTCCAGAGACCATTAATAAAGAAAAAATTCTCCACATTTTATGTGTCTAAGTGTAATGTGAAATTATGGTCTGTATTTCTACATATATATGAACTAGGTAGGAAGTACAAAAGACTGTAAAATGGAAGATTTTGTGACTTGCATAGAAGTAATATAAAGTTGCACATGTGCAGGTGTTTTTTGTACCATGTTTTATAAACAACAGTTTAAAACGTTGAGTTTAGGAAACTTGTCAATAAAGAGCATACGTGGTGTGCTGAAACTGAGAGTGTGAAAACAAACCAATTTGGTTGAATATAGATGAAATTTCGTTGATATAGATGAAATTTCAACCCAGCATAACAGTTCAATTAATAAGGTAATAAAGACTTACTCTTTTAGGTTCAGTTTCGATGTTTTTCTCGTGATTAGCCTAGCAACAAGAGAAAATTTTAATTTTTATGATTGTTCTTTTTGTTACTATATAATAAAGGATCCTGCCTTATGAATGTTTGATTTTCAGAACGGGGCAGGGGGGAAAGTACATTTAATATTTTAAATGTCTTCTTTTAAAAACTGTGAGGTTAAGCCATTCTTCCACTGAAAGGTTTTTCCTCACCACTGGCGCTTTGAAATACTGTGCCCTTTAAATTTAATTGCAGAACTAAGTATCAAAGAACTAAACAAAAAAAGGCTCAGGTTACCCACCAATTAAAATTGTATGTTTTACCTGTACAAAATAAAGTATCTAAAAAAATACTAGTAAACTGGGAAAATATTTTTTCCATTAAAACTTTTGTCTGTGTAGCTTTTATATTCTTAAACATTTTATTTAGGTGTATTATGTCTCCATTTTTAATTTTTTTTTTACTGTTGGAACAACAAACTCACAAATATTTCCGCAAATACTTCAAACTTTGTTTTTGATGGATCTAATACTACTTTCCATGCTCTTCCAAGTCTTCAAAATAGTTGTGACTACTGAAATGTATAATAATAACCATTGTGGTGGGTTGACCTTGGCTGGACGCAGGGTGCCCACTCAGCTGCTGTATCACTCCCCACCTCAGCAGGACAGGGGAGGGGGGAGGAGCAGAAAATAAGATGGAAAAAACCCTCGTGGGTCAAGACAAAGACAATTTAATAAAGCAAAAGCAAAGGCTGTGTGGAAGCAAAGGAAAACAGAAGATTTATTCTCTGCTTCCCATCAGCAGGCGATGTCTGGCTATTTCCTGGGAAGCAGGGCTTCTGGATGTATAATGGTTGCTCTGGAAGGCAAACATCGTAAATGACAAATGCCTCCTGCCCCCTTCCTCCTCCTTTCGCTTAGCTTTTGTTGCTGAGCAGACATCATATGGTATGGAATATCCCTTTGGTCAGTTTGGGTCAGCTGTCCTGGCTATGTCCCCTCTCAGATCTTGCCCACCCCCAGCCTACTGGTGAGGGGGGAATGTCGGAGAGACAGCCTTGATGCTGTGCAAGCACTGTTCAGCAGTAGCCAAAACACTGGTGTGTTATCAACACCTTCCTAGTTACCAATACAAAGTACAGCACTACACTGTAAGGGCTGCTATGGGGAAAATTATCTCCACTTCAGCCAGACCCAATATGACCATATACAGTTAAAACCTAGAAAACCTGGATATTCTGTTCCAATAATCTGACAGAATATTTCTTTTTATTCAAAGATGTGAATGGCTCTTTCCACTTTAGATTAAAAAGAAAAGACACGGCGCTTAGTAAAACCCCACAATGAACAGATGCTGTATTACTGCCCCTTACATCTCATTGTGACAGCTGTGGTGCAACCATCCTGATTCTGTGCGTTGCAGACCTACTTTAGATAAAAATAAACTCCTAAACTCCTTCAGCAACACCATACTGGTGTCAGTAAATGGAGGCAATAGGAGAAGGAGGCAAGGCTGGATACACAAAGGGCAGGATCGAAAGTACAGGGATCCGGGTGGAGATGCCTAAGGGTTCTTGCAGCACATCCTAACTTACAGGTCCGCCTTCGTAATAAAATATGTGTTAGTTCTTTGGACCTAATTTAGCAATACCATAAACCTGAGTAAGCAGTAATGATGACTACAAGAAGTAGGAACAAACGCAGGGTGAGTTTGTGAAAGACATGACAAAACATGAATGGTGGGATAGGACACTGCAGAGAAGAAAACCACAGAACAGAAGGTCCTGACCTAACTTCAACAAAAAACAGCAGTGGGACTGAAATCTACACTGGGACCCAGACTGCCTTACAGAAACACATAAAATTGGTCGTATCCAATTTAACAGTAGTTTTACTTTTTTTGTAGTATTTTAGAGTTCATTTAATGTATCCTATAACTGTTCATACTAAAGTCATCATCAGCTAATATGGTCTATCCCCCTGTGTGTGCTAGAATAGCTATTCACCCTCAGTGTGGGGAATTCCTTGCCCAGTTTCTTTAAGGACCAGCTGTACAGTGGACTGAAAGCTTTCCCTCAATTTCCTGCCCTTGTTTGTGAGTGACGGCAGTCCTCAGCTCATAAGCAAGAGGGGCATCGCTTATCAAAAAGGAGAGATTAGTTAAGTAGGGAAAGAGAACAGGGTATTGGTTGTATGGTAGTATGTGCGGAAATACAATGATACAGTATACTATTAAGAGTCATAATTATTCTTACCTTGTTTTCTATGACAACTTCATACTTGAAACAATCAGGTTTTTCCACATGACTTGTGCGAGGTTGTTGCCACCGAATTTCACAACTATGAGAAGCTACTGAACAGTTTGCAGTGACGTTTAATGGAGGGGTGAGTGTTTCTACAATAATATAATCAAAAATAGTATTGATTAATAATCAGTGTTCTTCACTCTGCCTTTTTATAATATAGGTAGATGTTCAAGCAACTGGCCTAAAAAGATGTAATGCAGCTTTACCAGAATTATTATATTCACTCCATATTCTGAAGCAGGACTCCTTGATTTAACACTCCAGTTGAGGAGCCTGGAGTATCAGCAGCAACAGTAGGCAAAATTAAAAACCACAAACCATTTTTTAGATTTTACTGAATTCGTCCTATAATCTCTGCAGGGATTATTGGCGTTTTTTTATAGTGTTCATACTAAATGGAAGTAATTTCTTTTTCTTTTTTTTTATAAGCAACATTCTTCCATTAAAAAAAAAGAAAGATTTTGCTCACAGTGTTAATTAGTTATTTTGTATTATGTGAATGAACAAAATTACAAGATAATGATATAAGATCAACATTTAGATAGTCCGTCTCAGGCATCCTTAGCTAGTCAATCCCAAAAGATGACACTTTTCTTACAGAGAATAAATATTTGACTGAAATGTTCACAATTATCTGACCTATTGTTACAGATTGCCTCTGCATTAATTTGTTTTTGTTCATTCTTGTACTTTTGACTTTTCAGACTGGGGAAAAGGGAGGAAAAAATCTGTCCTGAGGAGCAATATTTTAAAAATTTATACTTTTTTCCAGAGGTGAATTCTTCATTCCCTTAGCATAAAACTGGAAATAAAATTGGGGAAAAAAAAAAATCCTTACCAATTTCGTACAACAGAATCTTCTCCTTATACAACTGAATGTTTTGTCCACTTCTAGACCCATATACCAGGAAATCAGCTTCCGTAGATCTTATTGTCACATTTTGGAATCTACATCCTGTGTGTCTTCCATAATTATCTTTGATGTAATTCTGACATCCTGTGAAATCTTCTTTCCTTTACATGACATATTTCATCAGTTAAATATTGACAATGTCACATGTCAGACCAGAAACGAAAATTCCCTAGGTTCAAGCAGATCTACTTACCGTGAGGCCCTCCAGGACAGAAAATACTGCATATCTCCTGAAGCAGTACTGCCCACATGCCAAGTGCAGTTCATGAAGGAAACATTAAAGATGACACAGACAAAGTTTTCAATGGATGTCCCGTTCATGCCTGCAAACACAGGAATAATATCCCATGTCCACTCTGTGGAAAGACTGTATAACTGCTTAAACCATGCAGATCTCTGCAAGCTCATTTACTAATTTTTAGCCAACTGATTAGTAAACCCAACAGCATGTTGTTTGGGTCTTGCAGTTACATGCTTACTTTAAGATAGCAACAATTTTATTCGTGTTGAGCCATGAGGATTACCTACCATATTTACAGATGCTGCAGGTGCGGCTAGGATTTAATCAACTGTTAATCGACTTAGGCACAGTGATGTAGTGGAAGCTACTAAGTGTCCTTTTTTTAGATCCCCTGTTTATCTAAGGTCCAGTCTACAGTAAACTATAAAGTCTCCAACCATGAGTACTGTCCCCTGCGTTTGTCTTAAGTGCTCTGACCCTTGGTTGACTTATACAGGACTGAGGATTTAAAATAAGCTGCCCACCACTTTCTTTGGTGTAACAGCTCGGTGATTACAAACTAACCCTGAGACAGTTTCCTGAAGATAGTCCCCTGCAGAAGTGTCATGATTTCAAAGAGAGAATGGCATCTATTTTCAATCTTGAATTGAAAAGAGTTCCTAATGTGTTCTGGCACTTTGGATTGAAGGATAGGGGGAATTTTGTTTGCATTGCATTTGATAGAAGCAGGCCCGTATATCCATGTCATTAGTGTAAAACCAAGACAAAATTGAAGCAGAAGCTGATAGCTCTCCTACGTTAAAAGACTGTTCAGGTTGTGTTTTCACATGAGGAATGAATTTCTTGTGTGTTTCTTCCCTATCAAAAGGTGAGATCTCCGACAGGAAATAATACTCATGCAGAACCTTTTCTTAACAATGATCATCATGAATTGAAGGACTGGGTCACATCTTTCCAAGACACTGAGTGATTCATTGAGCTTAAGCATACCACATCTATCGCTTTTACATGTACCTCCTCAGTTAGCCTTAAAGCTCCCTATGTGTCTAACACAGATTCCAAAACAAGGCTTAGAAACCATGATATCATGAGACCAAGTGACTGTCTCATGTCCAATCTTCACTGTAGTCCAACCTGGAAGCCTCTTTTTCCTTCTGTTCCCACAAGCATCTGATCATGTAGCTGACAGCACTGATTTCAAAAGAAATACTGTTATTGAGCAGATCAAAACTTCTGAATCAGTGGATGCTGAGGGAGAAAATGACCTAGCCATGGTTACCACTCGTCTGAAATCCCTTGCCAGAAGGAATGTGGCGACCCAGACGGAGCTTCTAGAAAAACATGCAGCTGTGCAGGTCTCTGGCTGCAGGGAGTGCCTGAGCCTGTCACTCGCACTGGAGGATGGCAGAGACACCACCTGTGTGCGGTGTGACCAGGTGAATGACCTGCTCAGCCTGGTGGCAGAGCTGAGGGAGGAAGGGGACAGGCTCAGGAGTGTCAGAGAGTGTGAGTGGCAGAGAGATTGGTGGAGCCACACCCTGAGGCCAAGGCAGCAGATTGAGGACCCACAAGAAGTAAAGGATCCCCTCCCCTCTTCCCACCGGGCAGGAGGAGGGGAACTAAGAGACAGGGGGGATTGGAAACAGGTCCCTGCTCGGGGAGGCAGGCGAGTCCCCTCCCGGCCTCCCTCACCTTCCCAGTTGCCCTCACGTAACAGGTATGGGGCTCTGGAAATTGAGGGCCAGGCAAGTGAGGAAATAGGTGAAGATTCTTCCAGGGGGTTGCCTAGGGTGAGTCGGTCAGTCCCACGCATTAGGACTGCTTCTGTTCAGAGAAAAAGGAGGGTGATTGTTGTAGGCGATTCCCTTCTGAGAGGAACAGAGGGCCCCATATGCTTACCAGACCCATCCCACAGGGAAATCTGCTGCCTCCCTGAGGCCCGGGTTAGGGATATCACTAGGAAACTCCCTGGTCTGGTACGGGCCTCTGATTATTATCCGCTCCTGGTTGTGCAAGTGGGCAGTGATGACGTTGCAGTTAGTAGTCCAAAAGCGATTAAAAAGGACTTCAGGGCACTGTGGCGACTGGTCGAGGGATCAGAAGCACAGGTAGTGTTTTCCTCAATCCCTTCAGTGACAGGGAAGGACACTGAGAGGAACAGGAAAACACATCTTTTAAACTCATGGCTCAGAGGCTGGTGTCACCAGTGGAATTTTGGTTTTTTCGATCATGGGGAGGTTTACATGGCACCGGGCCTGCTGGCGACAGATGGAATTCAGCTGTCTCGAAGAGGGAAAAGGATCCTTGCTCATGAGATGGCAGGGCTCATTGAGAGGGCTTTAAACTAGGTACAAATGGGGAAGGGGATACAATCAAGCTCATTAGAGATGAGCCTAGGGGCAGCATGCCAACATTGGGGGAGAAATCGATAGCCCAGCTCAAGTGCATCTACACCAGTGCACGCAGCACGGGCAACAAACAGGAGGAGCTGGAAGCCATTGTGAAGCAGGATAGTTATGATACAGTCACCATCACAGAAACATGATGGGATGACTCTTATGACTGGAATGCTGCAATGGATGGCTATAAGCTCTTCAGAAGGGATAGGCAGGGAAGGAGAGGTGGTGGGGTGGCTCTATATGTCAGGGAGTGTGTTGATTGTAAGAGTTCAGTGACTGTGAAGGTGAGGTCGAGCACTTATGGGTAAGGATGAGGAGGAAGGCCAACAAGGCAGATATCCTATTGGGAGTTTGTTATAGACCACCCCATCAGGATGAAGCAATAGATGAAGCATTCTACAAGCAGCTGATGGAAGTCTCACAATCCCCAGCCCTTGTCCTAGTGGGGGATTTCAACTTACCAGACATGTGCTGGAAATACAACACAGCAGAGAGGAAACAGTCTAGGCGATTCCTGGAGTGTGTGGAAGATAAATTCCTGACACAACTGGTAAGTGAGCCTACCAGGGGAGGTGCCTTGCTAGACCTGCTGCTCACAAATAGAGAAGATCTGATGAGTGATGTGGTGGCTGGAGGCCATCTTGGGCTTAGTGATCATGAAATGAGAGAGTTCTCAATTCTTGGTGAAGTAAGGAAGGGGGTCAGCAAAACCACTACCATGAACTTCCGGAAGGCAGACTTCAACCTGTTCAGGACACTTGTTGAGAGAGTCCCTTGGGAGACAGTTCTGAAGGATAAAGGGGTCCAGGAAGGCTGGACATTTTTCAAGAAGGAAGTCTTAGAGGTGCAGGAGCAGGCTGTCCTCGTGTGTCGTAAGACGAATCAGCAGGGAAGATGACTGGCCTGGCTGAACAGGGAGCTCTTGCTGGGACTCAGGGAAAAAAAGAGAGTTTACCACCTTTGGAAGAAGAGACAGGCAACACAAAAAGAGTACAGAGATCTGGTTAGGTCATGCAGAAAAAACATCAGAAAGGTGAAAGAACAGCTAGAACTTAATCTGGCCACTGTCGTAAGAGATAACAAAAAAGGTTTTTACAAATACATTAACAACAAAAAGAGAGCCAGGGAGAATCTCCACCCTTTGTTGGATGTGGAGGGGAAGATTGTCAACAAGGATGAGGAGAAGGCTGGGGTACTTTATGCCTTCTTTGCCTCAGTCTTTAATAGTAAGATCAGTCATCCTCAGGGTATTCAGCCCCCTGAGCTGGAAGACAGGGATGAAGGGCAGAATAATCCCCCCATAATCCAAGAGGAAGCAGTTGGTGACCTGCTACACCAACTGGACAGCCACAAGTCCATGGGCCAGATGAGATCCACCCAAGAGTGCTGAGGGAGCTGGCGGAAGATCTCGCCAAGCCACTCTCCATCATTTCTCAGTGGCCTGGGTCAACAGGGGAGGTCCCAGATGACTGGAGGCTTGCCAGTGTGACACCCATCTACAAGAAGGGCCAGAAGGAGGATCCAGGCAACTATAGGCCTGTCAGCCTGACCTCAGTGCCAGGAAAGATCATGGAACGGTTCATCCTGAGTGCACTCACGTGGCATGTGAAGGGCAACCAGGGGATCAGGCCCTGCTAGTTCATGAAAGGCAGGTCCTGTTTGACCAACCTGATCTCCTTTTACGACCAAGTGACCCATCTGGTGGATGAAGGAAAGGCTGTGGATGTTATCTACTCGGACTTTAGTAAGGCCTTCAATACAGTCTCCCACAGCATTCTGCTAGAGAAGCTGGCAGCCCGTGGCTTAGACAGGTGTACTCTTCGCTGGATTAAAAACTGGCTGGATGATCAAGTCCAGAGTGTTGTGGTGAATGGCGTTAAATCCAACTGGCAGCAGGTCTCAAGTGGTGTTCCTGAGGGCTCAGTTTTGGGGCCAGCCTTGTTTAATATCTTTATTGATGATCTGGACGAGGGGATTGAGTGCACCCTCAGTAAGTTTGCAGGTGACACCAAATTAAGCAACAGTGTTGATCAGCTTGAGGGTAGGAAGGCTCTGCAGACAGATCTGGACAGACTGGATCAATGGGCTGAAGCCAACTGCATGAGGTTTAACAAGGCCAAGTGCCAGGTCCTGCACTTGGGTCACAATAAGCCCAGGCAACGCTACAGGCTTGAGGAAGAGTGGCTGGAAAGCTGCCTGGCAGAAAAGGATCTGGGGGTCCTGGTGGACAGCCGGCTGAACATGAGCCAGCAGCGCACCCAGGTAGCCAAGAAGGTCAATGGCATCTTGGCCTGTATCAAGAATAGTGTGGCCAGCAGGAGTAGGGAAGTGATCGTGCCCCTGTACTCAGCACTGGTGAGGCTGCAGCTTGAGTACTCTGTTCAGTTTTGGGTGCCACAGTAGAGGAGGGACATAGAGGTGCTGGAGTGTGTCCAGAGAAGGGCAACAAAGCTAGTGAGGGGTCTGGAGAACACGTCTTATGAGGAGTGGCTGAAGGAATTGGGATTGTTTAGTCTGGAAAAGAGAAGGCTGATGGGAGACCTTACTGCTCTCTACAGCTACCTGAAAGGAGGTTATAGTGAGATGGGAGCTGATCTCTTCTCCCAAGTAACTAGCGATAGGACAAGAGGAAATGGGTTCAAGTTGGGCTGGGGGAGGTATAGGCTGGACATTAGGAAAAAGTTTTTCCCTGAAAGAGTTATCAAACATTGGACCAGGCTTCCCAGGGAGATGGTTGAGTCACCATCCCTAGATGTGTTTAAAAGTCGTGTAGATGTGGTGTTTAGAGACATGGTTTAGTGGCAGACCTGGCAGAGTAGGGTCAATGGTTGGACTAGATGATCTTAAAGGTCTTTTCCAACCTAAATGATTCTATGATTCTAAAATTATAAGGAGACAGAAAACACCAGGCAGGCCTTTGCCTATATGGTCTTTTATCTACCAGAAAACAGTGCCCTATGGACTTGCAAAGTTGAAGGCTACTTCACAGATTACTGCGCATAGCAGTCCAAGAAAGCTTGATTCCCCATTAATTTCCTTCACCCATTTTGAATCCATTTATTTTTTGGCCTTTACGACATCACTTGCAGATAGGATGAGCAATGGGAGAATTCAAAAGGTCTATTTTCCTTCTGGCTCCTTTCCTCTCTCCAGCTGTAATGTGAGAAAAGGCAATTCTTCTCCGGAAAGGAAGGAGCCCAAACATACTCTTGTACTTAATATTTTTTCATGCCTTGCTCCAGGCAGATACTGTGCTGGATGGAGGCTTTTGGGACTACTCCACAGGATGAAGTTTCTTTGGGTGCACTACAAGTGTAGGCACATAATAAAGGTGGCTAGGATCACAGTTTCCAGAGGGAAAGGCTGTTATCTAGAAGACCTGACCTAATATGATGTTGTGTAGCTTGGCTACAAATAGAGCTGGATAAATTAAAACCCAGCCCTCAGAATGCCTCAGTGGAAGCATTCACTTCATGCTCATCACACTGGGAGTCAGCATGCACTGGGAGAAATGTTGTCAAGGACAAGACCTTGCAAAGGAGTCCCAAAAGTAACAACCATCTGACTCTTACACATTTGGAAATAAAGAGGAATTGTTCAAGAGACTAGAAAGTTGTCAGACTACTCCTGGATTTCTGGAAAACTTCCTCTCCTCCAAGAAGAAGATTGAAACTGTTTCAAGAACTTGGTTCAGAAGCATTTCTTTGGACAGCAGTGTTGCCTAAGATTCCCTGTCCTTCCCCATCCTCCATGTCTCCTACCTGATTCCATCCTGCCTTCCTGGCTGTGCTTGTACCATTCACTGTGGGGCCTCATAGTCAATATTTCTGAAGAAGTGATCATCACTAAAACTAGTAATGCCTCTCCCACCCCAGCAGTTTTTGTTTCTTCTTGTTTTCTTATTTGGCTTAACATCCTTTACCACAAACGGTGGAACAAGCTCATCTGAGATGACAGTGTGGGTTAGCAACAAAGACCCAGAGGAAAGCTGTCTAAGCTATTTCTGCTGCTGCGAGAAACGTTGGCCCCTATCTAGTCACTAAAGGCATCTAAGCTCTCAGCATAGAGTTTCTTATATCCAACTTATATGTAAGTTTATATATATATATATAACAAACCACTCCTGAGAGTCCAGTGACTATGGTACTGTACTGAGGTGATGGAGAGCTTTGCTCAGTTCTCTGGTCTGCCACAGATTCATTTTATGATCAAGGGTCAAACAAATCTGAACTTCATTTCCTCATTTACAAAAGAAATAGAGAAGTTTTCTTCCTGTCAAGAAATTGTGAGGTAAATGCAGCAGTCTGAAGTATGGTGTGCTGTGCAAGGGTCTTAGGGGGATGGGCTTCATAAAGCCTTTGGCAATGCTGCAAATCAAAAGAAAAAAGGGTTATTCTGATTTCAACAAGATCACAACCTGGTTCATGTGTGGCCCAACAAGCAGTTGAGTTGGCTGGCGACATAGGAAATAGGGTGAAAGGAACTCATAGATCAACATTGTGGTCAAGGAAAAAGCAAATGAAACCACATCCTTGGCCTCTTCAGAGGTGGCCTCAGTTTTTCATATCCAAGAGAAGCATACAGAGATATACTCAGATGCTCTTTAATTAGCCTAATTTCTACAGCCAGAACATTACTCTGCCTGCAAAACAGCCATGATCAGCTGCACAGTGTTGCATTCATACCAACATCAAGCACATGCTAGGAAGATCACTCAGATATGTGTGAATCACTCTATTTCTTTTGCTGACAGGACATTTTCCCCAGGTTTTGAGGGGATTTATTTTTCAATTTTTTTTATTCATCTTTCTGTGGATATATCAAAGAAAATCTAGCAGAGTAGACAAGTATGACTACCGTTCCTTTAAGGTTTATTTTTGAGCCTACTGTATTTAACCACAGTGTAAGTGTTACAGTTTTACTTTTATTTTTAGCAACACCTGGAACAGAGTTTACTCTTCATAAGACATTTTTCCCATTATCTCCCACTATTTCAATGAGACACTGAAATTTTTCTCTTTCCAGTTTATAACTAAGGACTAGTTAAATTGTTCTAGTGGCTTCTTGCTTAAGAACACCTCTTTTAATAGCCTCATATTTGTCACTTCTTTATCATTATTTCCTTAAAAAAGAGGTAGAACTATACTCTCATGATCCTTTTCTGTGAGCTCTGATGCAGAGAACAGTTTAGTTTCTCTGTAGTACACTCTTCCTTCTGAACCGCCTCCTATATTCTTTGATAATGATAATAAAATGCATATGCAAGTATACTATTATCCTCACAAGCATCCTTTGTTTCACAGAGAAATAACTTCTTTCCCCATATTTTAATATTTTTAGCTATATTTGAAATCTTTCTTGACATTCTTTTTATCTTTTCATGAAAGTGGTAAGGTACTTGACTGAGACAGATGTGATGATTGTGATTGCACACAACTGCATTAACAACCCACTGTTTTAAGCACACACAGTGCTTTCTGTTATTTATTGATTTATTTTTCTTGAGTCAACTTAGATTACTTCTATCTCTTGGGCAGATGTTAGAAACTGTGTAGGAGTCGTAGCTGCAGAAAAATATCAGAGAAAAGAAAATTCAGCTCTGCAATCCTTTGTGGTAATCAGGATTATTAACAAGGAAAGACAGAATCTCACCTGTAGTCCTTGAGCCCAAGAGAATTTTTACTTTTATTCAGTAGTTCTTGAATAGAAAATGCATAAAATGCTCTTGATTCTTGGACACAATGGATCAGATTATATATAAAAGATTGTAAATAACATACTTGCTCTTGGAAATGAATAAAAGGAAATTAAATTTCTTTAACCTTTTAACCTAACCCTGAAGATACTGTCAATTGTGGGGTGGAGTTTGTCTTACCTAAACGTACGCAAGTGCTGTATAGATATGCTAGCAGGGGAACCAATAATTCTACATTGCCTTAATAGCGGCTGGAAAGAAACAGCTACTTAAGACACAGTTTATTCAACCTAGACTAGGACAAGATGAATGAAGACTTCACTAGATTTATTTCCTGCCAGTCATTGAAAAGATAGCCCAGAGGGATCCCTCTAAGACTAAGCTATCTACCTTGGTCAGGTGAATCCAGGAGGATTCGTTCCTTTCCCCTCTTACACCACCTGGAATCCACATGTAAGTACTAAACAGAAATGCTGCCACTATTCTTTTCTCACTGAAAATGCAAACTTAATTTTGAAAATACCTTTTCCTACTCTTCCTTATACCTGTGCTAGTATCATGTGCTTCTTTAGAAAAACAGAACATTTAGAACATTTTTCTTTAGAAAAACAGTTGCAATAGAAGAACAGTAATATTTTCCCCAGAGGTAGTCCCAACTTTCTTTCACATCTCAAATAGTTTCTGTGCAGATTATTGACCAAAATCTTAAGGAAACGTGAAGTATGTCTATGTGAAGTTGTTTCCTTTCTGCACTGTGGTTTATAAACTTTCTATGAAAATTAGCTACTGCTAGACTCCGTGCTACAGTACAAGCCACTCTCAGAGTGTGCTGAATCTCAATTTCAGATTATAGAAAATTTCAGACTGTAGAAAAAATAAACTATCAAAATTTTGGCTAAGGTATTCATTGGACAACAGGATGGATTTGCAGGTAATGTCTATCCATCCCTCACAGTTATTTTAACAACATTAAAATTCACATAAATAACAAAATGCAGTATTTCTTTGCCTAACTTCTTTGCAGTAAAAGTAAAAAACAGACAAAGACAAAAGTAAACCTACCTCGTCCTTGAAAACTCGTTTCCCTGTGGCAGTTACAGTAATGGGTCACAAAAAGGATGGAAGTTGTGAATGTGCGTTGGTGGCATATTTTTGTGTGCTTTGAAAATGTGCTTTCATTATTAAGTTCTTCTAAACTGTTCATGTACGAGGGCGTAAAAATCCCGCCTACGTCTTACTCATTTCCCTTATCCTGTGATTCTGCAACATAACAGGGAAAAGTGTGGTCACAGCCATTGTTTTTGTTGTTATACATCATTGTTACATGGAGACAAATAGGTCAGAATACAAGGACACCCTCTTATCACTTCATTCACATAATTTTCACTTATTTCTGTCACACATTTTTCATATAGGCATTTGTACAGGGCACAGCCTCAAAGGTAGGTGAATATATGAGTCTACTTTCTGGCTCCTGTATAGGTCAGGTAGCATTGTTTCAAGCCACATCACTATTTTCTGCGTATTGCTTAGGGTTACTGCCCTGCACAGGAGAATAAATCTAGTGCTCTGGACTTCGTAACAGCCATTCCCAGCTTTGCATTAGCCAGTCTCATTTCCTGTAGGTGGGCAATGAACCAGTGTCACCACTTTCCACAACTTTTCCACTTTACGTGTACACATTTTTCTGGACTGGATGAATTCAACGCACAGACCAGGAAAATTTTCTTCGCACGTGCAAATGCCCTAAGTGTACCAAATCAACATCTCATCTCTTGTCTGTGCTCATGCCCTGATCCCAGGAAGGTGTGCAGTCCCCTTGCCCTCTGGCTGCAGAGTCTAAACGTCCTCTTTCCAACTGTACTCAACAACGTGACCACACACACAGTGTGGTGCTAACACAGTGCAACACAGGTTGTGCACTGCCCTGCATGAACAAACACAACTGCCCCTGTTAGCAGGCTCTGAAATGAGTAAGCCCAAGCCTTTTTTGCCATCTTGACTGCTTTTGACACTGCAGAGTGTGCCTGGGTCCTGAAGGATGTTAGTCCAACAAAACAACTTTCTGCAAACTGAGAAACGTAGCATCTGCCTTTTCATGTACCTGTAGTACAGTCTGATTACAGATGCCTCTGCCTATCTCACCTTTAAATCATTCAATCAGGAAAATGAAGTGATTAAAGTAAACAACTGCATTTAAATTTGATTAGCTATAATGTTCACTAAGTATACCAGTCTTACTATACATATCTGTTGTATCTTACTGGAGGAGTGGTAAATCAGATCAGATTTGTCCTGCTTCTATTTGCCTATGTCTTGTATAGCTTCACTCCCATCAGCCTCTGTTTTTGTTGCTCTTCTGGGTAGAGGAGGAATCAGGGGGTTTCTTGAGAAGATGTTTCCTCTTCTTCAGGTCTCAATTCCTCAATTTTATTCATAGAGTAGGGAACAGGACACTAGCATGCTCCCTGCTAAGACACTTCATTTCAGGAGCTGCAGAAGTAAGGCCTTTTGTTCTCTTTCTCACTTTCTGTTGTAGACAGTTCTATACAATCGAAGTGAATTATGGTTTTGGGATAGATTTGTATCAGTGAACCTGAAACTTTGTTTTCTATAAGGTATGTATAACCTGCCCAGCTAGAAGACAATAATGCTGTGTAGGTTGGAGCTAAACAACTGATTCTCATATGCATCTCTAAGTTGCACAGAATGAAACAGGTCTTCCGTGGAAAGGATTTAAGTGTGTAATCACACTGACGTCAAAGCTTTTCAGTATGGCAGGAAATACTAGTTGTTGTGTAGTGGACACAATCTGCAACCCTGTTACTATTATTTTCTGGTTTAATAAATGAGAATTTCTCAGAACATTTAACACTGTTAAAGGGATGAATTATCGAGGAAAACAACTATAATAATCCAGTGATTTCTTGGCTTTTTTTGGTTATGTTCTTGTTGCGTTAAAAGGAATGTAGTTTTGATATTTGTCTGTCAGAGTCCCAGGACTTTCACTGATTTGTCTATCAGAGTCCCTGCAACGGACTTTCACTGAGTCAGATTCACAAAAATCAAAATTGGTTATTTTATTGAGAGTGACAGAACAGATTGAAGATTACTGTTGATAAATTCACTGACTACAATAGCACTACTAATTAAGGTTAATATTGCTAGCAAAACCAGTAATAATACAACAGCCTGCGGGTAACATTCACCAGAGGGTGAAAGGCACAGCACTTACCCAGAAGGCGTCCCTGCCTGGGGTGGAGGAAGAGAAAACAGCCCATCAACTGGTCTGTCAAGTATCAAGGTTCTTCTCTCCCAATTTAACAGCCATTTTCTCCATCTTTTATCCCCAAAATTATGAGATTTCCCTCCCCTAGGTGGCATGTAGCATGATTTGGGTGGAAAGACGAGTGCTATAGTCATATATATTTAGCATGATCTCTATAATCTTCATTAGCATATGCAGGGGTCTCAACTTCAATATGCATTTCACAGGTAATGAGGCAAAGGTCAGTCATCAGGCACGATAGACAGCTTTTCGAAGAAACAAAGAACTACACAAATTCCTGTTATCTTGTCTTAACTGATGAAAAGCAGGGCTCCCTCCCTATCTGCATCCTGTGCTAGCCAGGCGAGTCTCCACTCCCCAGGCTTGCACAAGAGACAGCAAGGCCAATCTTAATTGTTCTTTGAGCACAGAGGCTTCATCTCATTATCCAAATTCCACAGTTCTTTACTCCATTGGCAGGATTGCTGCTTTCCAAATTGTCAGTTAAGGTCATAAAATACATAAAGGCCATTGCCACCATGTCCATGAACACGTTAAGGGCAGGTTGCCTAGGAAAAAAAAGGAAGTCCAAGAAATGAAAGGACTTAGAAAGGCCAGAGCAGAAAAGAGTCCAAATCACATCAGTGGTACATACAAACTCATAGACAATCAGATGCTTGACACACACTCTCTACATACCAACCAGGAGGAATAATATGGGACATGATCCAGAACCATAGACATCACTAGGTATCATTGAACACATGAGCCTTCATAGGAAGCCACTCATGAAAACAGCACAGTGGTATCACGTAGAATAAAACTAGGGATGTTTTCTTTGTCAATAATGACAGAGGAAGAACTTGTCCTTGTGTTTGGTTCAGACCTTAGTATTTCATTTAGTTTCAAGATGTGGTACTTGGTGAATTTGCACGTGAGTTGCACTCACTATGTCTTCCCTGAAACAATATATGAATTTATTGCAACTAAAACCCAAACATCATGAACTAACCTCAGGAAATAAGTGAAATTCCCAAAACAGAAACAAAATGGCTTTCATGATGAGAATTCTAGATAAGGTACAAACTGGCACATCTGTCAGGCTAACTGGCAGGTGTCACCAAAACCAAGATTTTCAGCACTGTTTCTCTTTCACTGTTCTATAGTGCACACAAAGGTAACCATCAAGTTGTGAAGTGTGCTTTTATATTATTGTGTTCAGGCAGAACAAAAGTTAATTGGTGATCTTGGGACTAGTGTGCATTCTCCGTTTGGCCACAGAGGAAATCTCATTATTTATGACATCTTACAATAACTAGAGAAAATTCAGTCAAACAAACTCTGCCTCTGTAGCAGCTGTGGCAAGATGACAAGTTGGCACCAGATGAGCTGTAATGCTTTGTAAGACAAGTGGTCTCATGACAATCCTGCATGCAGGTTGCTCATGCTCTGTTTACTGATGAGATAAAGAAAAAAAACCCAAAGCATCAAGTGGTAGTCTACTGCTGCAAGGCAAAGAACCAATTTTATTACCTTTCTCTTTTGTATCAGCATTTCTGTATCCCGAGCATGTGTGAGGGAAGCGCAGGCTTTGGCAAATAAGTACCCAGAATGACTTCCCTCAAAACCTCTTCAAGGATCCGCAGAACAGCACTCTTTCTTGATGGATGAAGCTACTACAGGTATGTTTCATGTTACTCTTGTTACTCCCATAAGCTGAGGAAAGGCTTAGGATACACTCACCTGTGAATACCACCTTGAGCTCAGCACGCAGAATTAGTTGTGCCTGTCTCTCTTTCAGACAACTTCTATGAATGCTATGCTATTTGCCTACTTCAGGGAAGAACAAGTTTTCAAGCTCTATTTAGGCTTGCAAGTCATTTCCAAATGAAATCGTGGAAATCTCTCCTTGGCAAGCTCTCAAGGATACAAAAATTTTAAAATATGCACTTCCACTGCCCATCGAAATTGCTTAGTCTTCCAAACCTGACCGATGCTGCTTCTTGCCAAAGTCCCTTCAGCAAGAGAAACATGTTGCTGAAGCAAGTGAGGGGCTGAAACACACACATGCCAGAGCATGTGGAATGATAGTGGCACAGATCTGAGAAGAGCTATGTCATGTGGTTGTTTATAGTTCTTAAAATAATAATTGCATCAAGCATGCCTATAAACAACAGGTCAATACGAGAAGTCCATGATTACGCCAAAAGTTTATTTATTCAGTACAATTATTGTCTTCATAAAACAGGAAATGAGAGAGAAGAAAACCTTAGTTGTTCTGATTGCTGCTCTGTAGAGGAAATGAAAGAATCCTGCCAGAGGATAAAGATAGTGCTGAGACTATTCCGTCTACTCAACTTCCGTAATTCTTGAAACTGGACCCTGCAGATTCTCAGAACAGAATTATTCTTGGAATCCTGAGTCCCAGTACTGGAGAAGCTGAGTCATGATGTAACTGTTACAGTGAATTAGGATACAGGTTACTGGCCTGGTATAAAAGCCCAGTCTCCAGGGACACCCTGTATTGCAGCCTTTCAGTACTTAAAGGAAAGATGGGGACAGACGTTTTAGTAGGGCATGTTGTGGTTTTAAACTAAAAGAGGGAAGATTTAGACTAGATAGAAGGAAAAAAATTTCTACAATGAGGCTGATGGAACACTGGAGTAAGTTGCCCAGGGAAGTGGTAGATGCCCCGTGCCTGGAACCATTTGAGGTCAGGTTGGACGGGGGTCTGCGAAACCTGATCTTGTTGAAGATGTCCCGGCTCATTGCAGGGGGGTTGGATTACGTGATCTTTAAAGGTTCCTTCCAACCCAAACTTTTCTATGATTCTATGATTCTATAAAAGCCTTAATTTATTGTCAAGTTAACTTCCTTAATTACAAAAATTTTTTATATAGATTGAAAAAGTTAAAATCTTCAATATTACACAGTAAACAATACGCTATCAATTTCAGTATAGGCAATTTAACTAACTATAAGGAAAGCATGACCTAATGAAAATTCACAAAATGCTGAAGATTATCTCTGCAGAGGATTTGGGGTACTACATAGGCATCCCAGTCTTGTCATTCAGAGCCTCATAATGAGTATTTGACCTAGTCATGCAAGTTTTCACCAAACCAGTCAACTTGAAGATGAAGTTCCCCTCAGACGCTGTGCACGCTGAAGGATGATTTGATTTGCTTAATGAAAGGGAAGGGAGTTGCATGCCAGAGTAGTCTAAAAGCATCCGTTACTAGACCAGCACATTTTGTCACAGACTTTTTGGGTCAATCTGGATTCCTCTTAAAACTGGACTAATTGTACAAGCTTTATATGGCTAGCTTTGTAACCTTTAATTTAAAACACAAGAATTCAAGGATTTGCGCTGAGTCTTCTTCACAGCTAATGCTAAGAAAGAACATTGCTGTTATAGTCAAGAAGAAGTTGATGATCAAAAGAGACTATTTAATTTATTTTTATTTCTCTGGCTTAATCTATTTTAAATTTATGACTGTTTATGGGAGGTAGCAGAAGCAGAAAGTGAGTGACATTAGCAACTTGGATATGGCTTAGAACTGGTTTTTGCTTTTGGAGTTTTTTTTAATTCCATCAACAAATATACATGTCTGTGTAGTAGAATTGCCCGAGCCCCAAGTTGGATTCAGGGCCAGTGACGTTTTCTGTGGAACACAAACTTTTGCACGAGCAAGCTCTGCTTCAAATCTTACAAGCAGAGTTTATACCCTTTCAAGAAACAGGGCTAAGAATCTATTGGTTGAATTTGGTTCAAATCTGCAAATATCACCAGGTCTCCTAAAACTACAGAAGGGGCTGATTTTCTCCAAAACTCTCATTTTCCTTCACTTATGGCATACAGTCAAAGCTATTTGTTTTTCTAATGAAAAAGACAGAGCAAGGAGATTTGTTTAAACCTGTCATGTTTTCAGCTGGGATGGAATTGACTTTCTTGCTGGTGGCTGGTGTAGTCCTGTATTTTTTTGATTTGGGGTGAGAGTGATGTTCATAACACACTAATGTTTTTGATTGTTGCTGAGCAGTCAAGGTCTTTTCTGTTCCTCACACCAGCCCGCCAGCAAGTTGGTTGGAGGTGCACGAAAATCTGGGAGGGCACACTGCTGGGACAGCTGATCCCAACAGACCAAAGGGATATTCCATACCATGTTACGTCATACTCAGTGTATAAAGCTGGGGGAAAAAGGAAGGGGGAACATTCAGAGTTATGGTGTTCATCTTCCCAAGTAACCGTTAGGTATGATGGAGCCCTGCTTTCCTGGAGATGGCTGAACACCTGCCTGCCGATGGGAAGTAGTGAATGAATTCCTTGTTTCGCTTCGTTTATGTGCATGGCTTTTGTTTTACTTATTTAACTGTCTTTATCTGAGTGCATGGATTTTTCTCACTTTTACCCTTCTGATTCCTCCCCTATCCCACCGAAGAGTGAGCGAGCAGCTGTATGGTGTTTAGTTGCCAGATGGGGTTAAACTACAACAAAACCTTTTACTCCTTCTGTTTTGCACTTTAGAAGAAAAGGTAAAATTGCAGGCAACTGCAGCTGATGATATGCTGACCCCATGTGGTAAAGGAAGTGTAAACAGACATTTGCTAGATATAAATTTATCCATAATAGTGCAGTGCTCCAGATACTTAGCATATCTCAGTACAGGGCTATCCAGTAGGTACACCAAATAGCTCTATCGTGGATATTACATTACTTAGAAGCTGAAATACAGCTCAGCTCCTAACTGTGTGGACGTGACTGGTCCCGACACTTGTTTTGATTTCAGTTCACAAGAAGTAATTTTCCATCGTTATTTCCTTTACTTTTGTGCTTTAGCTTGTTTGTCTCTGATCCTAGGCTACCATCATGTGGCCACTTTGAGAATCTTCCCAAGTAACAGAAACAAAGAGTACTGCCTACATACAAGATGAAGGCCACGTAGCTTTCAGCGGGCTTAATTTTCCTTCTTGATTGCACTCAGTCATCCCTTACTTAGGCACTCTGACCTTCAGTTAGTGTCTGTTTTGTTCTGCTTTAATCCTTCCCCTCCAAATACTGATAAAACTTATCCTAATTTCAGAAGGAAAAAGTACAAATTTTTCTGTAAGCAGCAGCATTGACCACTACATGCATTAAACTCTAAGACAGAGGTTTATCTATGCTGCGCATTTCTGCCCACACATTCCAAACTCAGGGTTTCAAATCACCCCGATGTAAATCCCTTCTTTAAGGCCATTGATATGGTTCCCCACAATATTCCTGCCTCTAGATTGGAGAGATATCAGTTTGATGGCCTGTTAGATGGCTACATCCAAAGACTTACAGTAGTCAATGGCTCAATGTCCAATTGGAACCAGTAACGAGTGCTGTCCCTCAAGGGTCTGTACTGGGACCAGTACTATTTGACATCTTCATCAACAGCACAGATAGTGGGATCAAGCGCACCGTCAGCAAGTTTGCAGATGACACCAAGCTGAGTGGTGCAGTTGATGCACTAGAGGGACGGGATGCCATCCAGAGGGACCTTGACAGGCTTGAGGAGTGGGCCCATGTGAACCTCATGAAGTTCAACAAGGCCAAGCACAAGGTCCTGCACCTGGGCTGGAGCAATCCCCAATATCAATACAGTCTGGGGGATGAAAGGATTGAAAGCAGCCCTGCAGCAAAGGACTTAAGGATACTGGTGGGTGAATAATTGGACGTGAGCTGACAATGTGTTCTTGCAGCCCAGAAAGCCAGTCCCATCCTGGGCTGCATCAGAAGAAGTGCAGCCAGCAGGTGGAAGGAGTTGATTCTCTCCCTCTACTCCACTCTCGTGAGACCCCACCTGGAGTACTGCATCCAGCTCTGGGGTCCCCAGCACAAGAAAGTCATGGACCTGTTGGAGTGAGTCCAGAGAGGGGTGACCAGAATGATCAGGGGGTCTGGAACACCTCTCCTCTGAAGAAAGGTTGAGAGAGTCGGGGTTGTTCAGCCTGGAGAAGAGCAGGCTCTGAGGAGACCTTATTGTGGCCTTTCAATACATAAAAGGGGCTTATAAAAAAACCATGGAGAGACTTTTTACCAAGGCTTGTAGTGACAGAACAAGGGACAATGGTTTTAAACTGAAAGAGGGAAGATTTAGATTGGACACAAGGAAGAAATTTTTTATGATGAGGGTGGTGGGATGCTGGAACAGGTTGCCCAGAGAAGTTGTGGACTTTTCCCTTCCCTTCCCTTCCCTTCCCTTCCCTTCCCTTCCCTTCCCCTCCCCTCCCCTCCTAACAATATATTCTGTTTATATACTGCAAAGAGCAGATCAATGCTGAATTTGCAGACAGGCTGACTGACCCAGCTAAATTATGGTTTTGTTTACAATAGTTTTATACATTACAGCTCCATACAGTGAATGTTAAACAAGACTTCAAGGATGGGATTAATTTCTGAAGTGTAGATTAAACCTGCATATTGTAGTCATCTATACTTTTGTTACATGACTATGCTTACTTCAGACTCTGTGAAGAGAAATGGATACTTTCTGGGGAAAAATGAACAGGGTGAGGGGAATGTTGTTTTGTTGCAGTGTATTCCTTTTTGTTGACAATAATGATAACTGAACCTGATTTGTGCAGATATAAATATTGCCACTGAATAGACATTTCTTCATTTCAGAATTCCTTTGCCTTTTAAGTTGCAATAACAATCTTCTGATTATTCCCAGAAAGGTGATATGCATCAGTCTGAAACTGTGGTTATACAGCAGTAACGTAAGTACTTTAATTTCTTTCCCATGCCCTCACTGTTATACTCCGACTCACAGAGAATTGTGCTTAGGTTCTTCAGTCATTTCCGGTCTAGGCTGGGCTGAGTATTGTGTGAGAAAATATTAAGGAAGTAAATTAATGGTGTTCTTCCCCTGCCTTTCTGTATTTCTTAGTAAACTTGGGCTTATCATGTTCTAATCATTACTTTCTAGAGAGGTTTTGCACTGGAGCACTTTTCTTTTTAAAAGCAGCTCATTCATTGATCTGTTGTTCAAGTTTGTGAGATATGCTATCTAAGCTAGTTCTGCCTTTTTTTTTCCTTTCAAGTCTTTTTGACAACTATTTAGCCTCTATTTTTCAAGTTGGTGTAGTTTTTCTTTTGAGATATTCAGAAAAAATACAGTACTTTTTAAACCCCATCGAATAGCGTTTGAAACTATTGTGTAGTTGTTAGTAACCTTTCCACCCATACGGGGGTAGTCTTTCTGTTACACCAACTCTGGTTTTAGCTGTAAAGCAGCACACATGGAGCTGTTGACCCTGTGAGACTGCCTCAGCATCTCTAATAATGCACTTTTCTGTATCATCAGTGGGATACCATTTCAACAAGACATAAATGGGTGCAGTGCAGGTAGTAATTTCTTGAAGGAGACCTTGTTTGTTTCTATGGCACTTCAATTCAGGGAGCTTTTGGGACCTCTTCTGGTAGCCTAGTATATGAGCATCTCTAATAGGACACCTGGTGATGGTGCTATGCTCAGCAGTGGCAGAATACCCATAGTGCTCTTCAAGACATAACTGCTCAGTGACTCTCCTCTGCTTCAAATCCCCTCTAACCACACAGCCTTTGTTTTAGTGATAATGGTTATTTAGTCCAAATCACATGGAAAGACCAACTGAAAATGCCTTGATCGTCTATCAGACCCAGACAGCCTGAACGTTTCTGGCAGCAGTCTCTACAGGAGGTGGGTCTGAATATAACACTTGTATAGCAAAGCTGAAAGGGTGAGCAATGACCAAAGTCACATGACAAATGAAGACAACAAATCTCCAATGATTAGGTTACAGCCTTACACCAGTAATGTGTTCCATGTTATCATTACTAAATCCCTACAGACTCCCATAATATCTACAGAGTTAAACATTCCCAGACTATTTTTGAATAGAAAAGATCCCAGGTCCGGCTGCAGTCCATCTTCATCACACTGACACGTCTTTCTCAGATTTAGTGGCCTTCTCTACTGACCTGTTTATCACAAATTTTTCTGTATTTGGCTAATCTTTCTGTTCAAAGAGGACATGTGAAAAACCCAGCCACGTGGTCACAAGTCTGATCTAACATGAGATGATCAGCAGAAGGGCTGAGTCGGGAAGAAAAGCACCTCTTCGGTGAATTCTCCTTCAGGTATTGGTAACTCTAGGTGAGATAAAGTAAAAGTATGTACGCCAGCTGCAAACATCATCTGCTTCTGTAGCACAATATGGTCTAAATCAGTTAAAAGTCATATTTTGGTGCAATACTGTGGTGGGTTAGCTTTGGTTAACAGGCAAACTCCCACCCAGTTGCTTGCACACTGCCCCTCGTTAGTGGGACAAGGGAACAAAATAGGAAAAAAACAGGAATGAGAGCTCATAGGTTGAGGTAAGGACAGGGAGATTGCTTACCAGTTACCACTGTAGGCAAACCAGAATTGACCTGGGGAAAATGAACTTTCATTTATTGCCACTTCAAACAGATATGGGTAGTAAGAAACAAAAAGATAAACATTAAAACAACACCTGCCTCCCCCTACACCTGCCCAGGCTCCACCTCACTCCTTCACTTTACACTCCTTTATCTTCCCAAGCGGTGCATGGGGGATGGGGACTTGGGGGGGAGAGGTATGATCAATACATGAATGGTTCATCTCCACTGCTCCTTTCTCCTCATGCTTGCTCTCTGCTCCAGCATGGGTCCTCCATGGGCTGCAGTGAATCTCTGCTCCATGTTGGAACACCTCTAATCTTTACATTTCCTCTGCTTTTTCTCACTCTTTTTGCTCCCTCCTCCTCTCTCTATCCAGCATTCCACCCCCCACCACTTTCTTAAATATATTTTCCCAGAGATACCGCCACCTTGGCTGCTGGGCTCAGCTGTGTCCTGCTGTGGGTCCGTTGGAGCTATCTGGAATAGGATACACAACAGCCCCTGGTGTCTTCTCACAGTGGCCACTCCTGCAGTCCTGGCCACACCTATCACCATATCTGGCCACCTACACCCAATGCATGTTAAAATAAGTTTCTAGTGCTTTGTTTTCTCTTCCTAAAATAAACAGAAGAGTGAATTAAAATTGAGCTCATGTCACCTGTATATAGTCATGCTCATCAGCAAAAGAGTTACAGGTCAGAGCATGCAGGGACATTTCTTGCTCTTTAACTTAAATACTATGCTTATCAGGAATAATGACCCAGTCAAGACACGTTACTAGCAATTTCAGGAGAAATGTTGAATAGTCTTCATGTGATGTACCCAAAAGAGGCTTTGGTTTAAGTATGGGGCTGTTTTCCCAAAGCTGAGATCCTAATACATATCTACAGGTCAGTTGTTGCCAGAAAAATCATTCCAAACCCATAGGGTGGGATTCACCTGTAATGTGAACCATCTAAAAATTATATCCGAGTCTGATCTAGAGTCTCACGCCAGAGAGCGAGACTCTGAATTATCCAGGCGATAATTCATTTGCTCTTTTTTATGGGATGGGATTAAACCTATAACAGGCACCTAAGTCATGACAAGTTCATTAATTCTTATTCTCTGTGAGGGGAACCCAAGGTTATGAGCCCAAACTTAAGGATCTTTGACAGATACCTAAGTAATAGCAGATGAATCTTATCCTCCTGGTGTAGAGATAGAGCTTTGCACATTGCCACACATGGCTTCTCTGCTGATGCTAGCCCTGGTAGTTTCAGTGGCAAGGCTACCTACTACAAATTATCTAGCTCTATCATGTTTGCACAGTGTGTTTATCTTCCCCTTAGGTTCTTCTAGCTATTGGAACACATACAATGATTCTTCAGAAATAAACCTTCGTTAACCTAAGGAACAACTGCTTAAAAGGAAGAAAAACGTTTAGCCACGTACACTTATCAGATAAGACCACATGGAAGTGGCTAGAGTAATGTGACTCAGCCCAATGCAGGGAGAGGTTTAACAGAGTGATGACAACCCTGATTCAGCTGGGAAAACTTTGAGTCCTCTTGCGTCAAGACAGCTGGTACTGCTTGCATGATCAAGTGCACTAGTAAGGGTTGAGAAAGGAAGTAGCGCCTGGGACTGAACAGGGATCTGACTGATTTACTAGTTAGCTGATCTGGTTGCACGCACGGAGGTGAGCAAGCTGATCTGTGGAAAAAGGGCAAGTAACATTGGACTGAGTGCAGGAGAGGATTTGGAAATGTTTGGCAAGCTTGATCCATAGTGGAAGCTACAGCTTTGAGAAATCACCTCGGAATGAGAAACATGTCTCATTGGGACTCTCCAGCATGCTAAATGGGGAATTACCTAAGCATTGCAGTTGGAAATAGCATTGTAGAGGGCTGTATCCTCTCATCTTCTCCATCATAAAAGTGTGTGCCCTTCTTGTGGAACTGAAGAAGTGAACCATGGTTGGACTGCAACAGCTATGAACCTCTCCCAATGGTAGGTCCTAACATCATTCCTTTTTTAAACTTCAGACAAGGTTCATTTCCTTCTCTCAAATTCTTCCCAGAGGCAGAAACCCTCACCTCCTCCTCTGCTGAGGAAGTCAGGGCTATGCTAGAGCAGCCCTCCTCTGACTGATGGATTTTAACCTAGTTTCTCTTCTGCCTCCTTCGTTTTCTCTCCAGTAATCCTCAAGTGAAAAACTTATTGTTTAGTCAGAAAAATCAAGTACCCTCCACTGGGAAACTGCAAAAAAACCCTGGAACTCTGAAATTATTTTCAGGCAAAGTTGTGGATTTCAGAAGGCTCTTCTTACAAAACTTTCTAAAATTTAGAATAAATCATGTTTGTTAAATGTCTAACATTTTAAGACTTTATCAAAATATTTCCTAATTTTTGTTTTACCGATGACAAATAACAGTGCCTGTAGATAAGTGGGTCTTTTGGGTGAGAATAGAGTTGCTTCAAAGAGCGCGTGTAATGGTTGCTCGAAGCTGAGCTATGGCAATGCTTCAGAAGTGTTGTGACAAACAGACACAGCTCACTGTCTTTCAGTGTGATTTCTTGCTCAGTGTATTCTCACTGATATGAGACTGAGAGACCACAAGAACACAATGGAAGAATTTTTGTTGATGACCTGCAGATTAGTAATAAGGAGATAGAAGTCTGAACAAGCACAATTATCGATGTTGACCAATATTTAAGAGTGCTAAGAAGAACACCTAGAAACATATCTTACTCTAATACAGAGTGATTTTTTTAAAATCTCTCTAGGTGAAATGGCCAATGACAATGATTTTGTTAGATGGTTCAAAGGTTGACATGTTTTGGAACTGAGATTAGAAAAAGCTGTTTCACAAACAAGTTATTTACTTGCGCTTGGTAGATGGATAGACATTTTCCCTCTGCCTGTCTCTAGTGAACTTTATATCATCAAACTGTTTGGCAATGAGTCAATTTTCTTTCCACTGGGTGGTAAATGCTGCTTTTCACTACTGTGATCTTGAGCAACTAGAGTTTGGTAGGGGAGCAGTATCACGAGTGCGAGGAAGTTCTTCCAAAAATGATGGTTAGAGCAGGTGAATAGACATTTTTCCCCTCCACATTTGACCACATAAAGGACATGTCTATGCTTGTCTTTTCTGAGCACATCATCTGCACATATATGTTGTCTTTCTTAGCTAGGCAAACAGTGCCCCATGGTAGCACTAGAAGACTCCTTATCAAATACCGCTTTGTAAGTTGAAAGAATCAGATGGAGGATGAAAAAGACAGCACTTTACAAAATCTTCAGTAATCTAGGTAGGAAGCAGTCTTTCAGTAACAATTTGTGAATCAATAAGAGCTTTGTCGGAGCCAGTCCTACCTCTTAAATGGTGGAAGAATCAAAATTAAGACTTTAAGTTTAAAGATATTATAAGGATAAGGATTGTTTTTGAGCACCTGAAGTGTTTTCTGCATACCAGCTGGGAAGGAAAATAGAATGAACTGTTCTGAAGGACAGTCTTAAATGAATTGTATAGAAGAAGCATGGAGAGAAATTAACAGCGTTCCATTAAAGGAATGGAAAGAAAAAAAAATGGTTTTTATTCAGAGTCCATTGCTTTTTTCAGTCTGTCAGTTTTTAAAGGTTTTATCCAAACAGGGGATGCAAGGATTGCATTTGTAACAGTTTTAGGGATCTGCAATTCAGTTGTAATGAGCAGAGATCCAACTAACGTAGCTTGCAGTTTGATTTATCAGATTTACCGTATGGGTCTACCAGAAGGTGAAATGAGTCTTCTCCTCACCCAACCCCTTCTTTCTCTCTGTAGTTCACTCATTACTTTAGCTAAATCTTCATTAGCTGTAATGGAAACCTGGACAACTAACTTCTTGTAGATGGCAGTTTGCAGGTATCTGAATGCTAGTCCTAATCTGTAGAAACCCAAACTAAGGATTAATCCAATCCCAGGCTTTCAACTGAGAAAAAAACTGATCATGTATCTTGAGGCCTTCACCACCTGCCTCCTCCCAGCAGGGTCTGTTCCCTCATTCGTTCTCTGTCCATACACCACACACTCCAGGTAGCTGCTAAAGCCCTGCAGGAACGGAGTACGGATCTAGCAGGAAGATACTCCACACTGATGTGGTGGGTTAGTAGTTCATTTTCATCCTGTTACCTGGGAATACCGAGTGATAAACAGAATTAAAGAGGAAGACATTGAGGTCTCTGCCTCCTTGAGATATACAATGATATGCAGAGATCTTATTAGATACAGAAACAGGCACACTGCACACCTGTGTCCACGCGGAGTTGCTGTTTGAGGCACAACAGCTATCAAATGATTCAATCTGACTCTAAGAGCTAAGCATAAATAAAAGCCAACATTGTTAGTCTGTTATTTGATCCCACGAGTTTGTAGCTGATAAAGTAAATACATTAAGTATTCTGTTGTCAGTGCTTCAATATCTGTTCAGGAATATTTGCAATCAGATGCCAATACATATGCTCTTTAAGTGTCTAGGAATTTTCTCTGTGTTAGGTTATGTTTTACCAGTTCCCTTGAAAGAAGGGTGATAGTTACGAAATATAGCTTATCTTTTATAATACAGCAGGCTCTCTTCCTAGAAATATTCAGGATGCATATCTATTGTTTTCACGCTAAAAGATAAGTCATTATTTCAAACCTTACTCTCTCAGTGATTCGTCACTGATAGCACCAGCACCACAAAGGAATTTGTATGCCTAATGAGATATCAGCTCCTGATCAGTGTTCTGCACTTTTCTATGTAGTTGACAAAGTTTAAAATGGAAATTTCAGAATAGTAACAATTCCTAGCTATTTCAGCTATTTCTGGTGTGATTTGGAAAACTTGTATAATCTCTCCTTGCCTCAGTTCCTCACTCAGAAAAGATTAGGGCTCTGTATTTTCCCATATTTTCCTCTCCTTTCTGTCCCCCATTAAAAGCAGTGCATATCCTAACGTAGGTGTTGAATGGGTCTGATTTAGTCTAATGGATTTGTAATCACAATGCAATCAGCATTTTTTTTTTAATTCAAACCTTTCATTGATTCTTCCTGATTAGCTGAGAACAAGCATGTCTACACAGTACTGTGCTCCTTCATAGGGTTCATTCCCTCTCCTGATGCAAAGTCAGCACACCCTACAGTGTACCCTAAACCTGCACATTGCTGTCTTATAAATGTCTGCATGTAGGATATGACCGTAATTGATATTAACCTCTACAGATGTAGAAAAACAGAGAAACCAGAACAGAAGCATTGTATCTGAAGTTTACTTTCACTGTCAACAGATGGCTATTTGCTGTAGCTCATAATTTTGGACAGAAAAGAGACATATTCTCTAAGAAATTACTTTCTCTAGCAAGCCTTGTATTGATATGTGTACATATGCACCTACCTAGTTTGAAAAGTGTTATAAAAGTAATCAACAACAAAAGAAATGTTACATTTTGAGACTGCAGATGCAGAGTAAAAGGACACATGGGCAGCTGCCATCCCTATTATGCGAAACAGAAACATGAGATCAGCTTCAAAACAGGATTAAGAGATGCAAATGGTGATAATTTAGTCATTGCAGTAGAAAACTATGATGTCAAAACTCCCTTTTGCTAACAAGCACATACCACTTTCAGAACACTCCTTTTACCTTACTGATATCCTTCCAGACTGTCTCACTATCCCTTTACAGTGAAGCATTTCATTTTCAAGAGACCAGATCTCTGAAACTCTGAAAAGATGAGATTTATGCCTCTTTCTCTCTCGATGTAAACAAAGGTGGAACTGAAGAGCACCCCAAATGCCCCCAGCACATGATTAGAAACACTAGTTGTGCTAACACAACAAACTAGACTTCAAGGGAATGTGAGAAGGGAAAACCCACGTCCTTTAGTCACACACGTGGGACTTCGCTGGAAGTAGCTCAACACAGGGTTCAGATGGCTGCCGAGTACTGAGCTTTGCTTTGAGCACCGGCTTTGTGGATGGTTAGAAGTCACTTCTTTTTACAGGCAACTGAACCCTGGGTGAAGTACTGCACAGTGCATTGGCTTTATGGATATTTTTAGTTGTACGACATGCCATTTTGATCAGCCCAAATCCATATGTTGTTCCAATGCAGGACTTTGATGAACTGGAACTATTATTCAGTTCAGCGTGAGAGTCTACTAAGGATGGAAGAGAGAGTTGAATTCCTACTTTCTTTTCTGAATAAATTAACAATGTGTGAAAAATTTTTTAAAAAAATAAAAATCGCTGAGGTGTAACTTTCTTCCTTTTCATCTTTAATTATTTTATATTATAAGAAAATGCCAGGAAACATACCACTAGGTGAAGAATGGCTTTTCTCTGAAGTCAGCAATGGTAATATTTTATTGATGTAAGAAAACTGGAAGAAACATGCTGCAATTACTAATGTGCTACCATCAATTCAATGTACAAACCACACTTAAACCAGATAAAATGTACATGTTTTGCTAATAAGCAGAAGACACAATGGAAAAATAAGTTTTCTAAATTTTAAAAAATGAAGTACTGGGACTGTGGTCAGGTTTGCTATGCTTACCATTGGATTTGAGATTCTAAGTCATGCTCTTCTCTCTTAAACACAACATACTTCCAAATATAGTCAAAGTTCTCAAGAATCGTTTACCTCTCTTCAACTAGTCCATAGTTAGAAAAGTATGGGTTTTTTGTACTCACCCATCTTAAGCTTATGTCTGATAACTTCACAACAGAGGAAAAGGCTGTTGGTTTGGCCTTACATTGTATAATTGCATTATCTACTGCTAACAATAAACTAACACATGGACCTAAATACATCATTTTCTAATCTAAACCCAAGTTTAACTTATTAAATCTGTGTATAAAAGAAATCTGGATATAAAGCAGTCATAGTAATCACAGCAAAAAATATATTATTAAAAGAAAGAGGCACATGGTTTATACCCAAGACAAAAAGCAGCAGTTTTTAAGGCTTTAATAGTAAGAAGTTGAAACATTCCATTGGGCTTTTGTATGACATCTCTTTGGTTGTTTTTTTTGTTTGCTTGGTTGGTTGGTTGGGTTTTTTTAACATGTATTTTTAACATACATACAGAAAGAATAAAAATGTTTCTATACTTAACTGTAGCAACTTCTGCCTGGGAGGAGAGTGAAGATCTTTAGGTCTCTACCGCTTCACCTAAGAAGCCTTCAAAGCGAGGGGGATGCTTGGGATCCTTCCTTTGTCAGCATTTCTCTGCTGTGTGCCCAGTAGCTAAAGATGGAGACAAGCAAAGCTGAAGAGACAGTTTCTCTGCTTTGGAGAGGAGCGCACCAATTAGTAAATGAAAGAAAATATATTCCTTGATGTCTTCAGCCCTTTGTAGCAGTGCTTATGAAATGAGACTTTTAAGAGGATAGAAGCTTGACCAAATTTAGAGTTTTTTAAAAGACAGTAAATAATACATTCTTGACACCTTAGGTTCATCTTTGCACCAAAACCTGGGGTCTGGTTCTCAGCAAAAACACTTTTTACCATGAATGAAGAGGCATATCTGTTCCAAACCACATTCCCAGAAAAAACTGAACAACTGTATCCATTATTCCCCCTCCAAATTCAGCTTAAGGTGGAAAGCTGGAATGCGAAATATCAGCTTGTATGAATAAAGTGGTAAGTTGATTACAAACCCACTTATCATCAATGCAGACGAAGGCAGAATGCCACTCATAACATGCTGGTATGGCTTGCAATTGCGTGTGTGATAACTGCAAACTAAACCCATTTACAAAGTAAACCAGGTGAAAATAGGACAATTTCAGAGACTAGGCTGGGCAAAGCTTCAGATATGGAGAGTAAAGCAGACAGTCATACTTGTTCAAAACGCAAGATTTGTTTGTTCCTTTTTCCTCTACCAGTTCTGGGATTTTTGGTTCTGTCTAGTTTGTGTTTGTTTTTTTTTTTAATTTGGTGTACAGTGAAAGATGCTTATTATCCACTGAAAAACCAGGAGAACAATGGCAGGTAGGGTATGATCTTTCTGAGATTTTAATTTCATAGCCACTCCTTGTGCTATGTGATATTTCTTCTATAATCTTACTTTTTCTTAAAAGGTAAAAGCTCATTACAATATGTAAGAAGTTTTGAACTCTTTCTCTTCTGTGTGCAAAGAGAAAAAAATAGTAACAGCTCTGACCACTGAGTTAGTCATTCAGAGGTGTACCTCTTCCAAGGTATTTTGAAGAACTTGGGTAAGGTTCCAGTCAGTGTTCGCGTATTCAGTGGTGCGTTCCGGTCCCATAGCGGGAAGTGGCAGTGGAAACAGGCTTTTCTGAGGGGCTGTCTTGCGAAAAGGGAAGTCCTTTGAGTCAATTTCTCATTATAGTCTTAAATGAAGACGTTCTCCAGTGCTGACCTCTCCTGCTTCTCAAATCAAATGATGCATAGGTATCCAGGATTTAACATGCATTTACAAGGAGGTAAGTTTTGAAAAAAGAATGTAAATGGTACTGTTGTTTTGACTCTTCAGCCACCCAGACTTTTTAAATATGTTTGATCTATGCTGTTTATTTCATTATTCCTTTATCAGTTTCAACATTGTCTACCATCAAATATGGGAGCTTTGAAAAATATGAATCGACAGCCTTAAATGAAGCATAAGTTTTAAATAGTCTTAATCAGACAAATGGTCCTAGTGATTCCCCTTAACATATAAAAGGTTTAATTGCTTAATGACTGAATTTACCCTCCAAATTAAGCACAATATATTTTTCAAGAGCATTTGAAATTGTCTTTTTGGACAATTTTATTATTTTTTAAAAAAAAAATATTTAAAAAATGCTGTTTCTTAAAACGTTAGCTTTTTTATTTAGGAAGATATAATAATCAGCCCCGCAAACTTTTCAAAAATGTCTTTATTCAGACACATGGACAGTGAACAGATGTACACTTTAGGAAACTCTCGGGTCTCCTAAATTTTTAAAATTAAACGGTTCATTTTCCCCACATTCAAAGTAACGGCTCTAAGTTTTGTGAGGATTAGTTTCGCCGCTTTCGTTTTCTTGCCCTGACTGTCTACTTCCCAGATTCACCAGGTGGGTTTTGCACAAGCCCTTACAATCTCTGCAGCTGCTGTGGGTGTGGGTTTTGGGCTGGCAGCTCCCCTTACGCTACTGCCCCTGTCTCTGACTCCAGCAGCACACTGTTGTAAACCAGATGTCACTGGGCAGCAGATAATGGGCATTGGCTGTAGCTGAAGCTCAGCAACGAAAGCAAGGTGATAAACAAAAGACCAAAAAAAAAAGTAAAAGACAAATGTAGTACTGTTTTTACATATTAAGAATATTTTCTGACTAAAAAAAAAAGTATTTTTTGACCATGCACTGTTTGGAAAGCAATTTTTTTTTCTTTTCACATTATTTAGATTACTGAGGTAATTTCTATCCCATTAGATTAACTGGCCTGTCTGTAAGTATATTTGGCTAGTGTGCATTTCTCCAGAGACAAAAGGACTAGAGAGCCTTTTTAAAAAAATTTGTCAGGCAGTGAATTTTAGTTTGCACCTCATAGACTGAATTTCAGCACCATATGCTAACATAAAGGTCTTTGTAGCACAGAATTAGAAACACACAGTCCTGTCCGTGTACGTCTGAGAAGAAATGTTCTGTCTTTCTGCTCAGCTCTGCTGGCATAAATGGAAATATGCATTCTTTGACAAGTTCATGGATGAAAAGCCTTTTATGTATGGATGGTTTTTCATTCCCTTCTGATCACCTTGGGTGTCTTTATGTTGCAGTGCTTTCAGTTTGCTGTTTTCTGTGGGCCAATTCATTGCATATAGACTTAAGAAATACCCTCTGGGGTCAGCCCAGGGTCCATCTGCTGTTCTGCCTGCAGCAATGGCAATAGGAGGAGCTATTTAGATATAATCCACAACTTTGGCTACCTCCTGCAACCCACTCTCCAAGTATTCCCCCAGCATCTAGGGCTGCTGAATTGGGGTTGTTAGAAGGTACGTCCATCTCTAACACTTTTTAGTAGCTTTTCACAGATCTGCTTTCCACGAATTTGTCTAGTCCTCTTCTCAGCCTGCTGACGCTCTGCCATCGCAGTGCCTGTGGGAGCAAGGCGCAGGAGTTCATTGCACACTGAGTGGAGAAGTGCCTCTCAGTGCTGTATGAAAGGTACTCCCAGGAAGAAGTCATCTCCAGGAAACAGCAATGATGTCCCCTGAAATGCATTTCTTTGACTCAAGTTGTTTGTTTCTTTTTCTAAGGTTATTCAGACTTACTTTAAAAGTTTTCCTTCTCTGCCTCTGTGTTTCCTTTCTCCAACTGAATGCATTTATATTACCTCACAGATAATTTCTATTTTTTTTTCTAGCACCAAAAGTTGTTGCTACCTTAAGACCTATTTTGTTCCTTTCCTGTTTCAGGCCCCCTTTTGACTGGTGTTTTCCACAAAAGTAGTCATGTGACTAAAAGCCACAAATATTTTTAAATGCTTAGTGTTTTCCATCCTCATTTTTTTCCCTTTCTCCAAATTTAAATAAAGTATATACATATTCCTAGGACTATTTTTGATTGCTCCATTTTACAGGAAGGGATGAGCCCTTTACAGCCACTGAATGTTGAATTATAAACCCTTGAAAAGTCCTTGTTTTCATTTTATATTCTGCCTGACTTTTGCCACTCACCTCACCATTCCAGGGGCACCATTCATGAGAATTTAGGGTAAGAACAGCTCACCCCTTCCCTCTCCTGGCAATTAGAACTGACTTGTTTCCTGGTCACACCAAGTAGAATTTACTCGCTATGGTGTGGCACACATACTACAGCTGCTGCTGCTGCTACAGCTGAGATCAGTACCAGAATGAACCAGGTGGGGGAATCTCCGCCTTAAAGCACCTTGTTATGATTTTTCATAGCACATAGCACTCATAAACAATGACAGCATTCATTAAATGACCTCTTGTTCACTGCATTATACCAAAATGGCATTATAAATGAAAGTGTACATGGTTTTTTTTTCCCAGGAACCTCATTGCAGATTTTTTGGATGTGTTGAACATTCACATAGTTTCCTCTACATGACCAATGCCTCTTGTTAGTCAATGTATTATGATCATTTTCATACGGCTCCAGGGGTCCTTTTGCTGATCCATGGATAACACACATAGGGGGTGTGTGAGGATTTAGTATGGAAAATAATCCGAGTCAAGATAAATTAGTTTGTGAGTGAAAGACCCTAAACACAGAGGAGTATTAATTCTGTGGAGAACTGGTAAGGTCTCAGAGGTTGTTTTACGTTTAAGCAACCTTTAAGTGAATACTCAGCCATCAACCAGCTCTGAGCAGCACAGAATCTGTTTTCTCACGGTATCTCAAATTTAGCAAACACCCGATATACTCTTGCTGGTAGTGTCTTCGGCAAATGGCAAGATTCATCTCTCCTCAGATAGTTACAGTTCATATCCTCCTACAGCAGATACCTAAACCAGGTAACGCAAATCACAACCTTGAAACAACAGTGGGTCTACTGCCACTTGAGGCTAGATAACTCCTAACAGTTACAACTGCTGGTTTTGTATCTAGCCAAAGTTATGGCAGGTGGCTTCTACCCAAACGGTCTGCTCTCAGTGTCTGTAGTGTCGTTTCTGTGGTCTAGGTTTCAGTATCGGTAGAGTCATATCTGTGGTCTTGCCTTGCAATCTAAGCAGCACTGCTGTTCAAAATCAGCTCAGCATGGCACATCTGTCCTCTTTAGCCCTGGCACCCAGTTAAAGAGTGTGCTTACGTATGAATGTCCTGGGAATAGAAGGCACCGAACAACAAGACCCATTAAACATATGTCATTTCATATTTACTTCTTATACTTCAGACATCACTTAAGTGGTTAAGTGACTGTTTCATATTATTTCACAGATGCAAAATGAAAACATCATGTTCTAAGTGCTTTTTCAACGAAACTTGGAACTAAAGAGTCTCAGTTTCTGCAGATCTGTGGCCCAAAACATTTGCTATGGCACATGTTACTGTTGTTCCTGTCATGCTGATATTAAGTTTTTTCCGGTGTAAGACACTATTTTCCACTAGCCTGGCAAGTGGACAACCAGATGTAGTGGGTAAGTAAAATATTAAGTAACAGTTCATCCTACGCTAGCCATCCCAGATCACATAATCATAGAGTAGTTTGGGTTGGAAGGGACCTTTAAAGGTCATCTAGTCCAAGCCCCCTGCAATGAGCCGGGACATCTTCAACTAGATCAAGTTGCACAGAGCCTCGTCCGACTTGACCTTGAATGTTTCCCAGGATGGGGCATCTACCACCTCTCTTGGCAACCTGTTCCAGTGTTTTGCCACCCTCATCGTAAAAAATGTCTTCCTTATATCTAGTCTGAATCTACCCTCTTTCAGTTTAAAGCCATTACCCCGTGTCTTACCACAATAGGCCTTGCTAAAAAGTCTGTCCCCTTCTTTCTTATAAGCCCTCTTTAAGTACTGAAAGGCCGCCATAAGGTCTCCCCAGAGCCTTCTCTTCTCCAGGCTGAACACCCCCAACTCTCTCAGCCTGTCCTCATAGGAGAGGTGCTCCAACCTTCTGCTGTCTAATCTGAACTTGTTGTCAAGGCACTTTCTACAGCTCACAGAGAGAAACAGAGACCTGTGCTAGGACAGGTGTCCAAGACAGGTAAAAGTAGATCACCTAACAGTTTGGGAGCTGCAGGTAGGTAAACAAGAATCTTACTGCTAAATTCAGTCATATTCAACAGAGCTCAGGAACGTCCTGCTCCATGTAAGACCAGAGCTCCTAGGGGAGCTACTGAGTATGCAAGTCTTACTGATAGCCAAATCCTTTGTGTACACAGTGGTGGGCCTTCTCTTCCTCTACATAATTTCATTCTAATTGCAGATGCTCTTGGGCTACATAATGTTCTGTGGATTACCAAGAATGAGTCAAGAATTATCCTGTCCTGGAACAACAGCCTGACAAAAGAAGAAACTGAGAAATACACTGTGAAGTATATTTTGAGTTATAAATTCTTCAATACCACTCATGAAAGGAAAGTAAGTTGTTCAATGGTTACACATAGTTTAAAGTCAAATTAGGCATTACTTCATTCAGTAGATGAATTTGCATAATTTCCCTTTCAATACTTAGTACCATCTGCCATTATGCACTTCCTTCTTCTTCCTCTTAGGAAAGCCTGCAGGAGAAGAAAAGGATAATACGCCTTGGGTTACATTCTGGTTTTAATGCTAAAGTTAAAACACAACTTTTTGTAAAAGAAACAGAAGACGTAATTAAGGAGAGTGGCTGGACAGAATTTACTTACAAGGCACCTCCAGGTCAGCTATTTCCTACATGTTGTTAAGACATCCAAGAGTTCCTGGTAATGTTCTGTCTTACTTGGAGACATATCATTTCTGAAAGCTCATTCTTACCTTATGCTACTTTTTTTGTACGGATTTGTTAAGAAGATGACATATAACACTATTGCAGAATTATTTCCTTTATTAGACATGTTCAGATTCAGAAAACTCCAGCTCTGCTGAGCAAGGTGTCAGAACCACCCAACCACTCTCTCCATTTTCCCTGGCAACTCATGTCTCTTGAAGATTGCCTTCTGTATCACGTGGTTTCAGGAAATCTTAAGAGCAGAGCTTTTCAACTACTACTCTGGACATTTTGTCCTTTAAGTGGGTTAGTAAGGCTTTTGATGGTAGTAGCAGATGCGCTTCTCTCTTGTCATTGTTCAAAAAGCTGAAAGACCCATTTGTTCTCACCTACCACTTATTCATTCTTCCAGAAGTAAGCTTACAGAATGGGTTTATAAAGGTAACCATTATGTTGTTATTAGAAAATCTATGTAAAATAAACATCACTCACTCTTTCTTCCCCTTTCTTTGTTGCAGTATATATTCAGAATCTTTCATGCATCATATATAACATTTCTTTTTTCAATTGCACCTGGCATATTAAAGCAGAAGCTCCTGAAGATATCCAGGTCTTTTTTTCATACAGGTAAGGGTCTTGTGCAAAATAAGTATGAAACTATGTTTTTGTACCGAAGTCCTTGATTTACAAGACTCATATTTCTCACAGACACGTAAGAAAAGATTTTGAATGCCAGCAATATATAAAAAATGCTAGGAAGAAAAATATCGGATGCCACATGAAAGAAGTATATATCCAAGCATCAAGAAAAATCAATTTAAACATAACTGTAAGAGAGCTGAAAAATAATTCAGGAGGGCTGTCTTATTACAAAGCTTTTATACCTCAGACAATAGGTAAGTATTGTCTATTACTACCTGTGATGAAAAGTTGATTTATTGGTTATTTCATTGGTCTGGAAAGCAAAGAAAGGAAAGAGGGAAGTGTGACAAAGTCAGAATATTAATAAGGATAAATAAGGTTAAAAAATAATAATGAGGATTAATAAGGATAAAAAAAGGAACATAAATGAAACAAGTCTCATTCATAACTGAATTTAAGAATATGAATGTTCTCAAACATTATTAACATTTCTATTTATTTATGATGCCATTTTTCAGTTAAAAATCCTTTTATATTTATTTTTAACTATTGCCAGTTTTGAATGGTCATATAAAATTATTTTTCCTTACTTCTCTGGGAAATTTGAATTAATCTCATGGGTAAGATATTCACCTGAGTTCTAGCACAGACTGCAGATTCAAATACCTTTTAAATTAAGAATATGTTGGTCATATTCCAGACCTGTAACACAGGAATCAATCAAAACTCAATGGATAGCAAAAAAGTCATTCAAAACTATAAAAATTTATTCTGAGTTAGATCTCATTTATTCTGTTCTAATACATTAAAATTATTGGCTTTACCCAAAGATTTACACTGCAATCAGAGCCAGCTATAAGCAAGACATTCTGTTTTAACAAAATAAAATATTTTCAAGAAAATAAGACTTTCCTGAAAAGACAAATAAAAAAAAGGGGGGTGGATGGGAGTGGGGCAACTAATCTGCAGGAAGATTGTATTAGGTGTTTTCATAGCTGACTGGGAAGATGCTCACTTCCAGACTGGCTGCCTGGGTCTGATCCCACCTGCAGACTCCAGAGCAGAGAGCTGCCATAGTACATCCACTCTTAGGATTAATTGCTTCACACAGCAACAGAAGATTTCATGTAATGTTCAGAGGTGATTCCTGTAATACTCTAATTTGCCTGACAACCTCCTGAGGGCTCATCCAGCCCCACCTTGGCAGTTTCATACCTCTTCCCACCCCTCTGCTACTCCCTGGTCAACCTTCCCACCCAAGGCCTTCCCGGGGAGCACACGGCTGGGGTGGGCAGGAGCGAGCAGGGGAGTAAGTAGGAGGGAGCAGGATGTCCCTTCTGTGCTTCTCTCTCCATCCACTCGATCTCCTTCCTGCTGCTCAGAGCAGCCACCACCTCATCTTTGCAGAGGCCAGACTGCCAGCGTTTCCTCCCTGCCCTCTTCCCTTCCCACCTTAGCAATCTTTAGCCATCAGCAAGGTGCATGCCAGTCACAGCTGGTTCAGCCAACGGCTTCCCCTCCAGTCTCAGCACCAGGCACAAACCCTATTAACTTGCCTTGCCTGTAAAATCCATTGCCAAGCCTTGGTAGGGCACAGCAAAATCTAAGTGAGCTTGCTGGGAGCATTCATAGAATCATAGAATGGTTAGAGTTGGAAGGGATCTTCAAGATTATCTAGCTCCAATCCTCCTGCCATGTCCTTGCCATGCGGGGACACCTTCCGCTAAACCAGGTTGCTCAAAGCCCCATCCAACCTGGCCTTGAACACTTCCAGGGATGGGACATCCACAACTTCCCTGGGCAACCTATTCCAGTGTCTCACCACCCTCACAGTAAAGAATTTCTTCCTAATATCTAATCTAAATCCACACTCTTCCAGTTTAAAACTGTTACCTCTCATCCTATCACTACGCTCCTGGATAGAGAGTCCCTCTCCATCTATACTGCAGGTCCTCTTTAAGTACTGGAAGACTGCTATATGGTCTCCCCGGGGCTTTCTCTTCTCCAGGCTGAACAACCTCAGCCTGTTCTCATAGCAGAGGTGCTACAGCCCTCTGATCATCTTCATAACCCTTCTCTGGACTTGCTCCAACAGGTCCATGTCCTTCTTATGTTGGGGGCTCCAGAGCTGGATGCAGTATTCCAGGCAGGGTCTCATGAGAGCAGAGTAGAGGGGCAGAATCACCTCCTTCGACCTGCCGGCCACACTTCTCTTGATGCAGCCCAGGGTGTGGTTGGCCTTCTGGGCTGCAAGTGCACATTGCCTGGTTATGTTGAGCTTCTCATCAACCAACACCCCCAAGTCCTTTTCCTCAAGGCTGTTCTCAATCCATTCTCCACCCAGCCTGTATTTGTGTTTGAGATTGCCCTGACCCACATGCAGGATCTCGCACTTGGCCTGGTTGAACTTCTGGAGGTTGGCATGGGCCCACCTCTCAAGCCTGTCCAGGTCCATGTGGATGGCATCTCTTCCCTCTAGCATGTTGACTGTCCCACATAGCTTGGTGTCATCAGCAAACTTGCTGAGAGTACACTCAATCCCACTGTCCATGATCACCAACGAAGAACATTGTTCACATTATAAGGAGTGGAATTACTCTTGCAAGGCTCCACCATTACCAGGGCTGTCTTCTCCCTCCTGAAAAGGGGGCTGTACCTTTCTGTTTAAGAGACATCAAAAAGGCTCATTCATATCCAGGCTCCCCTTCTTAAACAGGAAAGCCTACAGGTGGGCTTTAGTCAGCCTAGTCTTTGCACAGTCCTTGATGTCCTGGATGTCCACTGTCCTGCTGTGAGTTACGAGCCCCTGATATTCCAAGCTTCCCTCCAGTAACATGACATACAGTCTGAAAACAGGACTCATGCAGACCCTGTGCTGCAGGTAGCCCAAAATAACTTAGTCCTGGCTGTCTGTGTGTGTTGGATGAAGAAATTTGCAGATGACTGGTGACATAAAGGTGAAAAAAAATTGTTTCCTGTTCTTGGTATACTCAAAGAAGGGCGAGATGCTCTGGTAATAGTATTTCAAAGGTGAAAAATGTGTCTTTCTAACTACAAAGACTAAACGAAAAAAAAGCAGCAGCTTACTCTCTTCACTTTTCATGGTTCATGGTGTGCCTCCACGCTCAAAGGTAGGGGTTGGTCACTGCCAACTGCTTTGGGGACAGGCAGATGTGAATAATTTTACAAGCCCAAGGGAGCCCTGGGAGAAATACTTTTACTACCTTTATGAGATCAATACTCAAAGAGATTTTGCAAGGAGGGAAAGGAAAAAGAAAAGCCAAAAACCAAACCTGAGTGTGACGTATACGCCTGTGGAGAGGCACCGGGTCATGCAGCCGCAGGTGCTAGAGCAAACACAACAGCTTCATGGACCAGTAATGCTGCCATTCACCTTCTCTGTCTATCTTTCTGTCTTTTCTCTCTGGCACCACATTGCAGCCATGTCAGCCCCAGACCTCACTGTCACTGTCCACAGAGGTTTGCCGTGCACTTCTGCCTCTGCTGGGAGGGCTTTTTTTTTGGAAAACTCCAGCTGCAGTCCCTCCCTTCACAGCAATGCAACAGCAGCTGGAGAGGGCTCAGGCTGCTTGACTACTCCAGCACACACCTAAGACCAGTGCCCTAACACTCATCGTGCTGGAAAGTAACTGTAGACCTGCTTATCTAAACCAAAGATTAAAATCTGAGGAACCCAAATGTGCCTTGCTTCCAACCCTGTGCTCCATCCCTCCCTGAAAGAAAACATTGCCATCACACTCTGCGCTTTGTGACTGGTGCACAGTGGTGGGAGGGGTATTTTTTGTTTATTTGTTTGCTTACAACTCCTAAGCACATCTTGCTTCCTCTGTAGCAAGTGCTCACTGGCTCATTTACAAAAGAGATAGAAAGATTTCTAAAGCATGTGTAGAAAACCTCATATATTGTATAAGACCTGCCAGGAACCGGTACCCTACCAGTAATCCCTCAGTGAGAGTTGAAGTTCCATTTCTTTCCAAGTTATACTACCAGGCTCACGGGCAGAGTTGGGGTATCCCACAAAACACAGTGGAAACAATCTGATGTGGCAGGGAGCCTGTAGAAGCTCAGAGGTCTCCTTGACATTCACCCAGACTCTGGAGGGTGAACTCCTGCCCTCCCTTGTTGCTTCCCTGGAAAGATAGGTGAAAAAAAAGACTTTCTGTCTTCATTTCTGAGGGAGAAATGATGCCACTTAGAGAGCAGCACTTTTAAAGTAAATGTGTTACTAGCTGAACGCCTTCTTTGGGCGTGATAATTTCCAAAATAGTCAGCAGTGTATTTTAGGGACTAACGCACCACGTTTGTTTTGCATCAGCATAAATATGAGAAAGAGTATGAGGTACAGAAGGTCCCTCTGTGCTCTTTTTTCAGAGAAACTGAACCCGCCAATCAACGTCTCTGTTTCCCTTGAAAACAGAAGTATTAAAATTCACTGGAAACCCCCGCCTACTATTGGTTCTGCAAGTAACAAGTGTTTTTTGTATCAAGTGAAAATAACAGATCATAAGGTAATCAGTTTTTTGGTAATACACTTAATCCGTATAGCATAACTTCCATAAAAACTGGGTATTGCTTGAATTTACAGAATTAAAACTCAAACAAACTTTAAAGAAATCTCAAGGTCTTTCATGAAGAATCTAACTTTTCTTGTATTTCTGGTCAAAAATGGAAAAGCAACATATTTCATGAAGTTTTTGAGAGTCATGCTTGCATTCAGGTGAATGGGTTGGTTTTTTTGTTCATCTTGAATTTGAATTGTACATTAGCATAGCATAGATTATTGACTTTGTTATAGAAAAAGGAGAATTGATATAAAGAAAAAATTTAGCAGCTACTTTGATAATATTTTTAAGAAAAAAGTTACATGTTATTCTACATACATCACTAAAAGAATCACCCCTGTTATTTGCCTATATTATATATATTTTAAGATATTCCATGGTGTATCAGCAGCTTCTTTTAGTCTTACCACTAAGAAATAGAACAATGTTATAGTTTAGCTTATGCCTTATGGTGACTAAATGCCACCTGGTGTTACCATGTGGCATTTTAAAATTACCTGGAAATAAGAACTGAAAAGTTTTCATGCAGATTCTTATTTTAACTCCCAAAGAGTAGAAAGCCAAGTACTTAATTCAGAATATGACAAGTATGAAATTCAGATGTGTATTGGAATATGAATTTTCTGAATCTTTGGTGTTTTCATTTAAGCTGTCTTCGAAGCTGTGGTTTTCTTTAAGAACTTTAAACTGTTTTTCTTTAAGAACTTAAAAGTGCAATAAGGTAGACACATTATTGATCACATAACGTTATCTTCATAAATTATGGCAGGGTTTATTAATTCAGATGCAGTGCTAATACTGATAGGTAGCTTCCAGAACAGGGCTGACTCTTCCCACATTCTCTCACTGCAGCAAGCGGAAAAGGAGCTCAGGTCTGTATGTGGACATGCCAAAGCTTCCCAGTTCTCTTTGGGTTTTTCCAGAAGGAAAACAGGTAGCCTCCTTCTAGCCCACTTCTGCAAATAGTTATCATCCCCTTAACCATTCCCATGTCTAATACTTCAAAACCCCTGCCAGAGGCATCCGGGGGCTTCTCCCTGTCCATTCACAAAGCTCCTAATCACCAAAAGCTGCAAGCAGCGGGAGCAAAGGAGGTTCATGCTGGATCCTTGGTATCCTGTTCAGACATGTGCTGGAGCTCTTCTTATTCCTTCCTGCCCATGCACACAGATTTCCTTCCTGTTTCAAGACTCAGAGCAAGGGCAGCGGCAGCGGGAAGGGCCGCGAGTAAGGGGTCCCTTCCCATTGCAGGGCTGGGATGTGCCCAAGGTGAGCAGAAGGATCCTGCAACCCACAGTGTTCATGTGGTCACTGCAGCCTCTGTTTCAAACTTCCTAACGCCTTCCATTGTCTGGAAGGAAATGTCAAATATATAAAATAACCCGGCATCCTTACTTAAATGGAATAAACCTCTTTTATTTTCCTTGTCTTACACAGCCACTCCTCTGCTTTGTACACATCCGCAGGATATAAACGTAAGAGAGAAAAGCAAAGAAAAGTAATTTGGCATGGAAGTGAATAAACACCTACAGTAGCGGAAAATCATGTTTGGGTTTTTTTTCCACAGATAGGATGGTTTGGGAATACAGGAGAGAGGCAACTGCAATAAGAAAAAAAAAAAAAAAAGACATATGAGAGCACAAGATAAATGAAGGGTCTTTAAGGTAGATTTGAGGAGAATCCGTGTCAAAGTTAGTAATGACTAAAACAGTAGTTACCTAGCCAAGGAGCAAAAAAAGAGGGGGAGGTCTGTGCAAAGTTGGGGAAGAAAACTGCAGCAGTATTAGAGCAGACCCAGGAGGGAGAAGAATGGAGCAAGCCTGAGATTGTTTCCTGGTGTAAGCAAGGTCTTAATTACTTTCACAGAGACTTAATGAGTTGAGGTATTAGGGTGTCCCTAAGCAGGCTTGTAGGTGTTTGCTAAAGAACAGGTAAGAGTATAATGATTAAAATACACAAGTCTATATTTATTTATTCTGAATACCTGAAGACATGACTTGCTAAATACTCATGTGCACAAATAATAATACTGTGATACGGATTGGTAAATCTTGAGAATAAGGAGCTGAGTCTGCAGGTGACAGGAAGCTAGGAAGGGTTGGAATGTACTATGGGAAACAAGATTACAATTTGAAAGGTTGGGTAAGTCTGAAATCAACAGGCCAAAATTCAGTAATAAGGAAAATCCTATGATTAGCAAGTACAGGTCAAATATGTAAACACAAAATAAGGAATTGATATGTAGGCAGCAATGCAGAAGAGAAAAGGTCTGTGGATTACACTGAACCACAAACTGAGTCAATCTTTCCATGTTATTACACAAAGGTCAAATGTTATTCAAGTATATATATGATAAGCATGTCACATGTAAGACATAGGTTGTGATTAATTTGCCCTTCTAGCTACTGAGTTTCACCTGAAGTTTCAAACTTTGTTTTGGGCACCACCACAAAATATAAAAATGCTGAAAAAAAGTTCAGAGAACATCAGTGAGAGTTATCAAGATGAACATAAACTGTGAAAATGTGCTCTAGGAATGGCAGACGAGGGACATGGTCTAGGGTAAAGGAGTGTAACTTGTGTTAATAATCTTCTGGTAAATAAAAGAGCATAGGGATCATACTCACCCATAACATGTGAGTAGGATAAAAACTGACAGGCTAAATTCGAAGCAAGGAAAATATAAGCTAAAAGTTAGGAAAAGTGTCCTAATTCCAAGGAAAGTCTAGCACGGCAACAGGTTTCTGAGGCTCTTTGGGCATGACTCTGTGTAGAATTACCAACAATGCATTAGACAAACATCCTCCATGAATGCTCTAGATAGATGTCACTGAAAGTTGCTACACATCATGACTGCCAGAAGGTGGCCTATGTAATTTTACAAAATGTCTTTCAGCCCTGCATTTTGGATGACATAAGCTTATTATTGGCTCCTTAGGAAGACATTTTCAGGCACGGCATTTGATTAACGCTTAACCCTCGAAGTTCCTTGCAGTTTGCTTTTGAAAGCCCAAGGGCTTTCCCACATTTTTGCTTACTTTTGAAAAACTTAGCATGTGAACTTTTAGAACTATTTTTGCCACCAAATCTGGAAAGGTCTTAAACAGTGTGAAGGAAGAGAAAGAAATGCCATGCTACACAGGGTCAAACCCACAGTGCACCGGTCAGTATAAGAAGAGCAGGAGGTCACCTTTTCTTAAAGTTGGCCTTATAGTACTACCTCATCATGCTTTCCTAACGTCCAAACATGCAAAGATTCTGGGCCCTTCTGTTTCTGGGATGCATACTTTATACTTCTTCTCAATTTCCTAACATTATTTTTAATTTTTAGAAGCGGGAGCTTCCTCTCCTGTTTTCTCTTTTTTGTTCCTTCCTAAATTCTTAGCATTTTTTATTTACAGCAGTTGGCTTCAGTTTTCAAAAGTGATGAATGATTTAGATATCCCTCCATTTAAAACTCTGACACTCCTTGTGTGGGCTTGATCTTTCGAAATGACATGCTTTCTTTTCTAGGCACAATTAAAGATATTTCAAGATAGTCATTATAATAGTGGACTTCCCTCACCACCAGTCAGCTGAAAAGTGCAAGATTTTATTTTACCAGACAAGCAAGTATAGCACACTCCCCACAACATAGCATTGAAACTTGCAGTTTCATAGTTACTGTATTCGTCCTACACTTGGTGTGATAAGAAATGAAAGGGGAATCAGTGTTTTCAAAATCTTACTGTCCTACTATAGCTGATACCTCCCTCCATCTTGCCAGTTCTAGGATCTCCTTCATTCTCAGTCCTGCGTTTTAACACATACCAGGTAAAAATCAGATTGTGTCTCAACACAAACGCTTGTTCTGAAAATATCTTCCTACTAAGTTAGAGATGTAAATAATAGTATTTGACGTCCCTAGATTTATATCTCTTTGAACTGCAATGTGAAATCACCTAAAATAACCCCCTAAACATATCTTGGTAGATTGTAGACGTCTCTGCAGAGAAATATGAGTATCCTTTTCTTAAGCCAGCAAACAAATGTGCAGTACAAGTGCGGGTAAAGAAAGAGGTATGCATAAGAAACAAGATTTGGAGTGAATGGAGTGAACCAGTGTTTATTCACAGTGGTAAGTTATCATGTGTTTACTGCTCATAACCCTTGTCTTTAGACATGTTATTACCATTCAATGTATTTACTTCATTACTGCATCTGTTCTTCTCCTTGCTGTGTTATTGTACCGTAACAGTACCTAGAGGTCCATGGCATGCACCAGACTCACACAGCTCTAGGTGCTGCAGAGAAAGGCAGTCCTTGGTCTAATGACTTGTACTTCCTCCGTCCTAAGGCAGTCTAGCACAGGGCTGTTCTTCTGAGGTAAATTACATGACTCTTGACAGCCTTTAGAAAATAATAATGGTCAGCAGCCAAAAAGCTCACAACACCCCCTGCCTCCCCTGCAATGGACAGCCCAAGCAACCTTGCAAATGCTTTCAATCGGAGTTAGTAAGCCAAAAAAACCACAAAAGTCATAACATTCATCAAATCACATAGTCCTTAAGGAATAAGTCTAACATTTCTTTTACTACAGCAGGGAAATAATTTCTTATCTGACAGAGGTAGGAAATGGTTTAGCTCTCATTTAAATATATGTGCTCTGGGCCCTACAGCTCACTTCAGCACAAATTAAACAAGAGCCTTGTAATACTTTTCCTTCACCTCCTATGACTAGATCTTAACATTCGTGTACTAACAAGGGAAACTTGTGCCTTCTGTGACAAAAAAAATGCCTCCGTATGCAGCAGCTTCTTGATGTCAGGTTAGGTAAAGGGGAAGTAGCATAATGGAATGGCTTTTATAAAATGAATCTATGAGTATATTACATTGAGGGGTCACATGCTCAGGCAAACCTCTTTAAGCATCTCCTTTGATGCCTAGAGAAAGTTTTCTGTGCATTTTATTTTGGGAACATGTATAAGTGGACATTATGAAGTGTATTTTAATATTGCCTAGATTAAAAAAACCTGTTATTAGTACTATCACTCATGGCAACTCCATGAAAGTCAGGTACCTAATTTCATAGACACAGTGAATTGAAAAAACTGAATCTTTCTGTGGAGTAACTTGAAAGGAAAAACATCCATTCAGTGTTTTTATTTTGGAATGTGTCAAATTTTCTGTTGAAAGCCTTGAAGGAATGTGCAATGACCTGCTTTTTGTTTGCTTCTACATGACAGTCCGATGTTTCATCTAGGAAATGTGCTACATTTCTTTAAGAATGAATTTTTAAGAGGCATTTCAGCCTCTGTTTAAAAAAGCTGAAACATCAAAATGAAATAACATAATTCAAAACATAACTAAAATATTTGTTCTGAAATGTTCCTTTGACATGAAAAGAATTTGTTAATTTTCTCTTGGGAAACGCATTCATTTTCCATTGGAATTAGCATATGCCCTTGAAAAAAAACACAATTTGAACTGAACTGAGCTATTTAGTATAGAAACTTTCTGCTGAAAAAGAAATGTTTGATCAGCTTTTTTCATATATAGAAACCTGAAATAATTGGTCTAATTTTTAGAGCTGCTGAGCATTCATAGATGGCTTTGAAGTTAGTAGTAATTCAGAGGTGTTCTGCATTTTTGCAAACCAAGCCACTTGGTTTGGTTTCAAAGTACTCTTATCTGTGACTAAGTTTAAGCATTTGCATCTGAAAAAAAAACCCACCGTTAAATGGTCTACCTAAAAGAATATATGTGCTTTTTTTCCTTCCTCCTTTCCGAAATATATGAAGAAAGCAAGAGAAGCAAACCTCTTTGCGGTTTGGCTGATGTAAAGACCACTGCTTCCTCTTCTCTCGGGTGTGTTCGTGATACAGGGTTAGCAGAATGGTGTAGAACAATTACCCCAAATAAAAGAAATTCTACTACGCAGTCCAGAGGTTCTTCAGAATATGTTTTCTGAGCCCTCATCTCAAAAGACAAGATGGGAAAAACTCCCTTTTCATCTTAGGTGACTAAAGATTAGTTTTGCATTTTAGTAGAACATAAATGTTATTCTTATACACAGTTCTACTCAGAGGTTTGTTTTTTCTTGATTTCATATCAAATTTGGGGAAATTCATAATATCCTTGGTTTAAACTACAAATGGGTTCAAACTATTAACTTGTGTTCAATTCTTTTATTCTTTCAATTTGATCTAGGTTGATCCTAAAACTATTGTTTAACTGGGCTGCGACCATTAACATTTTAAGAGCTGTTCCTGCCTGGTTTTCTTCAAAGTACTTTGTTCAAAGCAATCCAAACTAGTTGTGGTTCTAAAGCTAGGTATTAAACAAAAAATAAAATTTGACAAAAATACATTTTTGAGTCAATCAAAGACATTGGTATTTTGGTATTTAGAGTATTTTGGAGGAAGGAATGCAAGGTACAGAGCAGTAGTATTTGTTGAACAGTATAAATATATATTTTAGAATATTTGTTGGCATTTCTTTAGGACTATGCCTAATGGGGTTAAAAAAGGTAAATATAATGAAAACCAAATGTCTCTTCTTGAGTCAAAGAGGATATTTTGTTTGACACAAAGCTTTTATTTTCATTTTGCCTTAAACCAGTTACAGCTGTGAAGGGGTGAGGAGGCAGCAGCAGGGTGTTCATGGTGGATGGAGATGGGAGGTGGCAACAGCAGCTGGGGCAGCGGAGGTGTGTCAACAGCAGATGGACAAAGGGTTTGATATCCAGAGGAATCAAAGCTGAATGGAAGTACCCAGTGGTCGGACAGGCCATGCCCAGAGTGTGAGGGACGAAATCCAGGGAAAGGAGGGGATGAAGTCTACTGGAGCCAGGGAAAGTGCTGGACTGAGGCAGCAGCAAGGCTGAGGGCTAAAAGGAAGAGGAAGGAACAGTGCTGGTCAGGAGACCCTGTTTTCCCTGAAAAAGATGCAGGAAATGTAGAAATTTTCCTTTAAATCTGTAGCAGTTCAGGAATAGTGCAATATTTATGAGTCAGTATATAATTCATCCATTTATGAACTACCCTTTCCCACATTATTAATGCTACCTTTCCCTCTTCTTTTTAAGAAAAGACAGTGGATGTCATGCTGCTAAGCCTCATGTTGTTTTGCCTCCTGATTTTCCTCGGATGTTTGCTGATATGTGCATGTAGAAGGTAATGTACATTTCTGGAAGGTAGTATAAATTTCCGGTGGAAAAGAGGTCAGGGAGGAAGAGAGGTGGGGGTGAGGTTAAGCAAACAATACAGTGGATTAAAGTAAAACACAGATCTTATTAGATAAGTTACGTTTACAAGAAGCAGTTAATTGTGCATTTCCAACTCCTTTTCACGTCTGACTGCTCTCTTTCCACCCTCAGTGTGACTTCGCCCCATACATTCATGGGTTCTGCATTCAGGGCCACCAATGTTAATCATGCCAAAGATGAACTGCATTTGCCACATTGCCCAGTTTAATTTCATAATCCATGGGTATTACCAAGAACAGCCTTTTACTCTAAGAGGGACAGTTTACAAGAAATAAAGAAAAAAGGAAAGTCAGGCTGACGGAAGGAATTTGCTTTGCTGTACCATTAGTATAACAAATAGTAGTGGTTCTCCACCCATCAAGAATTAATGCAGCCAACTGCCTTCATGCCACTACTTTTCTGTCTGGCTACATAACTTGCCTATTGACATGGCTGAGAAGGTTTTCTTGAACTGAAAAAACACTTGTTCAGGATAGGATGGTAACTCAAGATGCTTTAATATTTGGAAGGTGCAGTATGTAAATGGAACCTCTGTTAAAAGTTGTCGTGATTTGGGCCAGATTGGCCCAATCCGGTGGAACGACAGGTGCTCTCTCTCTCCTGCTCTGCTCGGGAGGCAAGAAAGAGAGAGAAAAAGAGACTTGAGAGTTTAGAAGGAACTAAACTACTTTAATGAAATATTGATAACAAAATAATAAAAAGAAAAATAATGAAATATATACAAAACCGTATCAAGCTCCCAGGATGACAATCACGTCACCAGCAGGTGCTGGGGAAGTCCCAGACTGTACTCGGTGACGGGCAGGAACTGGATTCCGGATCTGGAGTCAGGATCAGGATCAAAGGCAGACACAGAGACAGAGTCCTCCCAGGACACCGGCCATTGAAGAAAGAGGGCTGACCCTTTGATCCCTCAGCTTTTATACTGAGCATGAGGCAGATGGGATGGAATACCCTTGTTGGTCAGTTTTGGGTCACCTGTCCTGTCAGCTCCTCCCCGCAGGTGTGACCCCTCTATGCTTTTCCGCTTCCGACCCTCCAACGGGGCAAGTAACAAAGTTGGCTGCCCTTGGGTGTTATAGCAATAAGTATAAGCAAGAGCCTCTCTGCATACCGTTCCTTGGCATCAGCTATAAACATGGGTCTTATCACTCTAAGAGCGAACAGTTTTCTGCACAACATGCTGTTAATTTCAGCAGTTAGAAGAGACCTAGCTAAAAAGAAAAGTTACTGAACAAAATTGGTCCTGTTTTACCTCAAACCAGGACAAAAGTAAATTGATTATTTAATTAATGATTAAATATGATTCCTGATTAGGATTAAAGAAGTTATCATGTGCTCTATCTTCTTCTTGTAAACAAAGACTCAAGGCAAACAAAGCATGTAATTGAAAGCCATCTGCACCTAAACATAAAACAATATTCTGGTCAGATAATGAGGAGCAATTCATCTATGCCCACTAAAAACCAGTCAGGCTGAAGAAGAGCTGGCAAAGACGTTGAGAAAAATGTCTGCAGTGAAGCAAAAAAGGGTAGAATGGCTTTAGAAATGGTAGATGCCTGTCTAATTAGCATATGTATTATAAGGCATTATTGAATGATCTGTTCCTGCAGACACTTAAGAGGCGCGTGTCTGTATCACTCTTTTGTAGGTATAGGTGCCTGGAAATTATAACCATGCCTGTTCCACATCCTTCAGATAATATCAAAACTTGGTTAGCTGCAGATGAGACTCACCACCAGGTAGAGTGTGTCTGTCTTTTTTCTCTCACTACATTGGCACGTATGATACTACTTGTGATCGGAATGGTACAAATTACATTTGGAGCAGGAGGTCAGTTTTAAGACAAACTGGGAAAAAGGTATGCAGATTGTTTGTAGTGAAGCCAGAAGAGAACAGAAAGCTTGTGTGGAGATTACAGGAAAATGATCTCAGTAGACAGGATGGAGAAAATCCTCAGGGGAGTATTATCTGAAGTGTGCCTCAAAGAGAAAGTGTTTCAGCATATCTGCACTCAATGGGCCAACATTTTAAGGAGCGATCACCCTGACTCCCTGCAGAATAGTCAGTTATGGGATTTTAGATGTATAAGAATGTGGGCAAGTTATCAAAGGGAAAGTTTTTGTGGAGATCTGCAAGTCATTGGTTATGTTGTCATATATGTGTTCATTCTTGTGGCAAATACGAGGAAGATCCAAAATGCACGAAACATAAACTATCCCAACTGTGCACCCACTACAGGGTAAAACCATGTACAGAGGTGTTTACTTTGGAAATGACGTGCTGTAAGTTCAGACGCTAGGTTATCTCGTGGCAAATTACAAGTCTTTAGTCAATGAGGCAAAACAGAAAATAAATATTTGCAATATTTGTGTGGCTATCTAATGGAGCTCCTCAGCTGGCACATTCAGTGCTCCTTATCGTTGTCTGTCATTGTGTGAGTTAGAGGAAAAAGTGCTCTAGTCAGGCAGTGGTCTAGATCCCTACAACTGTGGTGAAGATACACAGTGAACTGTGCTCCCAGAAGCATGGTAAGATTACCTCTTACCTGGTTTTCTGGAACCTATGATGAGAAGGTGCAGGTGTGCCCAAACTATGTTTTTTTTGAGGGGGAAACATCATTGAAATAGAAAACTGTAATGAGGACTTTCTCCATCCTATGTACTCAAAACCTTTGTTCAGAGCCTCTGCAGGATTTCTATTAATTTTACTCTGACTTTATTACTGTATTTACACTGTAATATCATAATCTGTTCTAGTAGTGCATTCAGAAATGTAACTAACAATTACCAATCTGAGCTGTTATGCCATCTTCTTTCCCAGGGATAAAATATATACCTTCCAATATTGTGTTTTGGTTTTTCTATGAATGTACTTATGTGATTGCAAACTCTGGCAGAAACTATGGACCATCTTAATTCGTGAAGCACAATTTGAATTGTGAGGCAAGAGGAGTGGGTTGTTTTGTTTTGTTTTATTTTAACTTCTCAAAGACAGTTTTATGGAAAAACTGATGTGCATATGCTATATAATCATATTACAAACAACACGATTGACGTGCTTTGAACTTGCACCTGGAGTTCATTCCACAAGCCTTGGGCTGGCTCCCAAGAGCAGTCTGTGCTCCTCTTCTTATTTACAGTCATCTTCTCAGAAAAGAAAAGGCCAAGAGCTCCAGAACTGGACTGAAGCCAAATGTCTTATTCTCAAGATTCAGAGTCATTTCTATAATACATCTGGCCAAAATTATTTGACTGAATTTGACCCAAAAGGTGCCATATTTACCATCTTTTGTGTGCAAAAATCCTTTGGTGCAGTAATGCAAATTACCTAGTAATTCATCTTGTGGCCATCACATATAGACTGGCAGAATGTAAAGGTAAAAACATCACCATCAAACTTATATTCTGTATCTCCCTCCACTCTACAGCTGCATACACTGCTATTTAGTGGGTCTTTGTATTCAATATATAAATAAAAAAATCACAGCAATCAATGATCACCACAAAAAATATATTTTTAATATCACTAACAGAGAAAGAAGACATTTCTGTCCCCAAACTCTTTCAAACACTGAATATACCATTGACAGGAAGACCTCAGCATAGCTGTGTAACTACTGTCTAAATGACTACAAGCGGTTGAGATGACTGTTGATAGTACTTCTAGGAAAGATAAATTGAATAGAACATATGGAACATATCAGTAGCTCAAATATTGCTGACACCTGAAATAGGAAAGACATTGGCTTTGGACACACTGTAAGAGTTAAGAAGACTGGGTGCTGAGATAATCTGTTTTATCCAACAAATAAATATAACCCCTGAAAGCTAGGCTGTGACTTAGACATAAACCTTAGGTACAGAGTCATATCAGCCTGCAGGGTGACAAGCAACAAAATTAGAGTTCAGAACAACTAAGCAAATCTGCCTGTGAGCAATGTTTAGATTGAGAGAGTAACTCAAGTGATCTCTGTATTCCAGTTATCACTACAGAGTAAATAATTTGTACTAATACCAGATACACCAAATAAGCAACATACTTTTAAGAATATCCAGAATTTGTAATACCATTGAATGCAGATGTTGTGCATAATGTAATTTTTATCCAACAGAAACAAATGTCAATGCAAATGGAGATGCACTCAGAGGTTACTATAGGAATACCAGAAGAGGACGAAGACAAGAACGTTCAACAACAGAAATGTTTGAAGGAATCTGGAGCAGAAGACCTGTAGGGATGATGCGCTTTTTTTATCTGCACGCAAGAGTTACCTTTCTGTGAAGTGGACAATATTCTGACAGATCTAAGAACGGCTGATACTGGAGTTTGTCTGAACCAAATAATGTGAAATATTTTGAGCTATGACATTGTGCAAATCTTAAAATGAGCTTTGGATCACAAAGGCAAAGCAGTACCTTGCAGTTTGTCTCTAACTACTGCTGATCTTCAGCCCAGTAAAATTACAGCACCTCAGACGATATTGAGGTCCACTGGGGTTAAAATGGAATTAGAGTTAGTGCTTCATAATGCTGCAATAGCTTCCAAGTACTGTCTGACAGATCAATGCCTTTGAAGACTGGCTCTTCATACAAATCTCATACTAGCTATTCAACATCTGATTGGTCATAAGAAATGGTGGAAGCAATGAACTTTTCTGGAAACATCAGCAGAAGCTCACAAGGGTTCTCTAAAGCTCAAAAAAAAAAAAAAAACTTTCTGAGGCACTGCATTGTGTAAGCAGACATCAGCCAGAAAGAAGAGTCAGGTGTGAAGACATAAGGTCTTTTTGTGCGACGGACTTATTCCTTTGAAGTTAGTAAAAGGAGAAAACCTTAGACAAGGTAAAGAACAAAGTTTTCGGCTGTACTGTGATTGTTTAAATAAGTATAAGTCAGAGAAGTTAAAGTTCAGAACAGAGCAAATATTGCTATTTATTTTTCCCTGTCCTTTTAAAGAAACCTTTCTTTCCGTTTCCATGAGGTGGTGAGCCATGCCAGTTCACTTTGAGCTACACAACCAGGGCAGACTATTTTAACTCTTAGTTCAGACAGTATTTATTTGACTACAAGAGAAGGAATATAGGGCCTTGATTTTGCAAGTAAGACATTTCTGTAGACTTTTTTTGTCGGTGGGAAATACAAATAAATGATGGACTTAATTTACTGGAAGGCTTGGAAGCTACCTAAAAAATTCTTGCTTTCATTTCTCGTAAAATGTTCAAAATAATATTTGTTGAAGGAAATATTTGATTACACTTGAAATAACATCTTTTGTATTATTGTAGGGGACAATACAAAACTTTTGTTTGTGCTTTTTTGAAACATTCATTATAATATACACTTCTCTGCAGAGTTTTGATTTACCTGAATATGCTTTTTTTGGTAAAATCTCTCCCTCACCACAGTGGTGAAGACTGCACTCTTTCTCTTTAATACTAAGAATGGCTGGTAACGTCTCAAGAGCCCAAGCTGGAAATGCCTGAAGAACAAAAGGACTATCCTTGACTTTGTTTGCCATAAGATCAAGTTTATGACCTCAGGAAAAAGCAATCAACCTTACTAGGTAGTATTACCTTTCCTGTTGCATTGTATTTTTTACAGAAGGTAAGGATTGCCTTACCTTTGAACATCAGTGCTCTTCCCCCCATACCCATCAGCCTGATGCCTATGTAAACCCTCAGGGAGAAGATGAATGGTTGATATCAGGTACTGAATCAAGTTTCAGTAATGACAATTCCTGTAATGTGTCCTTCTCTGTCTTGAGTGCAGATGGGAAAACCAGCAATCAACCTACTTATTTTTCTCTTGGATGGTCAGACACCATCTCTGTCTGTAGACAAGGCAGTTTATCCCATCAGCCATGGTCCAGGCATGCTTTCTCAGGGAGGAGGGGCAGAGTTACTACTTCAGTTAAAAATCATTACAGGAGGCATTTAGAAAACAAGTATCATGAACTTACATTTTCCTCTCTTGGTGAGGATATAGAAGTCATATAATGAAAGAATCAGAACATATGCGAGCTAAGTGGTGTAGAGAAGTACCACACGTTGGCCAAACACATCTGGAATCCAGACTTCATATAGTGAAATCAGGCCATAGAGAATATTGTGTTGTTCCTTAAAATATATTTGATATACATATATTTTATATAGTATTGGCTTGCAGTGCTTGAAGCTTACAACCAGTGCCAGGATTTAAAATAAGACAGAGAACCTACAGATTAAAGTAATTTTACTATTTTACCTGAAAATAGAATAATACCTTTAGATTACAATTGATTTTCTTACAAGAGGCCTCAGTTTCTGTCAATACACAAAATACGCCCACATGTACATGGCAACCTCCAGAGACACACCACATAAAAGGAAATATTATAGTATCAGTTGTATGGAAAATTAATCTTAAAGTGCAAATTTTTAAATAAAAAAATCACTGTCTGGAACTTTATGAGAAAAACGTGCCCAATTTGTTTACAAAATAGTATAATTTTTCCTTAAAATAAGAATATTATTCTAAACCTATCCTAGACTTATACTGCAATAGGGGATTAATGTGCAATATATACATGATGAAATATAATTATCTGAAAGCAAAACTGTACAACCCTCGGTATGGCAATAAACAATGATACAGAAAATCTTGCTCAGCTCATCTGGCTTACTTCTGTAAATGAAGCCTTCACCTTACCTGTGAATGAAGCTCCTGTGAATAAGATTTCACCTTCTGGTATTCAAGTGGCACAACCTGATGAGGCACCGGGCAGTGCGTTGCACATGGAGAGGTTGCTCTTCCTCTCCACTTACACATATGCAGAGGGCTCTGGAGTCAAAATCCATATGTCTGGATCATAAAGCCCTGTGATGTATCATGACTTAGCCATTTTTATTCTTTCAATTCCAAGTACATATAGCAAACAGGAACTCTGGGCTAGGAGTACTATCCGAAGTTTATGATTCCTCCTGAACATCAGGGACTATGTAGATATCAGGTGTGCCTTACTGTGTCTTCTGAGGGCACAACAGCCCCTTCCCTTTGCTTTGAAAGAAGGATAATTGCCAGAGGATGAAGGGAATCAGCAAAGCAACCCTCAGGCTCTGCACGGAGGCTGGTCAGGTTGTCCATTGCTGCCACCTACTGTAAAACCAACCTGCTTTTAATGAGAAATATTCCTTAAGTTTTCAAACTGCTTTAACTCAGGGCAGGTCTGCTGCTTTAACTGCACTGTTATAATTAAAGAATTCCACCTTCCTCTCAGTCATAAAGACCTGGCCTTTGCTAGGGACAGGATCCATGTCCCCTAATTTTAGCCTTTCAGAGTTGGGTGTGTAATCGAACAGGGCTGGCCAGGGCCCTGGGATATTGAGAAGACCTCCAGTGAATGTGTCGTTCCAATCTAGAACAGGTGTCCAAGACAGGATGACTCTCCCCTCTGGAGATGCTCATCTCTTTCTCATCAGACCCTAAATGATCAGACTCAAATTAGATGCCTACATTGGCAAAACATGCTTTTCTTGACCCGGTTATTCTGGCTCTCCCTACCCAGGTGCAAGGAGATACTTCAGCCAAAGAACAGCTCGGTAGGTGTAGCCTTTGACTTTGGGAATTTTTCCAACACAGTTAAAGAAGTCACAGTTCATATCTCAACATGTTTCAGACCAACATTATATAAGCCAACATCAGTTTTGATCAGAAACAGCCTTGATCAAGGCAGAGAATGTTGGGTCGCAGTATTTAGGCCAAAGTCTGAGTTCACAATTTTATTCTTCTCACTATCAAGTGGAGAGGCTGGAGGATGCAAGCACCTAACTTACACATAATTGTACGCTGTTATAAGTTTCACCAAAGTGAAATGTATCAAACAGATAAAGAGCGTGTGAGTGTGGAGTGTGTGTATGCATGTGGAAGGAACATGGTCAAGGAAATGCTGTCTGCATGGAAAAAGGTACCAATATTCGTCAGAGCCAAGTGTGCAGTGCATGTTGTGTTCTTATCACACTGCTTGTATTTCTCCATTACAGTTGTATACATTATCCATTGGCATTTGAATAACCAATGCTAGCTGACTGGTACAACTTGATCTACTTATATCTAAAGGAACCAGATGGCCCCTACAAAGTAATTCTAAAGATAAAGATGATGCTGAGAAGATAAAAATGCTTTGGTGGCTGGTACAGCACTGCGCTGCACTAAGAGTTGTATTACTGTATCTCATCAGAATATACAAACGTCAGCATGTTTTTGGTAATCTCAGAAAAAATCCAGGTCACAGTTTTGAATGCTAATTGCATATAAAACCTATCACCATGCTTCTGGTTCTCCTGAAACCTGACAGGTGATCAAACCCCTAACCGTTGAACAAATAGATAATATGATCTTGGTATTTAGTGCAGGAAAACATTTGGAGGGAGGAAGCAGTCAACCTTTGAGGCAAAGCTACCATACCTTTACTCAGCTTTCCCATTATCATCCTCTAAGTTTGTAAAAGCTTCTAAAAACCAGTCGTACTTACCTAGCTGCAGTAAATCCAAAACACGTAAGCATAAAAAAATACATTCATAATACCCAGGCAAAACAAGACATTAACGAAGAAGGGAAGAAGAGATGGAAGTGGAGGGAAAGAATGAAAGAATTAGTATTCCAGACCATACAACAATATTATGTTTTCATTACCTCACAAAATTAGTTTGGATCCAGCAAGCTGCCACTTTACATTAGTGTAGATGAAGAATAATTGCATTTAAAAACTTGTTTTGGTTTCTGGCTGTCATTTGTTTTTTTGACCAATGAAGAAAATGAGAAATATT